>JACSVZ010000007.1:11227372-11585000 GCA_014706295.1 Lycocorax pyrrhopterus obiensis | reverse complement strand
AAGATGCCCCAGATCTTGTGTCCCCATGTCTAGGCAGCAGCCAAGTGGAGCAGGTACTGCCAGTAGGCACCACAGGACACAAGGTACAGAACAGAGCTTCCCACCCTGGAGAATCGTTAGAAATTGAGTTTGTTGTGTAGACAGGACAGACACAAGACACGGTCAGACAAATGTATTGGTCAGCCTGCTTGCATGCTACCAGTCCCTACTACTCCTTTTTCCTAAACATCCCATAGTATGCCTTGGACAATGACAAGATGGCACCCATGAGGAATCCTGCATCCCATAAGGAGTCCCACACCCCTGCAGACATTAACCCCTTTCAGTCTGCAGGGTGATCCAGAGAGCTGCTCCTATCAACCATCTGGTGTGTGGCACTCCTGGACATGATGGCTGATGGCTCACTGTGATGGCCCTGGATGGAGCCAGGGCAGGGGCCCCTTGGCATTGATCAGGTTATTGGGGGTCATCCACCTTTCATTTTTCTCCATGTGTTTTGTCCTTTATGTGTGGAGACAAGCCAGGTTATCACATATCCCAATGTGTAAAACTGACCTTTTTTGTTTATGATGAGCTAATGGTGAATGCTGAGGAAGGACCACCCGGAACTCCTTCTGCACCAAAGGAAACATTGTTTTGACCTATAGGATGGAAATGTGTCAGAAACAAAGAGAAAAAACAGCAGTTAGTTATGAAAACTAAACGTAGTAAGTTACATCAACTGACAATAAAAATTATCCATGTGGGAGAGTCTGTTGTAGATAGTTGAAGGGTAGGCAAGCAGATATGATCACTCTAAAGAAGGTCAAGAATGGCTGGAACACTTGAGACTTAAAAGTGATTTTTTAAATAGTAACTTATACATGAAAGAAGCCAGTGTGTATTTGTCCTCTCTTTTACTTTTTTTCCTTTTTTCTTTTTTGAGGGTTGTTTTGTTTAAGAGTGGAAGCCAAATCTCTGAAATCAACTGAAATGACAGCAGTAAAGTTTGTTGAATGCTGTAGAGTCAGAGCCTGGACAGTCCTGTTGCACTGTGGTTTCACAACAAGGATTAGGGAACAAAGTCATCAAAGTTTTGATCAAAGCAGACTGAAGGCTCCTTTTGCTTGATCAAGTTTTTGACACTGCAAACTACAGGATGTTAATTAACAATCTCTGCCACCTTCTCTGATGTGGTTCTTAAATGGTTTCAAAGCTACTGTATTTTTCAGAAAGACAATAGAAGATAGTTACAGAAAATTATTAATGAAATAGGAGGTCAGGTGAGATGACTGAAATGGTGCCTGTTGCCTTCAGCCTGTGAATCTGTGGAAAGGCCACGGCCCGATGCTATCCCATCGCTGCAGGAAGCACTGGTTTGGTCTCTTTACCGTCTTCCGGATTCTGAATTAGTCGTCCAAATTCTTGGGGTTTGTGCATGGTGTAATGTCATTATAGTTGGTGAAAAGGTCATTATCAGCTCATAGAAAAGGCTTTTGCTCCATTATTACTCAGAAAATTGAAAACTTTCATGGCTGTAGTTATTATTTTCAGGCAAAGGTAGCACTGAATTTGGTGCAGAGTGTGTAAGGTCATGTCTACAGCACACAGAGCTTGTCAAGGGAGTTCCCCCCTTTCAGCTTGAACCTGGCTGGGAGCCTGCTGAGATAGCCTGACAGGACAGCACTGTGTGGGCACAGCAGCTCACCACCTGAAAGAATTAAGGCTTCTTTGTTATAGGACTTGCTACTTTAGCTGTGATGCTCTGAAGACAGAGCTGTGGCTGCTTTCTCAGTCTCATCCCAGGGATTTCATGCTTGCCATCCACTCCATGACATCCGTTTGGCCCTCAGGTTTCCTTGTTGGGTGGATTTCTCTCAATTTAAAGGTAAACTGAGCCGTACAAATCCACAGTCTACCCTTTGGTTTAGCAATCAGGCAGTGCCACTTGTGCTGGTGTTTATTTTGGGGGTTCACATGAGTACATGTATCTCCCATGTAGTGAGTTTGCATGAGGCAAGTCTCTGTGAGTCACAGAGCATCTAGACTGTGTCTGGTACAAAAGATAAGCTTCTTTCACTCCACAAAAGATCCTGGAGGACTTTGGCAATGGCATCACTCCACATTTTTATGGCCACAATACAAGTAACAGACCATGGCTTAGATTGTGCTGGGTTTTTCAAGCAGTGGCCTTTTTTTTCTGCTCCCTAGTCCCCATGTACTCCTGCACTCATTAAAGCACAGAATCTCATCAGGGAGTATGTGAGTCTTGTCGTGTGTTGTTTGTAGCTTTCTCTGATCTATGCCAGTGAGATGTAGTCTGAGTGCTGTCTCTTCCATCCCTTCCCCTCCAAGCCAGTGTATCCTGGTGATCTGCTAAAGATCCCCCAGTTCCACGGCTGGAGAAAGTGCCAAGCCTTACGCGTCTTCATTCAGGCTTCAGCTCGCTCTAGAGGGAAGATCTCACAAAGAACAATGTCTCTGTGCCCTTTGGATATGTTCCCTGTTCACCAGGTGTGCGGCTGTCTTCTCTTACCTGATCCCCTTCCCCTCTCCTGCCCCTGGTGCCTTTGGCATCACTGTTTGCCACCACCCAGCGAAGGGGACGCAGAAGTTCTCTCAGTAGCAATGTAGGGTGCAGTTTACCCTTTGAGCAACGTTGGTGTAGCAGCCTGGTGCTGCTGGAATTGCAATCCAGTCTGGAGCTGGAGCTGCAGCTGCAGCTCGGCCAGCAGACACCAGATCTGACCCAAGGATAGCGCTGGTGCAGGAAGGGGAGGCAGAGGAGGATCCCTGTCAGCACACGTGTCTGCTAAATGCTCTTTGCTGTCATGCCGGCTGCAGGCTCAGCTCTGCCTGACAGCTGGCCCAAGGCAGCGCAGAAGTGAGTGGGTGTGTGGGGTCACACAGCTCATGCCGTGCTGGAGGAGGTTTGGCACTTCAGCAGCTTTCCCTCCGTGCCCGGCTGGTGTCACCAACCCAGCAAATCTGGGAAAACTGGGCGTGAGATGAGTTTTTGTAGTCCCCGTAGCAGCAAGCTGCTGCCACCAATGCCTTTTCTGGGAGACTCTCTTCCCCTCCCTGCTATGTGACCCACATAGATCCATGATAGAAAGGGGAAAAGCCAAGCGAAAGGAGCTTTAGCACAGAGATGGTTCCCTGGCCTGCCCTGCGTGGATACAGGCCACAGCCCAAGCAGCCCAGTGAGGGGCAAATCAAACAGAAAATTAGGATAATTAGTTTTATATGTGGCAGTGTTGTAGTTCCTCTCAGAAGGACTCCAAACTTCTTAGTAGAGTAGTTTTTTCTCTTTTAATTATTGTTCAAATGTTTCTTCCTCAATCTTGAATTACTCTGAGTGCTTTTCATACATTAGCCTGCCTCTTTACCCTTGAGGGTAATTGAGCAGTCATTTGGTTTGTATTTTTTTTTCTTTTTATCTTTCAAATGTCTATAAGCCATTGTCATTTTTAAAAATTAATTAAAAACTCCCTGTAGTTCTTTTACAGTTCAAATTTGCTACAAAAGCAAGATTCAAATTGCACCATTCTCTACGGAGAATGATGAGTGTGTTAGGTAGGGGTGCAGTTCCTGTTCTTGATGCAGTAACTCCAGTAACAAAGACACCTTTCTTCAGGGTACCTTCCTTCAATTACCCTTTTATTTTTCTTTCTTTGCTGATGTTAATAATTCAGTATGTGAAAGTGATGAAAGGGAGATAAACGCTTTGTGTCCCAACATTTTAAGTTCCTTTGGTAAATGCAGTCCCTGGTGTGCGTTTGGGCTGTGGTGTGGGCCTCAGTAACTCCGGAGCATTATATGCAGCCAGATCGTGCTTCCTTAGGAAAGCCACGAGAGGACAGTGCTGTGTGTCAAGGCTTCGGAGCAGTTTGTCTTCACCTTCTGGCATTCGTTTATCCAATCCCCTGGGAAAGCCTTTTAGTACTGCAGAGTAGGTTATAGTGCCTGCTTTTCCTGTTAAGTAACGAGTACTTAGGGAAGGCAAGGGGAGCAGTGGGTTTTGCACAACAGTAATTACTTCAGGCTTCAACACCAGGGACCTTTTGACCTAATGCCACTCAGGCTGATTCTGTCATGTTTAATCCCTCATGCCCCATCCATCCCTGTGAGCCTGCAGACGTGCCCAGTTCCTTGGCCTGAGCCAAAGAGCTTCTGATACTTACATATAAACAATGCCTAAAAGGTAAAATTCATGTGCTGTTTCACTCTAAATCATGCACTGAAGCCTTCAGGAATTGCTCTCAGGCTTTGAGGAGAAGCGGTGCTTTTGTTGGGAGGTTGGATGGCCGGTGGTTAAAGCCTGAGAAAGGCTGAGATTATGGATTGTTTCTGTTCTGCTCCTGCCTTGCGGATTTGCCCGGAGCTGATTGCTAATTGCTGAGCCTTTGAAAACAGTTTAACATTTTGGCTACATGTTTTTGTTTCCTCAGGGCTGGCTCTGCCCAAATAGCACCATTTAGTCACTGTTTAGTTTTCAGACTGAATGCTCCATGCAGGTGTGGGTAGCCAGTGGCTTCTTTTCTGGCTGTCAAAATCAGGCAGTTTCTTTAACCACAGTTTTTCATTTCTTCATAAATTCTGGGTGTAGAAGTATAGACACAAGCAAGCAGAGCATTAATTAAGAGTCTTTTGGCCTATTACTTAGTTTGTCCTTGGATTGGCCCACTCTTAATTACTACCCGGTTACTATTGCTATTATTCTTGTTTAATGAGATAATCCAAATAATCTCATTTCAGTTTCACAGATCATTAGATCCAACACACTTATTAATAAGGCATTTGTGAGCTCTTTATGTCCACTCAGCTGTTTTCAGTCTTTCTCCTATCCTCTGTGATGGACGGAAGGGATGTGCTGAACATTTTGTAGTTGGATATGTTTCCTCAAAGCATTAGCACTTGCCACTATACGTTGTTTGAACAGCTGCTTCTTTCTGTTAACTGCAGTAATAAAAATGTTGTACATCTTGGACAGGGGTGTTGGCCGTGCTAGTGAGGAGCGGCTCTGGCAAAGAGGGAGCTGCTGCAGCCTCTCTCCTGCCAGGAAGGGTCACCTTTCCCAGCCAGGCAGGAACGTGCAGCAGGTGCGGGGCTACTCTGCTCCGCTGGCAGCAGGGTGAGAGCGAGCAGGGGCGTTCTCATGCCAACCTCCCAGCCACAGCCAAAGGCAAGGAAGCTCTAGGGGGACCATCTAGCTCATTGCTTCCCCATCCTTTTTAGCGGCACACTCACCCATGCGGCCAACTACCTGTTCTTCCGCGGTGTCCCCAGGGCAGGGTGTCGGTCACGGAGGCACGTCCCCTGCCTCACTGGCTGTTTGTGAGCTCCACCTGGTGAGATGTGCCTCCGGAGCAGGGCATGCGGATCGGAGGCGTCTGCTGGGATGGCAGGGAGTGTAGGTGTGCCCTTGGCTGAAGTGTTTGCGGCGTCCTGTTACCCCCTGCATCTCCCGCTGATACCAATACCTGCGCCTGCCCTCTAACGCTGTGGCTCGGATTCAGCTTTTGATTAGGGCTTGTAGAGAGGTACTTGGATATCTGTCTGTTTGCCGGGACCACGGTATTTAAAACAATGAAAATTCTCGAAAGAATTTAACTAAATGGCTGTGCTTTTGTGCCAACAATGGAAAAACCTCCGTTTTTGCACAAACACACACGAGAATTAAATGCAAAGAGTAACACATGCTTCACTGCTTTTGGTAGAGGGAACCTCTGAGTCTGGAGGGTGTGTGCTCTCCTGGTCATGCCAGCGGGCTGCTCAGGGTGACTTTGTCCCTGGGGTTTGAAAGAAGCCAGGCACACATTGCTGACTCGGAACAGTGATCCAACAGCGAAACAGCAAAAGGAAAAGGGTTAAAATAATCAGCCTCGTTTCACTGTTGGACAAGCTGGCACAGGCTGTCTGAGCAGCTGAAACTCCACCTATTCTGTGAGACTCTTGTCCCAGCTGTGTCACCCACATGTACCTGTGACAGAAATGGAAGGAGAGCTGCTAGACAGGACTGTGGGCTGGAGGCAGTGTGGGCTGTGTGTGTGGCACACAGGCCACGGCCCATGATTCTTTTAAGTCTGGAACCTGCCATAAAGGCAAGATCTAAAGGACGCTGCTCTGAGCAGCTGATGATTTCTCAACGCCCAGTGAAGCTGTTCTTCACGGGAGGGAAGACTCCATCTGCTCCACTTATGGTCACTGTGGGCCTGTCTTCACCCCTGCCCCACTGGCAAGTCCAGCCAGGCTGCTGACTTAGCCTGCACTCACATGCAGAAGTCTTTAGCCTGATTAAGTGTTAACTCTTTGTAAGGAAATGTGCCTTGAGGCTACAGTGGGGATAACACAGGCTGTGGATTTCTCATGTGATACCAGCCCTGCCTAAGCAGGATTTAGCAGTCTCCTCCTCAAGCCCCTCTTCCCACCTCTCCACCCTTCTCTGGGTGTCAACAAGGGTATTGCTGCAGCAGGGTGGTGAGCTGGAGTGAGAAACCATAAAGCTTGAGACGGAAAAAAATAAATCATAAAACAAGTAGGGGGGTTATTTGGTTGATTTTTTAAAAAGAAATTAAAAGTCTTTTCTCAGATCTGTTGTCCCATGTTGCTGCACAAACAGCTCCACGAAAAGTGGAGCAAAGGCAGGAGCAGCTCTCTGCCCCCAAAGCGACAGGGATTGCATAAGGTTTGTTTTTGTGTCTGATGGCAGGGCCAGCAACAAGGCTGAGCTAATGCCATCTGCGCGGGCTCTCCAGCGCTGTAGCCAGGGTCGTGCCAAGGCAGCTGGCTGCAGGGCTGCACCCGGAGTCACCCAGCGCTGCTTCCCGGCACAACAATCCCGTGTGCCAGTGCTGCTTAGAGCTCCGGGCCGGCTGCCGTGTGCTTGGTGCAGCCTGAACAGAGCTGCTGGCTCTCCTTACGTACTCTTGGGGAGCAGGGAATGAGCTTAAGGATGGATAATCCAGGCTAACTCTGCAGTGAAAACAAGTCTCTTACCTCAAATATCACCAAGGTCTCTCCTGCCTTCCCAAACCTCCGACTTCCCCATCCTTTAGCAGCAGCCGATATTCTCCTGGCGCAGACCAGAGCAGGGAAAATTAATTGTGCTGTAATGACGACCCCCGTCTCAGAACCTGGCCTTCTGTTCTGTGTAAATGAAGGGCAATCTGTGGCCTATCAACAGACTGTTTCCTTCGGGGAAACAGCCTCACACTTCTCAGATTTCCCTTTACGCTACTGACTGTTGGCATCTTTTCCTACCTCAAGATCTGCTACATTGCTGCAAAGGGTTTTTTTCTCTTTAATTAATTTCTTTCAGCTCTGTCAGGATAGAGGGTAATTAAATGCTTCAGTATCTTGTCATAAAAATGCCACTTTTCAGAGGAATTGTCTTAATGAGCCTGTTTTTCAGTATAGCAGAGGCTCGTCTATTAGTCCAGTGTATATTTTTAGAGCATGGCATTAGCCAGAAAAGCCCATTAGATCGTTATACAAGTGGCTGAATCAGCAAACTGTATCTGCTGCTATTCTGTCAAAGCAATAACGTTAACATTATCAAAGTGATTAAAAGCCATTCATTCATTTTGCATCTGGGTTGACAAGTTCATTCCTGCAGAGGCAGACGGTGCGAAACTGTAAGAAAGGAAAACTAAAAGCTCATCATCTCCCTCAACCTGAGGATCTACCAGTGTGTGACAGATGCAATCAAAACATGACAATTGAGCGGAACACCGGACGCCTGTGTTCTGTCACATGCTGGGTTGTCACTGACAAAGCAAAATCAGCCTTAGCCAGGGACCCTTTTTAAGGATTTACATCTTTCTGCGGCAAAAAAAGTTGTGTGTGCTGGAACAGGGCAGGGCTTCCACCACAGAAACCTTTGCTGTCCATCCGCTCTGGGTCATCCTTCCGGAGCTTCAGAGCAATGATGGTGCTGCTGGCCTTTCCTCTGGGGTGATTGCAGACGTGTTTGGCCAGTGGCTTCCCTGGATCTCCCTCAGGAGCTGTGAGGGCTGGGTACTCCAGTTGCAGTTCTTGGCCTTGGCAGGGGTGTTTGTCCAGGGTTCATATAGAGAGCAGAAGCAATGGGAGGGATAAACAAGTGTTGGCATCACTGTCATGACCTTTCTGGAAAAACTGAGTAGACAGAAAGTTTTGATTCCTGGGGACTGCCTGGGGAAGCTGCTCAGTTAACTTGCTTGCAAAAGGTGCAGCATTGTGGAAATCCTTCCCATGGATAGGGCAGGATCCAATGGTAAAGGGCAGGGGAGCTGCAAGAGCAGACCCCGAGGCTGAGGCTGGAGTGACCTGTTGGCCAGAGTGGGAGATTTGCATGTAGAGGCTTCTGGTTTCTGCTAACAAATATAAGGCAGCATTGAGTTCTGCAAGTCTAATGGTGCATCAAGGAAGGAAAAGGCAGAGGAGAAGAAGGGCAAGCTGTTACTTGGTAAAAATCCACCACCTGCTTCCATCAGTGATCCAACCTATTCAGTTCTGGTCAGTACCTGAATGTGCTGAATTGCATTTAAAAACAAACCAAGGAATTATCACACTGGCATGCATGCATGTAGCTGAGTTCTTTTTCCATATTGTGGATTGCCTTAATTCTGCTGATGTCAGTGTGGCCCTTTATTACTGAACCATTTCAATGCCACGAGCCTGTTGTGGCCAAGTGTCACTAACACTGTGGGTCTGTTTTAAATGAGTGTCTTGTGATTGCTCCTGTATCACTGTGAGTGTCAGACCTGTGTGCTGTGTGTGCTGTTGCGTGCCTGTCCAAGGGGTATTTGCCTTTTCCATGGTTGGGGTCCATGCTACACACAAATTAGTCTTTCCTACCATGGTGAAGAAAACAACAATTTTTTTTTCATTTTTAATCTGCATGTAATAAAAAGGTAGCAAATCTGATGGTTGATGTTTATCCAGGGGAGAGTTGCTCCAGCAGGGCATCAGTGATATGCTCAGAGCCATGAAGATGAATAAAATCCATTAAAACTGTGGATGATTTAGGCACTTCTGTTATCTAACTGAACTGCAGTCTGGGTTTCACTTTCTCATTTTTAGGCAACTTTGTAGTCACTTGACCTCCTGCTCATTGAATTTGTGTCTTCATCACACTGTTCAAATCAAGAAAACGAGCGCATTTAACTTTATTATCTTCCCTAGCCTGCTAATATGAATCATGCCTGGGAAACAGTAATTTTTTTATAAATGGTGAATTCAAATCATCAGGTAACTGTGAGAGTTGATAGACAGAAACAATGGTGTTTCATTTTGAGAAGTGGATTTGAATTTCCGAAAGACATTTGAAAATGCTCAGAATGGTTGTTAGGTTTGGTCTGATAAATGTATCTCAGTAGAACAGGTTTGAAAAGAGAATTGCAAAAGCAGCGCTCTCTGTGCAAAGTCTTGGCAATGACAGAGGCATGAGAATGAACACCTGAATTTTTTATATCCAGTAAGACAAACTTAATGATCTGCCGTTGCTTTTTGTCTGTTTTATCTGTCAAAAATGTGAGCATCCGTTTTTATTGGTGGGTGCTTTGTAAATACCCTTAGCCCACTGGATTGTATTAGCTAAGTTGTGTGTAGAGCGTGGATCAGTAATTCCCTTTAAGTGTCTGCCACAAGAGAGCAGTGTTGGTGTAACAAGCTGGGAGAGTGTGCCTCGGGTAGTGGCGTTTTTCCATCGAAATGCACACTGAAGTACTGCAAGAGAAATTTAAATGCAGTACAACAAATCTTCTGGGAGCTCAGCAGGATTAAGGGATAAAAATAATGAATGGGGCCTAATTTCTGGTATTGAGATTTGAGTTTCTTAAAGGCATCATTGATATGACTGTGGACTCTTTGGAAAATTTCAAGGAGTTGAAAATTTCGTCATACTGCTGTTAATCTAAATATGTTTTTTTCCCTTTTTTTCCCCAGTATGACTCCATTGAAAACACTGCTCTTCAGCTGGTTTTTCTGAGAGTGTAATCTGGTCATGTGTGTGTATTTCGGTAGGGTGGACTAATTGTGGCCTTCCAGTACCTGAAGGGAACCTACAGGAAAGAAGGAGAAGGGACTGTTTACAAGGGCATGTAGTGATAGGACAAGGGGGAATGGCTTCAAACTGAAAGAGTAGGTTTAAATTACATGTTAGCAAAAAATTCTGTACTGTGAGGGTGGTGAGGCACTGGCACAGGCTGCTCAGAGAAACTGTGGATGCCCCATCCCTGGCAGTGTTCAAGGCCAGGCTGGATGGGGCTCTGAGCAACCTGGTCTAGTGAAAAGTGTCCCTGCCCATGGCACGGAGTTGGAACAGGATGATGTTTAAGGTCCCTTCCAAGCCAGGCCATTCTATGATGTTCAGAGCTGACTCCAAGCTCCGTGGAGCCAGACTGGGAATTCTCTGTGGATACTGTATGCTGGGTCAGGCTCGTTAGCACCCAGAGTTTGCTTCATTTTCAAACACATAACCCAGTCTGCTGAGCTCCGTGCTTTTGGAGAAGCACAACTCTACTGCTCTGCTGCAGATACCCAAATCCCAGTTATACGAAACATTTAGGACTGTGCTTAGTAGATTCACTGCACCTACACTTTCCTAGTTGGAGACCAGAGCTGCGGCAGTACTTGAAACGTATGACTGCCAATTTCTCCTCAAAAAAGAAAAAAAATTAAACTTTTATTTTGAGAAATTGGTATGGATTAGTTTGGAAGTAATTAACCTTAATTTGTGCGCAGCTTGTTAATGAAAATCTGTCTCAATATTACAAAAAATAACTGCTTTCAGTCTTGATCAAATTACTGATTTTCACTGAAATGTATTAAAACCATTTTTCTATCAATAAAAGTCAATACTAAATTTTTTTAAGCACATATCTGACAGTTCCTGGCTTGAAAGCCTGGACTCTGATTTTAAAACTGCCACTTTAGTGTGCGGCTGTCAATGATCTGTTTCCATGTGATAGAGAACTTGCTATCTAAAAATGACATGGCAAGTATGTGTCAAAATGAGATCCTACAGAAGCCAGGCTCAGGCTTAAGAAAGCAGGATGGACCACTCTGAAGACAAGATGTGTTTAAAGGAGAAAAGGATGCAAATGGGAAGAAGCTGCTAGGGGGTAAAAAAAAAAAAGATGAAAAATGATCCAGTCATGGAGCAACATTTTAAGCTTGAAGTAAGTGGAAGAGAGATAGTAGACTGCACTCTCTCTCGGTGCAATAAAATGCTGAACTTAGCAGAAATGGATCAGCAGATAATTTGTTCCATTTGGAGGAGACCTGCAAAAGCAGTTGGGTGAGAGGAGAAAATTGTGGGAGAGCATGGCTGTGCTGCATCAGAGTACAGTGGTCTAGACAGGTCGCTGGCCTATCTCCAAGTATCTGCCACTGGATGCTTGGGAAGGGGTAGCAGAAATGCATGTGACACTTTTATGATTGCTTTTTTCCTGTTTTACCCATTATTTTTTAAAAGACAAATAAGGAGAAGGGGTCGCAGTGTGAGGTACCTTGCAGCTGAGAATGGGAGCTGGAACAAAATCTGTCTGAACTGATTAGCCAAATTAGTGCACTTGCTAAAGTAGCCAAAACTGAACTTCATTTTGACTAAAAATAGTTCTCTTATCTAAATATGTCATGTACCCACTATGCCTTCCACTTCCGAAATGTTATCGCAGCTGCAGTGTCCTGCATCCTAAATTTAGAACCATTCATGCCACTGAATTTTCCAGTACAGTAGATGGATGCAGCAGCTTTTTTAGAAACTAAAAAAATAGAAAAGGTTAAGAATAACATAATGCAGACCCACCATACTGAAATATCTGTGCTTCATCTTTGGTAGCCATTACTGCCTTCAGTTCTTTAAGTAATGATGATACAAAATGCGTGGGGATTTCAGTGTTTGAATTATCAGAGATGGTTCTGTTTTTTTTCTAGAACACTGACGAGTGTCCTTGACACCCCTTTTGTGAAACAGTGTATTTGACTACAATCTGTGAGTCACACAGGGCATGAACTGTACTGGCTGCTTATTGCTGCAAGTCAAATTTGAATGTGAAATATAGCCCTAATATGCAGCAAGATGAGACAAAGGACTGCCAGAGCTTTATAGATCTACGGCTTTCCATGAGCCCTCACAAGCAGGGGTTGTTTGGGATTTGTTTGGTTTTGCTGTTGGGTTTTTTTTCACAGGTACATGCAGAAACAAGGTCACAAATTCTTTTTTTTCTCCTGCTCATATACAGTTGTCAGCACAACAGCCCACATTATATCTGATAGCCAGTGTATTTTCATACTTTAGGACTTTCCAGAATACCTTTCACCAAATCCAGGTCTGAATGAAAAGTGTGTGCTGTTTAATAGTTCCTGTTATTAAATGGCTGGAAACCCTTTTTTTGCATCCTGCCTAATCAAAATTTCTTTGAGAGAGAAAAAACCCTACTCTATTAACAGAGTAGATGAGTAAGCCTTTGTGTTTAGATTAAACCTTTATGGTTAGATTAGTTATAAAGTTGCTCATCAGCTGACAAACTGAGCAGCCTGAAACAGCCTGAATTGCTGTTAGATCTAGTAAAATGCATGTGAAATGTTGTATTGGTCCGATTGTTTTGCCAGTTCTTGCCAGATTTCCACCTTAAAAATTTGGCAGTGTTCGGCTTGAGTGTAAAGTATGACTTCAAAAAAGAAAGTTGCTTTTCTGTATCTGGCCAATGATACAGAAATCTTGAGGGACTAGGAGATTAACAGCAAATCTACTGGTTTCCTACAATCTTTACAGCTGTTTTCCTTCTGGAAACTCTATAAATTCTAGACAGTGAGAATCAAGTGCTTAAACTGCATTACTAAAGTGACTTCGAACATAAAAATCCTATGAATGGCACAGGGGTGGGGGGAAAAAGTTGTTTTCTGACAGTGTGAACATCAAAATGCAGCTCCTCGTGATGGCCAGGCCAAAGCAGTCTTTACAGTCAGCTCTGTGGAGTGAACAGTGCTCAAAGTGGATTTCATGCTCACACGTCCTCCTTTGTGTTGGTGAAAAGAGAGGCTCCTGCCCAACGCGGGGACTCGGATGCCATTCCCCAAGTGGGCTGGCTGCAACACTGCTGCTCTCCCTGCACTGCCTGCTCTCAGAGAGAGACAATTTTGTTGTGATCTGCAATTTCAGTGCTTTTCAGAGAGCTGCAATTCCCTTGTAGGAAAGTTGTTGCCATAAAAGTAATCTTTGCAGGGAGCAGTGGTAAGAGCTTGCAGGTGGGTTGCTATTTCAGTCACCTGGGATTGTGTGGGGCTCCTGCAACAGCTGGTTTGTTTGTGGAGTCTTTTAAAAATTCAGACTTCGACACATTTTTTTTTTAATATTTATTCTAATTTTTCATTTTAGAAAGGAGGGCTGGGGTAAGCATCTTCCTTAGGAAGTAATGAATTTTGCATCTTAAGACAAGTTGTTCTTTTCAAAACTGGACTTAATGACAATTTGCCTTCTGAGGGACCAGATGGGTTTGATGCCTGTCTGAACTCTGTCATTATCTTCTAAATCTCCAGGTGTAACCTCTGACCCTTCTCTGAGGCATCTCTTTGCTGACAAACCTGAAATCCCACTTGTTAGCTACCTCACCCGGGTTGTTTTCAATTCTAATTCCTCAGCTTTTGGGTGAGCCACTAAAACCTAGGTCCCTTTTGCTGTTTTCAGTTGAGGAGGGCACACTGCCATTTTCCAGCAAGTTGGCATTCCCAGCAAGTTCTGTTTTGTAATCACCCAGGCTAGCACTCTGGAAAACAGATTTGACCATTTCTTTCTTAACAAACAACTCAATTTCTCACTACAATTACCTCAAACAGTTCCGTGGCAGTTTCACAGCTATGGCAATCATTAGGAATGTTCATTATTTAGTTCTTTATCGTGCTTGCCTTTAGTCACACATTAAATACACGTTGCTCTCTAAAACTCTGCAGCTCTCTTTGTGCATTGTGTGACCCCATACCTGGACCTTTAATCAGGCTGTGGGAGTGCTCCTGTATCGCACTTCCTGAGGTGAAGAATAGGGCTCTGTAAGAGAAAGTGACTCAGGATCAAAGATTAATAATCACCCTTTCATTGTTGCTTTTGCCATTTTTCCATTTCAGAATAAAAGGCATAAAATTTGAGGGGAGGGAAAGTAGAATTTTAGGCAGTGTGATTTATTTCTCACTGTATTTTTAGATTCTTTAAGTATTTTAGTCAAAAAGCTAAAGGTTGCTAGAATGAGAACTGTGGGATGTCTGCTCACAACTGGCTCACAGCCTGTTTACAGCAGTAATGTTCCTGCTCCTAAAGGCAGATCCAGAGCTGAACTTCTGCAAAGGTTTGAGGTGGGATTTGGTTCGGATTATGATTTGCTGTTACAGCAGCTGCAGGCCCCTGCTGAGATCAGAGCTTCCTTTTGCTAAGTAGCTGGTATCAATTAAGAGGCAGATTCTCAATATGAAGAAAAAGGACAGAACAAGAGTGCAAGAAAGGAAACATTGTTTTCCTTTGTATATTTGTAAGATGACAACTGAGTCTGAAACTTTATGAAGTATTTGGGAACTGAACTCAGATGTTCCAGGCCAGTGTTCAGTCATAAGATATCCTTCCTCTGGTTTGTTGCATGGCTGGGATGAGAGTAGAGTGAAATAAACTCTGGAGCTACTCTGCTTGTGTTTGGCAGCTCTTCCACGAGCTTCCTTCTTTGTGTTGCCCTTGCTTCCCATTCCCATACATTGAAATCTCACTGCTGCAAAATTTCAGTCCTTCAGTAACAAGGATGTTCCCAAAAATGTCAAGTAACAGACGAAGTAAAGGTCTCTGCCTGGCCTTTCACCCTGCCAGAACGTTTGCAAGCAAAATGCAAACCCAAGGGGTTTCGTTTCACTTCGCTTTCTGCTGTGTTAGAATAGTTCTTAGAGTAATTTTGGCTGCTACCTTTGTACAATCCTGAATTGGATATTGGTAGCTTTCATGCATTATTATGTATTTAATACTCTTCTCCATGCCCCCCCCCCCCTTTTTCTTTTAGCAGCCTTGAGTCATGGGATTAGGCCAGACTGCCAGATTTTGCCTGAAAATGAAATGCTTACAGTTCTCCTAAGAGTGATTAGGGTCTCAGGAGTGTGAACCTATGGCTGGAAAACACAAAGGATCAGAAAACAAAGACTTTTTAAAAAATCAAAATATGTCTAAACTGTTACTGTTAATTTCAGGGACTGACCCACATTTGAAAATGCAGGTTGGTAATACTGTCCTGTATATCCCGTCTCAAAACAATGCCCAAAATGCAGGGGTGTGTGCTGGGATGTGACCCTCTTATTTCATAACACCACAGGTGTGAAGCAGGCGTTGGGTTTTGCTGGTGAACACCTTCAACACGAAGTTCTCCATCACAGGGAGCTGAACCTGCTCTAGCCCTTGTCCTTCGTGCAGCAGGTCCAGGTGGGATGGGAGAAGGAGCAGGAGAGGTGCAAGGAGCAGCCTGGGTGTGGTGTCTTTACTTCCTTATGCACAGCTGATGAAGCCAGACCGCAAATTGTGTCAGCCACAGGAGGGGAAACTTTGGCTCGACCAGACCATGGTGTTTGTACGAAAATGAGGGAAAGCTATGAATAAGTGTGTTCAGGGAGCAAATACAGGCTGTGCCTCTTGCCAAGGCAGTGGAAATATCTTTTTTCCTAGATATCTTTTTAGTTGAGCGATAAAGGCAACCTCAGGCGAATGGTTTCTGTGTCCATTCATCTAACATACATATTTTAAGACTTACTCTTGTGGGAAATTTTACCTGCCTTAATAATATCCCTTTTATTGTTGTCTTCATCCTCTCTGTCACTTGTCACTGAGAGCAGTGTGCCAGGATAATGGGAATTAGGGCATGGATTGCATTATAGATATCAGTGGGAATTATGAGCATGCATCAGAGGGAAAACTTCAAAATGTTAGAAACAAAGATATTCTTGATCTCCAGCACATAAAAAATGCATTGTATTTAATTTAGGTGGTCATCTCACACTGTCCTCACATCCTCACAGTATCAGTGAGGGATAAACTCTTCTTTCAGATTTCCCAGCCTAAAACCACAGTAGCTGTGCTGGAAGTGTGTGAAACTTGACCTAGAATCTCTGCCAGTGTTGCATCTCCATTGGCACAGTATGTGCTGTGTATGACAGGAGCTATGGGGTAACAACCTTGCTGCAGGGGAGCTTGGCTTAGGAACGTTTTAGAAGGTATTAGTCTTATCTCCTGCTGCTGATTTTCCCAGAGACTAATATCACGGATTGTTGAGGAATATCCTGAATTTCATAGAGGTCAGCAGGTAAACTAACTTAATTTCAATAAATTAGCTTAGATAAGCAAGAACAGCAGACAGTATCCTTTGCTAACCTTGGAGCTGATTAGTATGGAAACTATGTATTCATTGTAACCCAGAATGAATTACCACCATCACCATTAAGGAAAAAAGTAGGATCTTGGAAAGACATTTTGGGGTAGTCGGAGGTAGGCATAATGACAGACATGTTTGACCATGTCAGTTGTCCCTATAGATTTACATACACACCCCAAACCCAGGCTTCGTGTTACATCTCCCCTTGAGTTGTGACACAGTCTTTTCAGTTTGAGAACTTGACCAGCACATCTCACCAGGACCCCTCAGCAAGCCCTGTTCCTTTTGCCAGGGGTTTCAAGCAGATGCAAGTTTCAAGTTTTCTGCCTGTCTTCCTCAGCATTTACTGGAGCAGTCAGTGACAGTCCAGTCCTGCCAGTGTCCTTTCCAATGTGACGCACTCAGCTTTGCAAGGAGTGCATGTGCTGGTAGGAAACTCAGCAGTGCACGGGTTTCCACCTCAGCAGAGGGAGAGCTGGGGACTTGGCAGCATTAGGACAGCTACTCCAGGGCAGTCTCCTCCCAAACCCAGGTGCCAGGACTCTTGACTTCTAAGAGAAGACAAATCAGATGTATATAATGAGGTTTGATGGTGTATTCATGTTCTGTTGAGACAAGGGGTGAACTTTGGGCTCCTAAAGTCGTGGTAGAGATCCACATGTGAAACAAGTACATTGGCAGCTTAGGCTGTTACCTCGCCAGCCTGTTTCACTGAGAGGGAGGGTGTTTTTCTGATGACTGCACGAGCCCCGTTTTGCCAGTCGATCTGCATATCCACTAGAAGTGTTTTGCTGTGACAGTTTCCTGGAAGACTGAAGTGGTTCTGCTGCACAGAAATCCTTGAACCTCCTTGTCTCACAGCATGCAGTACTTTATTTTTCCAGGAACTTCTTTACGAGTGTGTCTGCACTGCAGCTATCACTCAGCTGCTTGGCTCTGATCTCACCTCTCCCTTCCTCACTCAGAGGGGGTGCGTGGAGTCTCAAATTTGCTTCACAAAGGCAAAATCACTGCTGGCCATGGCAAGGAGTTTGCAGACTGAAAACATTCTTGAGGCTTTCACTGGGCCCAGCTCCTGCATAGCTGCTCAGAGCCCAAGACAAAGGGCTGTTGGCCAGTGTTGGCCCATGTTAGTGAGGCTGGACCACAAGGTTTTGATCCATGGAATACTGCTACTTTTTTTCTCTCTCCGTAAGGCCCGGTGGTGCGATAAATCCGCATTCCTTAGTCATCTGATTTGCACGCCAAATTTTTTCACATAAAGGCTGTTTTCCGTTGGCTCTTTGGAAGCCGCGCTTCAAAACCTACTTGTTTTAGGAAAAGAGGACATGAAAATTAAAACTAGTAGCAAATCGGGCTTTCTGTGGTCTTCTCTGTAAGGGTCAGTGTGTTCCTTTAAAAACAGACATTGTGAACTTTGGGCATAGGAAACTGGGAAAGATGCCAGGACAGGATAGAACGAAGATTAATGCAGGCAGCTCCTAGGCAAGTTTTCCATATTTCCTTTCCAGGATGTCAATATGCTACGATTATTTATGAATTTATGTAGGATATTGTTATAAAGGCTGCCAATAAAGACTCTCCCTCTTAAACTGTAGCAGTTCTAATGTTTCAGTGTGAGGCTTCTCCTGCACAGAGCTGCTACTGTGCTGAGCAGTGCTCCTGTGAAGAGAATACATTTCTGAAGGGATTATGCTGAAATCGCCCAACTTGTTTCCCTTTAGGCTTAAGTGAGATTTAAATTTTGGCTTGTGGATGTGAAAAACAAACACATTGATTTGCTGAATTGCTTCCTGTTCCCAGGAAGCACTTTCAAATAAAGATAAAACTCTTTTAACGCTCTTTTGCTCACACACCTCAGGACGGGGGTGAGCTCCCATGAACTGAGACAAAGCTGCCACATTAGGATAAATATTTGCACCTCACATGTACCATGGCCCAGTTTTCTACGGATGCTCCAGTTTTTCCATTGTAGCCAATTATGTTTGAAACTAGCAGTTTGTCCCAGTTTCACTAAAATAACACCTTACATTTATGAAGTGCCCATTATCACAAGTGTTCCCAGCATTTTACAAATGACAAAAATATCCCTTAATACCTGTGCAAGCCGGTGGGAGATGGAGGTGGCAATTGGAAACGAAATTACTGAGACAATAATAGCGATAAGAAAAGACAAAGTGTGGTAATTTGAATTGTTAGAATTAATGAATAAGTTTGAATCTACTTGCGTTTTCCTCTGCCTGAGATCAAATATTGAGTCAAAATCTAGAAAAGCAGAGAATGTAAAGGTTCATTCTTTTTTCTGTCAGAAATACCTTTGATTTCAGGAAGAAAAACCCGGTGAGTGTTGCCAGGATTCCCTGTGGATTTCTATTACGTCTCCTAGTAAAAATCCATTGTTCTAATGCTTTTTGACTACGGGATTTCTTCACTTTTGGTCGATTTTATCGGCTTAATAAGAAAGCTACTGTTCTGCCTTTATTTGGCAGACTGTGCCTGCCAAATGAAAGTTCCTCACAAATTAATTAAAGATTATTTCCTGCTTTGCCTGGTATTCCTCAGTAATAATGCCATTTTTTTCAGAATTCATGCATGACCTTCTCAGTGAAGCTCTGTCGTGCACAAAAACACTGAAAGCTTGTTGTAAGTGTATCTTTGACTCAGTGCTATTCAACACAACACACTTCCATTTCTTATTTTCTTTATTCATTGGTGAGACAGGATTATGCTTAATCCTATCAACAGCCTCATATTTGTGATGTGCTGGCATCTTTTCTAGGTATTGTGCTCTGTCAGTTATTGCAGAGGCTATTAGAGAGATGTGTATAGGACATTTCAAATTGTTGAGATGGCAAATGTTTACTCCAAGTGGCTTTTGATTCCTAAGAAAATCCCAAGGGGATTTGAATTGGTCTTTTGCTCTTTGCCTTGCATGTTAATTTTCTGTCGTGTTTTTTTTGGCAGGGGTATAGTAAACACTTACGCCAATAATATTCTTAGATGAAAAATGCCACAAAATGTAAATCAGACTGTTTTGCCAAGCAATTTTAGTAAAGCACAAACAAACTTCCCAAATATTCCACACTGTACCCATTCTTTTACAGCTAAATTTCTCTCCTACACACAGAGGAATAGTGTTCTCCCACTTCAGAGATACTAGCAATTGTAGGTGGCCTTAATTCAGCTATAAAAGTTGCACATAATTCTTTTCAGCCCGAGATTTGTAATCTCATTCAGTGAAAATGATAAGGCAAGTTGCAGAAGGCCATCAAGGAGGTGGGTTCCCTTTCCAGGGGAGACAGCAGATACACTGCTTTTTTAAAAGCGAGAAGCTCCTCCCCCCTGTGCAGAATTTCCCAAATCTGCAAGCAGGTTTTTAGAATGTGGAAGACTGTTGCTTCTTGGAATTATTCTCTTTCCTTTTCCACCTGCAGGCCTGTGAAATACTTTGCTGTGCAACTCTTTGCTGAGGATCTGTGAGCCCCCCTCCCTAGAAAGGCTGGGTTGATGTCACACCCAGTGCAGAACGAGGCACGTATGGCTCCTTGGCTCAGAGGCTCTGCGCTGTTCTGCACCTACCCCTGGGTCCTGAGACCCACCAAAAGCTGGCTGAAGTGGACTTCCCCTGGATAGGTTTTTGTTTGAAAAGTTGGAGGAGGAAGGTAGTAAAGCCAGACAGAAAGGTTACCCAGCAGACAGGGCATTGGCCTTTCACACGTTCAGGAGGCTGCTTTTGCTCTGAATGTTGACTCACCCTTTGGACAAGTTACTTTCCATCTCTTTTCTTGCTTTTTGTCTCTCCTGCCTTTTTATACTCTTCCAAATAGGAATGATTTCCCAGCAAGTGTTTTCATGGCACATTGTCAGTGGCACCTTGAGTGCAATTAAGGTCTCTGTGGTCACTGCAGCACCACAAGTAGTAGCCTGCTTAGTCTGCCTGCTGCTAGGAATTGTGGATGCATTGCCACCCCCGAAAATATTATCTCCCTTCTCCCCCTTTTTCCAAGATTGCTGTGTGCCTGGGAAATGGAGTGGGGATGGAGAAACGCTGCTTTTTAAAGTCTTTTTTCCTTTTTTTCTTTCTTGCTTTGTAGTATCTTTTTGTTCTGTGTGGCAAAGGAGATATTACGTGGCATGGCCTGCTGGCTCATGCTCTTCTCTCCGGCAGCTCCAGCAACCCAGCCACGGAAGCCACACAGGAGCACGTGTGCTGGCTAATGTGTAACTACCTTTGTTCTGCTGTTGCTCTTTCTGAGGCTTGGCTCTTTTTTTCCAGGACTTCAGTGTGTTGGGTTTGTTTTTTTTTTACTTTGAAATGTAGGGCCCCTTGGATCATTGCATCCAGCCTTCTGCTATCGCAGGTGCAACTGCGTTCAGTCTCTTTCCTAAACCTGACAGATTCTGTCTTAAAACTGGTTACAATTACTCCCACTGGAATGCTGTTATAAAACCTGCAGCTCTCACACTTGTAAGTATTATTAGCTCGCCTGTGCTGGTGCAGCCAGGAGAGCAGAGGCCCATATGGAAGATGCAGCACATCACACAGGGAAGTTTTTCTACTGGGCTGATTTCCCTGCTTCCCTGAAAGCCACCAAGTAAGCCAACATAATATTCTGTCATTTTGCCAATGTAGCCACGTAAGATAACGTATGGATTTCTTTTCACATTCTTATCTGGCAAATTATGTTATCAAAGCTTTGTAGAATAGACTGCAGATAGCAATTGCACATTTTGCAACTGCATTGTTTTTAGAAGATGCTTCAAAGCATGGGTCAAGTCTGAAGGCAGGACTTGCTTCAGGGTAGGCGAGGAAGGAAGAGGATAGCAGGTGGAAAGAGAGAAATGTTTGAGTGCTTCAGGTCACCTGCAAGAACTGAGAAATGCCACACGAGAGGCTTGGGGAAAGAACAGCAACTTTTTTCACTTGCGGGTAAAGAGGAGATGCTGTTCAGCTCCTCAAATCTTTTCACTGTAGCTGTGCTGCTGGCCAAGGGCACTTTGACCACGTGGGACTGGTAACAAGCTGGGCCTGTGCCCTCAGCTTGCCTCAGCTGCAGATTGCGTAGCTGCCACAGCCAGATCCTCCTCAGTCCTGTGCCCTTGCTCCTGGTGAAAACAACACATCCGGGTTTTCAGACTGTCTAAATAAACTGACATGCCCTCACAGGACGAGTATAGCACTTCACCAAGTCAGTAAGTTGCTAAATGAATTTAATTACACTGATATTTCTTTATGCAAATAAAACCTTAGTAAATGCTTAAGCTTAAAATTTTCTAGAAAACATTGACTGTGACTGTGGGTATGCATCTGATTTTCCTTGTTCCTTGAAGGATCCTTTCAGAACTCATTTCTAAAGAGAACAGGAATGCAGGAAGTTGATCAACAAGTTTTCTGACATTGATCTGCTGCCTCTTTGGATGACAGCTACTTTCACTGAGAGACTTTCCTGCAGGAGCTCAAAAGCAGGTGCTAGGAACGATGTTCCAGCTTAGGCGAATGTCAAAACAAGAGAATTTTTAAATTGTAGAACAAATTCAGGACATGTAAAATTAGCAAAATTCAAAGAATGCTGGAAATCTGTCCTGATCCTTATTGTGTCAGGGAGGAGCTGCATTTCTCCTTCTGGTCCCCCTTACCTGCCTGAAAGCCCTTTCCTCAGTTTTCACGGTGTACCTGCTCTTTGCTCCCAGGTCATCAGGCACCCTTTGTGGGACATGATTACAGATACCTGCACTTCTTGTGCCAATGTATGGCATTAATCACCAGGGACAGGTGAGCTTGTGTCTGAACTTGAGGAGGCTGCATCTTTAAAAGAACCTCACAAGAACGAACCCTGGACACAGAACCACAGCATGTGCCAGTTCCACAAGATGCTTTCAACCACCAGAGGTGCTCACATCGCCCAAAATTCAGAGGAATTTAACTGAGTAATCTTTAAGGTGTGAAAAATAGGTGTGAAGTTCCAAAGTTCCCCCCCCCCCCATTTTCCACAGCACTGACCACTTGTGTTTAATTGGTTAACTCCCTTTGGTTCGATCCCTCTGTGAACTCAGGTCAGTAATGTGATTAATTAATATTACTTAGAAGGGTTTGAAACTTATTAATATTACTTAGAAGGGTGGAATGTGCTGTGTGTTATGTGCTAGTGCTACTAGTGATATTAGACAATTATGTATTTTGAAGAGACTCATGACAAACCACTGCCTTTTATTGAAACAGATAAATTTGTTGCATTTCTTTGTGCTTCTGCCTGTCCATCTCTGATATTCTCTCCAGAGTTTCTGCAATCTTCCAAAATGGGATTTCAACACACTCTTTTGACAGTGGTCAAGATGTTCCCATTCCCCAAGGCATTAAAGTGAAGGTGGTGGTTATTTTTTAATTCATATCTCATTCATCAGGAGAATTTGCGTACGTGATTTTCTGTAAAATGTCATGAATACTTTAAGATGCATTTACAGTGTAATGCAACGTTAATAATTCACATGGAATTGTATATTTGTGCCAGCTGTAAAGCACAATTGTGATTGTGCTTTGAATGCAGTGATATGCAATTGAGGAGAGTATTGGTCTGTTGTAGTAATTTATCCTGGGTATTTGGAATGCTGGAGTGTCCTGGTTGTCTGAGCACACGGCTTTTACCCTGGACTGATGCAAAATTAATTACAATTCCTGATGTTGTATGTGCAGCTGTTTTCCCTCAAGAAAAAGAAAATCCCACTGGGGCAAAAACTTACGAAAAGAACACCAAAAGATCAGGGAACTGGCACTTGTGTTTGCAAGAATCTGAGTAATTTCACAAGTAGAACAAGAATCAAAATCTTTAATGGTCTGATTGCTAAAACCAGTAACTCCAAGAGGAAATCATTAGACATGACCTTCTCGCAAACAGGAATTAATAACATGTAATCTTAAGCTACAACACATTTTAATTAACGTAATGCCTATTTCGGGGAGATGCTGGCTTCTATAAATATTATCTGCATATAGAGTACTGCTAAGGAAATTGCTATAATCTGGGATTTCAGTCATGTTTCTCCTAGGCAATTTTTTTTTCACTTTTAAATTTTTTCCTTCCCAACAGAATGTAGTCCCCACACTGACCCCTTATTAGATTATATTTCAGCCAAACCAGTTACTGTGCCTGGCTAATGAGGAAAAATGACATTAAACTTCCAAGGTGGCTAATTTAATGAAAAACTTGCAACAATAATGTGTTCTTCTCTGTCCAGGAGGCTGCCATGAATCACTGACAGCTCTGTTTTTTGTTTGTACATTGGTATTGATGTACATAAATAAAAACTGTACCCTCTCCTGTGTCCCAAATGCAGTAGAAGGTGTGTATGAGGAAAGTAAGAAAGTAGAAATAACCGCCACTGACAGGTGTAGGAGAGATGAGCTAATGGGCAGAAAGGTATGAGATATTAAAAGCCAAGGTTTTGCCTTTCCTGACTTCTCATTTATTGTGCACAGCATGATGTAGAATTAAAGTGTCTGGGCAACAGTTAGTTAATGTGGAAAGAAGGATTACTTAATCCTAGAATCTTTATTTTGCCTGATCTTTCTCTTTTCCTACTAAAATCTGGTCTTATGAAGTCTTGGATTTCCTTTAGAGTTAGTGGAACTACTCTTTACCATCATTAGTGTTACATGAGATTTTATTAATAGTGATAATGCAACTATCACAGTGTACAAAGAAGAAAAAAACCCCATAGTTTAAGAAAATTAACATTTGAATTTTGTTTTTTGATAGATATTTATCTAGTTTAAAGAGCATACAGCATCTATAACAGATGCAATGGCACTGCAATGATGGGCAAGAGAATCACATCAACAAGCAGATAGCACATGGAAGCATGAGATCATCTTGTTTGCCACTTGTGCTCACAGAAGTCTGCTGTATCAGAGACGTTCAGAAATCTCTGATTCAGAAAGATTATCTTCCAGGAAGAAACATGGCCATGCAAGGAACTAGAGGTGACTTCAGTTCTTCCCTGTGCGGGTGGTGAGGCAATGGAACAGGTTGCTCGAGGAAGTTGTGGATGTCCCATCCCTGGAAGTGTTCAAGGTCACGTTGGATGGGACTTTCAGCTGTCTGGTCTAGTGGGAGGTGTCCCTGCCCATGGTGGAAGGGTTGGAATGAGATGGTCTTTAAGGTCCTTTCCAACCCAGACCATTCTGTTGCTACTTAATCTTGTTTATTTACTCTCCAAGAAGTTCTTTGAGATGTGATACGAGATTGCCTCATATGGGGAAAATATGGGTGACTGTGGGGTGAAACAAGAGACGAGACAAAGTTCCTCAACTTTTCCTTTGTCCCTGGACATCAGAGTGGATTCAGTGGTAAGGAAGCACACTTGGCCTTTCAACTGCACAGGACTGTGAACAGGGCCCTGGTGAAGTAATACACCCTTCAAATGCACATGTTGATGAGCTGCAGTGGCTTTTTTGAACCAGTAATCTACACTACTTCATTCTTTGTAAATGGTTTAATGTTTTGCATTTTGAGAGTGCATTTCAGTCAGAGCTTTACAAATACTCATTAAGCCCTGAAACACTGCTCTGGAATAGATGAATAAATTATATGGGGAAAGTAATCATTAGAAACCTTGTTGTTTTGTTGAATGGTGTACAGTTTTCATGTAACCCAGGACTTAAGTGCAGCAAGTCCTTGACACCTATTTTCACTTTCCTATATGAATATTCATTTGGCTTAAGTTAGCATTTCATCCCCACATCTTATCAGAATTAAAATTCATCCTCCCCTAATGGAAACTGTGCTGTTTCCCTGCCACAGACAATGGTTGGCATCAAATAAAATTGTTCTTTGTTCCAAAACTATGGCTAGAATTCAGTGGTTAATCAGATGCTGATAGCAAACACTCTCGGTTTCCTTTACATCCCTGTGACAATACAAAAGACAATTGATGTGTGGCTAGTGTAAGATTCACTCTGGACATTCCAGGCACACTGGGCTCTGTTAATACTCCAATGTACAGCTTGACATTATGTGTTGCCTTACTTTGAGTTGTGTTTCTTTCCCCTAGTGCAAAAACTGCTCTAGTTTTCAAATTGTATCATAGATTTATCTTAAATACATGTATCTATGGATTTTACATTTTGTTAGTGCTACATTTTGTTCTTAAAATCCCTTCAGAATGTTAAAATGAAAAGAAAGGATGCTCCCGGGGACATATGGTGGGTTATTAAATGGTTCCTTCTAAAAATCCAGCCTGAATCTGATCCACTTTGTTAATCTCCAGATGTTTCTCATTGCATTAGTATCAACTTAAATGAAACAAGTTTAGTCGGGTGCTCATAATAGGAAAAAAATAACCATAATGGTATCTTTTTTGCTACTTTTCTCAGTGAAGCTGATATTTGAAAGGCTGGAGTTGTAGGTGCACTTGATCCTGCCATCAGGACTTATTACATCGGAGCTTAGATGTTCACAGAGCCAAGGGTAAAACCTGCGATATCCTAATTGATCTTGTAACTGCTTTATGAACTGTCTGTACAACACCTACTCATCTTGGTTCACAAGCCATAAAATAATCTTAGAAAAGTAAATATTCTCAAAACAGCTAGAACTGAAAATTGCGAAGCTGATTTCCCATGTACCAAAATAAATATGTACCAGAGTTTATATGACAAAATCATCAATACCACCAGCTGTTTTTTCAGCACTCCAGATGGATATAATTCTGACAAAATGTGGAATTTTTAGCCTGATTTTATCTGGTTTGCCTTAGCAGCAACAACCCCAAAGGCAGGGTTAAGTGGAATAACGACCTTCGGCTGAGGTATTTGTTGTGAAATTCACCGAGGGTGGAGAGAATGGCCTGAAGTGCAAATGCCGACTCGTTATCAGTCTCTGGAAATGCCTCAGGCCACTTCTGCCACTACTACAGCAAAGCTGTGCCCTCCCCTTGGGAATTAGCGCATTCCCTACAGATTTGCATATAACAGAAGTACTTGTGATAGTTTCTCAACAAAGTCTTTGTTTTCACCATGCCTTTGCCTAACCTGAGCCAGAAATGTGTCATCAGAGCAGTCATTTATGTATTTAAAAAACGAGCGCTGTTTTTACGCTGTTGCCATGGGACAGCTATAGCAGGAAATGAGCAAAACACCCACATAATTATTGTTGACAGAATACAGTTTCAATTTTATCAAGTGTAGCCCCTATGTGATATGTTGTTAAGGCAGCCTTCAACATCTCAGTGAGTGAAATGCTGATTTGAGGAGTACGCAGTGCCCGAAAGAAATGTACAATTGTTACGCTCGAAAAACAGAACGTGTCAAAGACGTCTCCCTCACTGAGATGATATGGGAGTAATTATTGCTAAGTCTCCGAGGAGCAATTAGAGTTGTTTTTTATTAAATTTTCATGTCTTGATTGACATTGAAACGGAATGAATCAATATGTAAATCCAGATTACAGTGATCTGATAAGATATTGAGAAAGATGATACTTTACAAAACATTCTGTGGCAAAACTCTACAGCGCTGAGAGAAAAACCCCATAAATTTATCATTTTGCAAACTGCCTTGCTGTTGTTCTTGCTTTTGAATTTAATCTGCTTAGCTACTATTTAAATTAGATTTCAGAGGATGCTGTAATTAAGAAGGGGGATATAATTCATCATTTGTAGAGATCACATCCATTATGTATCTAAATAATATAAGTTATTTATAACAGTGTTGTGTAACAGCCTTAGAGAGCTTTAACCATTAATCAATAACAACGGAGAGATGTCAACGTGTAAAATAGAATCAGGTATAATAATATTCCAGTTTGACAAATATCAGGCTATACCTTGCTGAAATACATAATTCTCTCTCCTGATTTGCATGCCTACTTATTTCACTGATTAAAAGGAAATCTGTTTCAGGTGGGTTTTATTGAGAAGAGCAACACATTTGTATGTATTTAAAAGACATGGAATCGTCCTACTCCCTCAAGAAAGGAAGGGTCAAATAAGAAAGAATAATTTTTTGGAAGGCAATACTGCAGCAAATGAAGGAAGTTTAGTTTCTTTTAATCTATATACAATAATGAAGTTTTTTGGTATGAATTGAGTCTGTATTGCTTACGTATTTTGACGTGTATTTTAACAAGCAGGAATGAAAAGGTGTGACACAGGTATAAGTGTGTTGAATTACTGAACAGTGTTTTTCTGACCTTGCTGACCTTTTGAGTGGTCAAGTAAGCTGAGGCCCTGAGTCTGTTTTGGTCTTTTCTGTGCAAGTCCACCTACAGAGGCTCTAGAGGAATGAAGAATACACGTCAGTTTAAAAAAAGCATATTTTCTTTACTACCTTGACTCAGTCCAGTTAGATTCAAGAGCTCTTCTCGAGAACTTGCAGAAGGTTCTTCTTCTTGCGCTGTGTTTTTAAAGTTACCTGTGCTGTTCTGCCCTTTTTGAAGAAATTGCTCTCCAGCTCCGTGTGACAGCGAGGTGGGTCACAGGTACCAACAGGAGGCCTCACTGCTTCAGGCTGTGAACAGACGTCTTTGGGCAGCACAGCACCGTGCTGGGGACAACGCGCTCTCTCCAGCCCTTGCTAACCTCCCACACTGCCCCCAGGGCTCCCTGGGGACCTGAATGAATCTTACACCCCACAAGTGTCCTATGGCTGATCCTGTATCACAAATTAAGGCAGAACTGGGATAGTGAGAATTTTGCCTGTCCTGGATTTGCAACTTACAGATGTATTTTCTCTTTTTTTCTGGGAAAGAGACAACCTTTTCCTAGTTTTGTTGTGTGTGATTATTTATTTATTTCTCCTCCTTAAGCCAAGCAAAACAAACTTTTATTTTTATCTCACTGTGTTTTGGGCTAGGTGGAGATACAATCAGGCAAAGGAACATAGGAGGACATTTATGGAACTGTGCAATATTTGGGGATGGAGGAAAAGTTGAGTGATATCCCTCAGATTTCTTTTCATTTTTCAGTCTTGTCTAAAGCGCGCTTTCCTGTTACTATAGCTACTGGTTGTGTCATGCTCACATATAGATGGTTTATCACATTGCCTTTGGAAACTGATTGCTGTTGCAAATCATTGAAGCCAGGAGTGGAAGGGGTACAGGTGTGTAGCAGAGACTACGGAAGGAAAACCACAGAAGGACATGAGCCCAGCATAGGAAGAGACAAAAACAGATGTGGTGGATTGTCAAGAAGGCACACGTGCCAGCATTGTAACAAAAAGCAGGAAGAAACCGAAGAGAAGTCGGATATTGGAAAGCTGTGATGAGGTGTGCACAATTCATGTTGCCAGAAAAATGAAGGACAATGATTAACCCTCAGCTACCTCCTTCTGGAGCCAAGCAGATAATCAAAATCCTAGATTCTTCTGCAAAAGAGTCTTTGAAAAAGGACCTGGGAGATCACAGCGGGAGGAGATTGTTCTGCCTGGCAAAAGCTTATTTAGGAAGAGGACTGAGACCTTGGCAAGTTACAAGCCTGCTGAGAAAGTAACATCTCTGGAAAGGTAGGGCAGAAAATGCTAAAATGGAATCTTGTCCAGAGTCTTATGTGGGGATTGCTATTAGCATCCATAGATGTGTGTTAAGTGATCTACAGAGTAGCAGCAAGCTATTTATGGGTATATTAAGAAAAATTAGGTGAAAATCTGTTTTATCGTTGACACATTCAAATTTGAAAACATGCCGTTGAACAGGTTAGTTTCTATTATCACCAAGGAGACTCCTCAAGGCTGAAGTTTTGGGTCTTCCAAAGCAAATGGAGAGCAAATTTTGGGATGAGCCTGGAAAGTGAATTCAGAGGTCTTTAATTTCTTTAGAAAAAAATGTCCTAGAGAAGATTGCTGGTAATATTTGACAGTCTGCTTGCCCTAACTGTGGTATATAGTTGCAAAAAATGGAATTTGCCAAAAGGGCTGGGAAAAGGGTAATACCAGTCATGGAATAGGAGACTCAAAACTGGGAAAAAAACTTTGATGGGAATAAAGTGAGATATCTTATATGGGGGAAAGAAATCAAATGCATAAGTTGTGAGGAAACATCAGAGAATTGAACAGTTGGATTTAAAATGTTGAATATTTTAGTCTTAAGGATCAGTGATGCCTGTCTTTCCATTTGTCTCGTTTCTTAAAAAAGGATCTTTTCATACTCAGGTGTCATGGAATGACAGGGAGTCTGTTTGTGTTCATAAATATGGAACTGACTTCAAGTGTCTGCTGTAAAACAAACCAAATGCTCATAGTCACAGGTACATCAATATTGAAGAACTGAGGATTTCTCAGTGCTGCCAGGCTTCCAGTGTCCTTTGCCAAAAAAAAAAAAGAAAAAAAAAACCCTTACCCTCAAGTGTTCATTATAAAATGTAAGTTAAATTTCTGGAAATGATCCCGTGACTTTGGCACATAATTGTTCTTTTGTGTTTCTCCCTTCTGCAAATAACTTGAGCACTGTGCAGACATTTAACTATTGCCACCTCTGTTTAGAATGATAAGGCTTGTCATGACAAAATTATGGCTATTTGTTATTTAGTTTAATTTTTGATTACCAAATATACTCTAGTACAAGGATTCTAGGTGCTGGGTATGTAAATTATTGAGACTTTGTGAAATGCAAAAGAGAAAAAATGAAGAGGAGATGGGACTATGTTAAATATAGTAATCATAAAAGCTTGTGTGACAGGAAATTGTAAATTGACTTAGTAATTACGGAATGCATTCATTCATTTCTGCTTTTGTGTGCATTTTTGTGCATTTCAGGGGACGTGCTTAACTCGATTCTATGAATATAATTCTTTAGGGCAAATGGGTATTCAGGTGAGAGGGAGGTAATTAGATATATTCTAGTTTGCATCTAGAAGGTAAATCAGTAGGATGTCTTTAAACATGAAGGATATTTGTAAGGAAAATAAAATTTTTTGGAAGATATCTTCTGGATTTCACAAAGCGTACTTTCAGCGTGAACATACTTTTAAAAACTGATAGTGGTTTGGAAAAGACAACCTTTTAACTAAAGATAATTACTGTGGGTTCTTTTATTCCTAGGAGAGTTCAGCATGTTTTGGAAGGAGAAGTTTGGATTTGTTATGCAGCACCAGTGTTGCCTTCTCAATGTCATTTTCCCATCTGTCTTGCTCAGCAGTGTCACTGTCTGGGCTGATGCCTGTGTGCAGATCCTGCTGCACAGGGAGACAGCGAGCCTCCAAACTATTCTTGTACAATGTCATGCTCCCTATCTTTCTCAAAGGAACTGTGGATACAGTTTGAAATTGTTTATATTCTTGCCGGTGGCCAGGAAAATGAATAATTCCCTTTTCCGTATTTGGAATTCCTTCAACAATAGATTTACCATTATTTAATCTTTCTTATTTTATCAGCTATATTTATCTTTTGGTGCTCTTAGAATTCTGTTGCCTGACACAAGTCCCATGCAAATTTAGGGAAACTTCTCAGTCTATTGCAAGGAAAATAGGCGCTAAAAGTCTTACTTTGTCTAAAATTTGCCATCACTTTCCCCACAGCATAAACTGCCTTGTATAGAAAGTGTAAAAGATGTTCCATTTAGTGTCAGCACTTATAAAAAGATCAAACACACTCTATTGGTGACAATACCTCTTCTGTTCTGCTCAAGATTTATTTGGCCTGTATTAATATGTATTAATTCTGTCCTGGGAAGTGCTTAGGCTGGAAATGGGTGATGCCTTGCAGATGGTGTGCCAAATTTTTGTACATATCTTGTGACTCTCGCCACCCTTCCTTCTGTCTAGCTCTCCTGGCTTCTGTAGGTTGTGTGGTTCGACTGAAAACACTCCAGATCAGGAACGAGTGAGTATGTGCTCTATATTCAGTCACGTCATCAGTAGTGCCATTGTGCAAGTTGCTTATCTTTCTTAGCTGGATCAGGGATTGTCATTCCTCTCCTTGTAAATAACAGAAATCTTTACATTCAAGAGGTGGCCATGAATTCTTCCTGTTAACTAGGTAGCCACTCAGTAAAGGTGCTCTTTAGTACCTATCAGGTGATGACAATTTTTGATGTCTATCTATTTCTAAAAATCCTGACATTTTGAACCAGCATTTCTTTTCATAGAAGTATAGACTAAAAGGGACCTTTGTGAGATCATCCGTTCATAGCTCCTGATCTGAGACAAAATAAGTATACTTAGAATTTTGCTGACAGAAATTTCATCTGAACCAGCCTTTAGAAATTGGTGTTAAGGGAAACACCATGACATTCCTACTTAGGCTGCTTTACTGCTCATTACATTTGGGAAAATTTCTATGTATCATCTATCTTCAAATTTATCTTGGCATAAATCAAGCTGTTTTCTACTCATCTTGACATGGATGAACAAGGAATAAAACTGACTGGTCTGTATTAAATCTCATCAACTGTATTTTAGTTTCAAAATAATATAATAATTAACTTTTTGTTATCTTGTTTGCTTTCTCTACTCATTAAGGTAATGTGTGGTCTTTGGCCTGAATCTGTTTAATTTGTCCTCTTCTTGTTTTAAACAATTTTAAGACTTCAGACTGGAAAAAAATTCTTTCTGCATGTTTGATCTATTATATTAAGTGCTTCTTCATCCTCCAGCTTGATACTGGCTCTAGCTGTGCATGGCCATTTTTGTTCAAATTGAAGAGTTCTGTTGCTACTGTTCTCCTGAGATGGCTTTTCCCCATGCTGTTTGAGAATCCAACAGCTAAAGTTGTTTTCCCCAATTTGAACAAATACACCACAGTAATTCCTTAGTGTAGTTCTTCCATAATCTGAAAAAGTGCTGCAATTTGGGAGTAACGGCATTGGAAATTTTCCAGGAACGTGGATTTGCCTAATGTCTCCAAGATCTCTTCTCCATTACCCCTATTGTCTGATTAGCACATTCTTCCACCTCTAAGAACCAATGTATTAATTTCTGGTCTCTTAAGCACGTGCCACTGCTAGATGGGAATCACACTGCACAATCCTGAAGAACAGCGTGGTTGCACAACCTATTTGTCAGTATAATCAGACAATTAACTTCTCTGAAATTGTCTTGCAAATTAATCCGTCTCACCATGAAACCTTTCATGATTTTAATTCTCAGCTGTTCCGAGCAGAGCTGGAAAATCGTGCTAAAAGGCATAATACATGTTTTGCAGCTAAAAGGCACAATACATGTTTTGCATCATGGCTTATAAGCTTTCTTAACCAGGATTTAATAACTCAGATTCATTACTCTTCAAATGCTCTGCCTGTGTCTGGCCTCGCACCTTTTATAGGTTGTGCTTATCCTTTGTAAAATGTACAGGTCATGATGAAAAAGTTGTAACCAGAAGGCTTTTCTATGCATTGTACCTCATTTAAGCTTCCTGAAATAGCAACAGCTTTTGACCTGTAAGATCATCAAATTCAATTGTATTGAATTCTCTGAAAAATAGGAAATAGATCATTAGAGTACACACCATGCTGAAATCCAGCTGTGATTCTGTAACCTTCTAGACACTGGATCTAATTGTGACTGAAGGAAATGACACCTTTTTTTTTGTGATTCTTATATAGCATCTCCAGCATTATTTGCAGGTTCCTAGTCCATGTTTTGTTGAAAAGTTACAGCATATGAAGGGTTGAAAAGGTGCAGGGAAACATGCAGACCTGAATGGTGCAAGGGGTGGGGGGTGTGTGTAATGAAAGTGGGAAAAAGAGGAAGTGAGAAGATTTGGATGTTGCCACCACCAGGGAGAAGCTGGGTTGTAAGGGCAAGGGCTGACAGGAAAGGGATGAGGTAGAAAGGATGTTCATATTCAGTGAGTTCATTCTGGAAATAGCAAGGGCATGTAGTGATAGGAAAAAGGGTAATAGTTTTATTCTGAAAGAGGACAGGTTTAGAATATATATTAGGATGAAATTCTATAGTGTGAGGGTGGTGAGGCACTGGCACAGGTTGCCCAGAGAAGATGTGGATGCCCCATCCCTGGAAGTGTTCAAGGCCAGGTTGGATGGGGCTCTGAGCAACCTGGTCAAGTGAAAGGTGGGCATGGGGTGGGAACAAGATGATCTTTAAGGTCTTGTTCAACACAAAGCATTCAGTGATTCTCTGTTTCAATGAACATGCAGATACAGACTTTGGCACACTTTAAAATGTATCACTGCTCTCCCAATTTAATGAAATCATCTAAAAAAGTGTTCCCAGAGGATGCAGACAGAGCAAGTAACATTAGTGGCACACTGCTATAAAGCTGTCAAATATGGATTCAAACTTGCAGTATTCAGGGACCTCATGATGTCTCCTTGAATTACCCACTTATAAACAAAGGGAGCCTCAAATATCCTAGCTTTTATTAGACCCCTGTTGAAAAGCATATTTCACTTCCTTTAGGTGAGTTCCTGATACTGTGGCCTTAAAGTCCTAATTTTACCCCAAATAGCTTCTTACAGACAGTGCCTCTAGAGTGCAATGAATGATATGTAATAGAAAAGTGTCTGATACCAGCCAGGGAGGACTGGAACCAAGGCCTGAGGAAAAAAAAAGAACAGGAAAACCAGAAGAATCTGGTAATCTTATTAATGAATGATGCCTAGAGACATTCTTCCTCCAGGGCTCTAAATCACAAACCTACCTCCTGATGAGGCCAACACAAGTCAGCTTGTGAACTTTTATGAATCTAGACTAAGTTTTCTTCTTGACCTTAATTTTGGAATAGAGCTCTGCAAGTTACTGTAGGAAAACACGCTTTTTCAATAATGCATTTCTCTGTAATTTGCAGGTGTATGTGATAATGTGCTAATGCCTCAGGCACCATGATGCATGAAGATTTGGTCATATGACAAGGGTGACAAATTGAAACAGGGAGTTTCTAACTTGATAAATTGAAAGTATTTTCACCACAGGCACAAGGGAACTAGTTGCTAAGAGAGGCTGTTGAATTTCTGTCCTTGGAGCATTTTCACATCCTTACCTGGACAAAGGCCTGAGCCACCTGGACTAAAATCAATGCTGACACTGCAGGAGGCTGCACTAGATGACCGACCACTGTCTCTTTCATTGCAAGAACTGAGGAAAATCAATGAAATGGGATCTGGGTTCAAAACAAACAAAAGAAGGTGATTTTTCACACACAGCTCAGCTAAGATGAGCATTAGGAGCACTTTGCTATTGCTGGATGATAGAAGTTATGCAGGCTCTAGTCTGGACAGGTTCACAGAAAAGATCCATTAGGAACTACATATGGAAACAACATCTTGCTCAAGAGCTTTCTGAGCCCACAGCTTCTGCAGGCAAGCATTAGATGTAGGTACTAGAGTTGAGGGAAGAAGCTGGGGAAGTTGCCTATGACTGTCTGCACTCTTTCCGGGCACCTGCTCCTGTTGGGGCATGCGTCAGAATATTAGGCTAAACAGACATTTAGTTTGACCCAGTACAGATGCTTTTAGGACCTGAAATCCAAACCACAACCATGTTTATTCTACGAAGCTATTATTCATTTGGGGTGGAGAAGCCTATTTTGTCACGGTGGTGGAGTGGCCAAAGCCTGGTGGAGCTACAAGCTCGATGCAGTGAGCTCATGCAGCTGATGGAGCATGGAAGGCTTGCTTCAGAGCACCACGGCAAATGAGTGACTCCAGGCAAGAGTTGGTTTTATCTCTTCTGCACAGACCTAAGCATGCAATGACGCTTAGCAACTTGTGTTTGATTTACTTTGGAACTGCACTAGAACTGACCGTAACTGCAAGTTCTGGGATAACTCACACCCAACCTGAATTGTTAGGGCTTCTGTGGTGGGCTGACACTGGCTGGACATCAAGTGCCCACCAAAGCCACTCTGTGATTCCCCCTCCTCAAATGGTCTGGGGAGAGAAAATATAATGAAAGGCTAATGGGTCAAGGTAAGAGCAGGGACAGATCACTCACCAGTTACTGTCACGGGCAAAACAGACTCAGCTTGGGGAAATTAATTTATTACCAATCAAATTAGAATAGTATACTGAGAAATAAAATCAGATCTTAAAAACACCTTCCCCTACCCCCACTTGTCCAACTGTATTCCTGATTCTCTACCTCTTCCCCCTCAGGGGCACAGGGGGACGGGGAATGGGGGCTCTGGTCAGTTCATCACATGTTGCCTCTGCCACTCCTACACTCCTCAGGGGGAGGACTCTTCACACTGCTCCAGCGTGGGATCCCTCCCATGGGAGACCGTTCTCCATCAACTTCTCCAACTCAGTCCCCTCCCATGGGCTGCAGTTGTGCACGTGCTGCTCCAGTATGAGTCCCTTCCATGGGGTGTAGTCCTTCCTTCAGGCCCAGGCTGCTCCAGCGTGGGTCTGCCCCAGGGTCACAACTCTTGCCAGCAATCCTGCTCCACCATGGGCTCCTCTCTCCCTGGCTTTGCAGGTCCCTGCCAGGACCCTGCTCCAGCAAAAGCTTCCCACAGGGTCACAGCCTCCTTCAGGCATCCACCTGCTCTGGTGTGGGTCTCCTCCATGGGCTGCAGGGGAATCTCAGCTCTGGAACACCTCCTTGCCCCTCCTCCTGCACTGCCTTTGGTGTCTGGAGAGCTGTTCCTCTCATGTATTCTCACTCTGCTCTTCTCTGGCCCCAATTCCCCCTTCATGCTAACTTTTTTCCCTTTTAAAATCCCTTAGCCGATACATTGACCAGCATTGAGTCCATCCTGGAGCTGGATGGCATTGCCTCTGTTGGACATAAGGGAAGCTTCTGGCAGCTTCTGACAGAAGTCACCCCTGCAGCCCCCCCCACTTCCAAAACTTTGCCATGGAAACCCAAAACAGTTTAAAAGAAAACAAAACAGCACAGAAGTTTTAGTATTGGAAGTTTTAATCAAAATTCTGTCTTAGGATAAAGGGCACAAGATATTCTCTCCTGCTTTATAACTGTGCACAAGCAAATATTCTGTGGATTGCTGGAAGATGAGAGTATTAGTTAGTCTGCTATGTGTGCCACAGTAATGACCATTCTTGGTTGTTCAATGACAATAGTATAGCACATATATAGTATATATACAGTATAGTATCCTCTCCAACAGTGGTCAAAAAGGGGAGTCCACACAAAGCTATCCTGATGCACCATACGTGCAGTGTTGTCTGAAACTGGCATGAAATAGAGCAAAGTCCTCTCTCTCCTGACTGATGCTGTTTTTCTTGTCTCCTACTTTTTTTCTGATGATTTTTTTTTGGTTATTTAGAAGAAAAAGCAAACGTTATCATTTTCCCTGTGCTGCAGCACTCTCCCCTCTTACACTCTCCTACTGCATGCTGGCGTTCTCCCTCTCCCCCACAGCTGTGTCCTCAGTTGGTCTTCTCAGTTTTTCTTTACTAACCTGTCCCCAGTCAGACCCACCTACCCTTTCCCACCCCTCTTTGCAGCCTGTCTTTCCCGTTTAACACTCTCCTTCTACGCCGAGCTAGCAAATGTCCCATTTCCTGCCTTTTTGATCCCTCTCTATTCCCCAGTATCATGAACAGCAAGAACCCCACAGAGCCGTGCTCGGCTCCGCCACTGCTCCCTCATTGAAAGAGGCATTTCTGCACCCTGAACCCCTTGGCTTTGTCAGTCCTCCTCTCTTGCTGCAACTACCGCTATGGCCAAGCCAAGGCACTGGCTAGGACTGCCCACCTGGCACCCACCCTCGCTCTGCTGGCTGGCACTAGGATGAGAGTAAGAAACCTACGGGCTCTGCTGTACGGCAGACTACTCCTTGCTTGTCCCATCTTCTCTGTCCCTAAACCATATTCTGAGTGACTGGGGCACTTAACTCTATCTTTAGCTGGAGCATCCTCCCACACCACACGAGCACCAGTAAGGGTCTTGGTGTCACAGGTCTGAGTGGGAGCCAGCACAGCCTCCCTGAAATGCACCGAGCGGGCTCTCTCACGTTACCCTCCTGCCTTTTCTAGGTCACTGATGAACACAGGGGCTGGCACAGGTCCCTCCCCATACCGGTGACAGCTCTGCTTTGTCGGCCGGCCGCTGCTGCTGCCTCTCTGCGATGTTTTAACCTTGGTGCCCCCGTGCCCTCTGCCCAAGGCTCAAAGTCCCCGCGGCCTGGCTATCTCTCCTCACCTGGCGCCGCTGGCGAGCGCGTTCCGGGGGCACGGCGGCAGCCAGGTGCGCTCACACCTGTACATCCCCCGCTAGGACACGCTCCGGGCGCGGCTTCCAGGGCTCCCGCGGCGGAGCACGAGACAATCCCGGTCCCTCCGCCGGGCGGAGAGCGCCGGCGGGGATGTGCGGCTCCCGCCCGCGAGTAGCCGCTGGCCGCCGCGCCGCGCTGCGCTGACCGCGGGGGTGACCGCGGGGGGCCGCTGCGCCTCGCCGGGCGCGCCGGGGCCGCCAGCCCACGCGGGGCCGGGGGGCGGGCGCGGGGCAGCGGCGGACAAAGCCGGGCGGCAGCACCGCGGGCTCCCGCTCCCGCCGCCGTGCCCGCGGCCTCCCTGCCGAGGGGCGGGAGGTGTCGCCCCCCGCCCGCGCCGCGGTGGCGCTGCCGAGCAGAGCCGGGCGCTGGGCGCCGAGCGCCGGCCGCCCGCCCGCCCGCACCCCCGCCCCGGCCGGCTGCGCGCACGGCGAACATGGCGGCGGCGGTGGGGCGGGACACTCTACCTGAGCACTGGTCCTACGGCGTCTGCAGGGACGGGCGCGTCTTCTTCATCGAGTAAGGGGGCGCCGCGGGGAGGGGCGCGGGGGGCAGCGCGGCCCCGCTCCCGCCGCCGCCGCCCGCACGGGCGGCCCCGCGCCCTCCCTAACAGGTGCATGTTTTCCGCTTCTCCCTGCAGCGACCTGACCCGCACCACCACTTGGCTGCATCCGCGCACCGGGGAGCCCGTCAACTCCGGCCACATGATCCGCTCAGGTGGGTGCCCGGGGCCGGCGGCGCGGCGCCCCCTCCTCGCCCCCCGCCCCGCGGCCGGGAGGCTCCGCGGACGAAGTTCTCACCCCTCCTTCCCGCTCTCTCTCTCTCTCTCTTTTCCCCTCTTCCCCCGTGCCTTGCAGACCTGCCCCGCGGATGGGAGGAGGGGTTCTCGGAGGAGGGCGCCAGCTACTTCATCGAGTGAGTACCGGCGCCCGGCCCCGCGCCGACCGCCCATGGCCGGGGGGCGCTGGCGGCGCGGCCCCGGCCCGCCCGGAGCTCAGCCCGGCCGCCCCCGCACCGACCCCGCGCGTCCGCCGGCCTCATTAGTGATCCACGCCGGCGAAAGTGGCACCGGGGTGCGCCGTGCCAGCGGGAAAGTTGGCTCCGGGCGCGGCGGGATGCGGGATCCCCCCAGCCGCGCTCTGGCGGTGGTCAGCAACAGGTTTCCTTGGAGGCGGCACTTCAGTTTTCCCTGTTTGTTTGGGGTTTTTTTGTGTGTGTTTGTTTCGGTGTTGGCTGCTCCCCTCTCTCCTCCCCGTTATTTACAGTGAGGTTTGCGGCAGGTGGAGCGTTGCCTTGCTGAGCGCCGGCCGAGGTGGAAGGTGGATGGTGGTTTTGTTATTTTAAATGGCTCGTGGCTGTGGATGCAGCCCCGGGAAGTTTTGCAAGTGAAAGGCTTCCAGTGTTTCTTCCCAGAGACGGGGCTGAACGGATGAAATTGCCTTGCCACGGCTGGTGGTGGCTGTCGGGATCTTTCATGTGGCGTTTCTTGTTCAGAGAGCAGTTACAAGCAGGGATGTGCTGGTTATTGAGGTGCTTTTATTCTATGAGTGCAAGTGTGTTGCAGTAAAATAGGATAACTAAGAGAGCTTCTTTCAAATATTGCAGGTATAAGGCTTTTACGAATACAAACACCGATGTAAAAGTAGACATTTAATCAAATGAGTAACTCTGGTACACCTCGGATATAGAGTCATGTGTCGCTTGTGATGTCTTTGCATTTTCCTTTGGAAATCTGAATACCTGACAAATTTAATGGAACTAACAGAAAAGGATTGGAAAATGCTCAGAATATCTCATTGCTTCAGTGCAGCACTGGGATGGCTAACCCAGGTCATTAAGTACAGCCCCAACAACTGCTGATAGATGTGTCACAGTTGTCCAGTATTGAAATGCCTGCAGAGCGTACCCCAAAATCTTTGAGTAACTTGAGGTTTTAGTAAATATTGGACTTCCAAACCCTACTGGGCCAGGTGAAGGAGCAGTTGACTGAAGGCATCACAAATGCCTCACATGTAGGATGTTTGTTAAATAAAATTCCAGATAAGCCTAAAATGTCATTTTTTTCACCTACAGAGGAAAAAAAAGGCATTCAATCTTCATTTGTCTGAGCCAGAGAATTCCTTGCAATGCTGGGCAGGGCAGTTAGTTTAGCCCTTGACTCTTGAACAGGAGATAGTAGCAAAGTATTGGAGAGCAGCTCAGTAACACTTAGAGCTGCCACCCTTTATCTGTGGCCAGTGCATTGAAAAGAAGAAATAAAAGTTCTGCTGGTTACACAGGCCAGAGATTGAACCCTAAAATGTCCAGTCTATAAATGTACTGTGAACAGATCCTTTACATGGATACATAAACACAAACTTCTAGATGTAGTACTACGTCTATTTGTTTTTCTGTCCTTTCCAGAAGCTTACTGGGGGAGTTTAGAACAGCTTAAATTTTTTTTCCCAACAGCTCTGTCTGGAAGACCATCTCTTGTCTTATTTGTCAGGCAGTTATGAAACTTTTAATTTCTGATCCATTAAATTAGAGTTACATGCAGTGCATTTTCATAACTTGTGCTAATACTGTTCTTTACCTTGGACTGGAACTGCTTTAGGAAATGAAATAAGGATTAGAGTATGTATTTTACTGAGCAATTTAATAAACTCAATCATCTTTAGCCAAGCCAAGTTTTGTGAGGAGACACAGCAATGTTTTAACATAAATCTATTCAGTTGTACTGCTTCAGACCAAAGATTCTCCTTATACTGAATACAATGTATAACTCTTCAGCAGTGATACTTTCCCCAGCACTGCTCTGACGTCTTTAATTTCAGCTCAGAGGCTTCCTGGGCTGAGTGGAATTGCTCATTTTTTCTTCCATGAGCATACTGAGCTCTTGTGCTCATACAAACATCAGTATCCTTAGATGATGATTTCCATACCTCACTGCTCTGTTCATTCCTCCTGTGTTGCTTCCACGTGATGAGTTCTCGGCTTACAGAAAAGGTTACCGGTCCCTAAACGCATGATTTCACATGTTGTACCATTAAATTCCAGTTTCTGGCATTCCAGCTCTCAAAACCCATGAACTCTCCTGCATAACTACCCAGTCCTCTTTGTACTGGTGACAGTTCCAGTCTGGTGTCGTCTACAGAAATTTCACAAGCACATTGTTACTCCTTGGCTACTAATTTATTGAAGGGTGTCAGAAGGAACATTCCAAGTAACCCCACCGCCTTGTGATAATTTCCACTATTAATACAGCCTATTGTAGTTTTTCCACATTGGCCACTTGATGGATGTTATAAGTCTTATTATTTCTCTAATGAAATTAAAAGTATTACTAAGTATTATTGCTATTTTAAATAACTTCAATCAAACATTTTATTTAAATATATACAGGCTAACTCCACTTACATAACTGATTTCTGGTACAGAGGTAATGAAAATATTAGATAAAATACCGTATGTGAGCTGTCTTTGACATAAAAAAAAAAAAAAATTAATCTTATGTCCATTTACTTCCATGTCTTTATTGCTTCTTTCAATACTGTGGACAAACTTGAAACGTCATATAGTAAAACAAAGGTTTATAAGCTGGTCAAACTTATTATCAAAACCGGACAAGTTTTTTCTCCTTTCCGTGTAACAGGAGTTTGAAAGTTTCCCAAACTCTGCTTCTGTTGGATAGAAGCTTTCCAAATCAACATGCTGTAGTTTAGAATGTTTTTTGCTGTTTTATAGTTGGGCAGCTGTCCTGTAGTTGAAGGGGTACTGTTTTCCCTTAGGTTATTTACTAGAGATGCTTGTCTGAAATCGCATTCCCTCTTAGCCTTGTTTTGCTCAGCTAAGCAAGCCAAGTTCTTTGTCCAGCCCCTTAAAAAGAGCTCTCCATCTGTTTGATTATCCTGTAGTTCTTCTCTGCACCTCTTGCAATATGAAGTCATCCTTGTTGCATGTGAGTGAACAGAATCCTGTGCTGAAGTGAGCTTTTGTGAGGTTCTCAAACAACAAAAGTGCTTTCTTGGCTCTAAAAATGTCTCAGTTTTCTGCATTTTAGGTTGTTTGGCTATTTAGGGAAGACGCCCACACTGACAGCACATGCGAGTGCTGCCAATCGACTGATACATACAGATCTTTCTTTTAATTTACTGCTTTAAATTTGAAGAACTGTAATTTATATTAGGAAGCTGCATTCCAGTTCTTCCCATTTATGCACATCCATGTCTTCGCGAATGATTTTCTCTGTTCCAGATATTCTTCAGGTTTTCTTGATAGTGGCAAACCCCGTTAGGGCAGTGCTGCCTCTTATCCTAAAATGACTAAATAAAACATGAAATAAGTGATGTATAAACGGATTCTTCTGGATCTCCATTTTGCAGTCTTTGTCTAAAAGTATCATGGATGTCGCATTCTTTGAGTGCCAAATACAGCTTGCACCACACTTTTCCATCTCATTTTTGTTTGTTTAGTGATGTTTTTCGAGTACCTTGTGTTTGTTGGGCATGTGCTTTCTGGGAGAGGCACTGCAGGAAGGTTGTTGCTGAGCACACGTGGGATTGAATGAAGACTGGACAGTGCTGGCTCTGGTTTGTTCCTGGTGGTTGAGTTGCTGATGTGAAATGTTAAGTGTGGCTGGCAAACTCTTTGGGGAAGGAGATGGGACATGCAGGGAAGGTAGTGATGATGGTAAAGCAGTTCAGGTATGCATTATACTGCAGTTTTTTCTTTCCATTTGCTTCTCTTTTTCTGATTATCCAAAAGACTTGGAAAAGTTGGAAAGCTTGGAAAGTGTGGAATGTTTTTCATTACCTTCTTACAGCTTTCAGAGATTGAGATGGCTACTGATGTGAAAGGATCTGTTCTTCCAGTGTTAGATACCTAACTGGCTTGTATTTAAATATGTTAGAAAAAGTGTACTGCTGCTACAGAGGTTCTTTTTGAATGCTGCAGTGGTATTGCACAGCTGAAAGGTAATCATGCATTCAAATTGTAGTCTAGAATTAGAAACAAAAAAGTGGAAATCAGCACTTAAATATCTGAAGTTAACCTTTTATTTTTTTCTGAAGTCAGTTTCTAGTTCAACTTGGCCTCTTCTTTGGGTTACAAAGTGGCTGTACAAGAAACAAAACTATGAAATTGGCATGGCAATAGTCAGTAACCGTTTGCAACTGTTACTCTTTAATTCTTCTATTTAGCTCATTCAGTGTGTAGGAAATATGCATGGTATGTGTTTCAAGTGTTTGGAAATAGCAAAAGAGCAAAGCACACTAAACAGAGGTCTGCCTTTTTAGCTTTGATTCTGCTGTGCCAAGCGTGTACATTCAGATACAATGTCACTGAAAACCATACAGGAGCTCAGATTCACCCACAGTGGGCTACAGATGATACCCACTTAATGATTATTTAATCACAGAAGCCCAAAGGGGAAGAGACCATCTGGATTACTGAGTGCAGTCGTTTTCATTATCTGAGAAGATTGTTTTATAATCTCATTAATAAATTTAATCAACAGGTTTCTTCTGCCCTGCAGGAATTCCTGTCTTCCCCACTCTTAGTAGGATGTTGAAAATTGTATCTTTTTTTGTGGCTGTTTAGGTGGGCTAAAACACTGTTTACTGTATGTGTTCCTTGACCTGCTGTAAAGACAAACTATTATTTCTTGCTCTGTTTTCAATGAAGGTTATTGCTGTAGAAGTAAAAGATACTGGAGCACTTGACTACTGTAAGGAGTAGTGATGAGATCTCCCTATAATGAGATCTACGTAGATTATGTCCCTTGTGGTTCTTGAACCTGTGGCTAGATGAAAGTTAATGTGTAAGTAAGTACATGAACTGACATGAAACCCACCTGTGAGGAGCTGGCCCATGAACCACTGCACTGTGTCACTGCTGTGCATGGCCAGTTCGAGTTGGGGGGAGTTCCTGGAGCGGAAAAAGAATTGGGTCGCTGGAACCACGTGAGAACTTCACCAAAAGTGATACGTTCACACCATCTCTAGAATATTTGAGGATAGTGTCTGGTGAAATGAATGGGTTTTGTGTGCTATAGAGTGTCGTGGGGAAACTTTTAGGCAAAGAAACCTGGAATGGTTCCACAGCAAGGGATAGAACACCTAGCTTGGATAATCTTGAGAGCACCATGTGCAGCAATGTGGATTCTGGTCACCAGTGATTCCCTACAGTCAGGAGTTGCCCTTGAGCGGGGCTAGACTTCACTGAGGTAATTTGTACTGGTGGACAAGCGGATGTGGAATTGAGAAGTGGAATAAAAATGCCAGCAGTGGCCGTTGTGTTGGGAGGCAAGGGTCGGGAAGCTGCTGTCCCATCCCGCAGTTCTGCGGGAGCGATCCATGGTCTGGAGCGGCCTCTACTGGCTCATGGCAGCAGATTAGGCAGCAGGAGGAAAGCTGCCAGGCTGGGTGAAACCCTGATGGTTCTTCTGCTTCTCGTTATTAATTTTCTTGCAAGAAAGTGTTCCATCTGGGCTATAGGAAAGCAGAACTATATACAGTAAAAGTAAAAGTAAATCTCACTGCTTGTACGAGTTTCTCTGCGTCTCTCTTGTCCTTTGTTCTCCCGCTTTGGGTTTGGTCAGACAGGCTGTTTAATGCATTTTGTTGTCCTGGATTGTGAGCAGAACTGAGCTGGGAATATTGGATCTGCTGGTTGGATACAGTAGCTGTGTTTCATGCCAGCTGGGGAAACAATGAAGTGTCCTTTTTGATGACAGCTAAAATGGGAGATCACTCATTAATGAGTGGAGTAAATGCTGATGGATTTGTGCTCGGGCAGGGATGGCTGACAGTTGCAGAGAGCAAAGGAAGTACTTTGTAGTTCAGCTCCCAGAAAGCAAGAAAAGGGCACGTTGTTCGTGGTCCCTGAATTTCCGAGTGCCCTCTGGAAGAGCAAGTTTGGAACTGCACGTAAGGAAAATGCCATGTGTGGCTTGCTTCAGCGAGGTATGTGAATGAAGAGGGATATTGTGTGCATTCCTTGGGGGAGGGAGGAGCATATAAGGGAAGGTGCTGGGTTTTGTTTGTTTTTGAAGGAGGGCTGCACCATAAAGTAGTTAGCTTGGTTTGTCAATCTGTGTTTGCCTTTATTTGGAGATACACACGTGTTGCAAAACTGAATTTTGACTACCTGAAGAGGCCAGCAAGGATAACACACACTTAAGAGTGAGATGCTTTTTTAGGTGTTGAACTCTTCTGGAAATCAAAGTTTTCTGGGAAACAGAGCAACATTCTTTTGTTCTGGTTGGGGTTATGTGGCTTCCTTGTGTTGTAGCTCAGAAACAAAGGCATGAACTGGTTATTCAAAGCTGCCAGCCTCCACATTTTGTTTACTACACATTCCAGATTTTTGAACGTTAATGTGTAAGAAAAACTTCATTCATTCAGCCTCTTTCCTAAAGCAGCGTCCACTTCTGCATTCATGGATCTGTGCAGGTGAATGCATGTGCCTTTTTAAAGAAGGTTTATATGGCAGTGAGGGCTTCCATATTTCTGAACGTCTGTCTAAAGATTAAGAATAAATACAATCATACAGCTGGACTGGGCAGGTATTGTCCTTTATCTAGGCAGAAGGAAGACTTGCTTTGATTAACTTAGGAAATTGATATCAATATAAAGGAGAGCAATGAAAAGATACAGGCATTGTTTGTTTATGAAGCAGCTTAAATCAGAGACCACAAGCTGAAGTAATTTGTTTTTAAAGTGTGTCTTTTCAAGCCAATTTTTAGGTGTTTTAAATGTGTGCTCTGGGCTGTAGTCTTAAAAATAGTTTTCATAACCTTGAGTTACATTTCATCATCTGGGGTGGTAGGCATTGCAATATGCCTACCACATCAGATGAGGAAATAGATAATTTATTCAACACTTTTATTTTATTAATTACCCATTATCTTCCAGAAAGGAGAGAATATCAAATATTTGGGACAGCAGAACCTTGATATTAATGCTACATGTTTTGCTGAAAAAGGTTGCTTCTTCCATTTATCAGTAGTAAACTGTAGCAACTGGACCTAGGGAAAAGGATTCCCTATCTGCGGGCAAATATATAGTGCAAGATGTTGTTTTGTTTTATAATGGAGGAAGCAAAAAGGTACCCTTTTCCAGCCAGGTCTGGCAATCCTGAACAATCTTAGCAAGTGCTTCAGAGAAAAGAGAAGTGTGTGCTGTGAAATACATGTGTTCTATACCCTACATTTTCCCATCATTCCACTTGCTGCAGATGGATTATACTAAAATGAGTTTTAACCTCACTACTGATCCAAGTCTGCCATCATCTCAAATATTTATATTTCTTTGGTGCAGATTAAGTGTACTGCTTCAGTACTGTAGTGCTGGATCGCTGCAAAGACCATCTTGAATAAATGTGGTGTCACATTTATTTAATATCTCATCCAATTCTACCCAGTGTGACTGTAGACTCTAATTTGCTGCTAAATCTAATTTGTTTTGTCTTTGCCTCCTAGATGTGCTTTTTTAACTTTATTTTTTTTTATGGCTTCGGCTTGGATAACGGTAAAAGATGGGGCATTTTATTTATAGTTTAATTGTCTTTTCCTACAGCATTATTAGACTGTTTTACAAGGTCTGCTCTGTGATATGTGCTTAGAAGCAGAACTTTTAATTTAAAAGCAGACTTGTAATTAAAGATGTTAAAATCCAAGAAGAATCTGGTTAAGCGCCCAACCCTTCTCTTTTTGATTGTCTGCCACGGAGGGCTTGGCAAGAGCGTCACTGACTTGTCTAAACAGGTACAAAATCTTGTTACCAATACGTAGTAGCTGTGTGCTTTTCTGCCTGAAGTTTTGTGTTTAAACCCTTGTTTTCCTTATTGCTTATCTGTATCTTTAAAGGTTTTATCTTCAGTTTAATAAAAAGTACAACTGAGACCACCAAAACTTTTAAAATGAGATTGGGATGCACTGCTGAAATGAAGCATTTGGGTAATACTGGATTTAATTTACAGTTCCTTGTCAAGTGAGGACTTTTGTTATATTTTTATTTACTTACCAGAGACCAAATATCCTGAACTAAGAGCAGACTGAAGCATTTTGAAAATACACATTGATTCTGCAACATGCAGGTGATTTTTTTCGAGGAGCTCTGTATAGGGTCTGTAAATTATGACTAAGCAGGAAAGCTGCTGTTAATTTTCTGTTTCATTTAATCTGAAAAAATGTAGTTACTGCCTTTTGCAAGCTGCATATTTGTTGCAAAATGTCATAGTTTCACATTCATCTTCAAAGTAGCAAACTGCTTGAGCAGCAACTTTCACTTGAGTTTCATGTTTATTGTTCTTTACTCTTTGCAGTTACTTTTTTGTCCTTTGTCTAGGCAGAAGGAAGACTTGCTTTGATTAACTTAGGAAATTGATATCAATATAAAGGAGAGCAATGAAAAGATAGAGGCATTGTTTGTTTATCAAGCAGCTTCAACCAGAGACCAAAAGCTGAAGTAATTTGTTTTTAAAGTGTGTCTTTTCAAGCCAATTTTTAGGTGTTTTAAGTGTGTGCTCTGCATGTTAACCTCAGAGTGCTTGATTTTCAATGCCTGCTTTGAATCAAATGAAAACAACTGGGCCTTGTCCTACTACCTGGAATAATAGATCTGTTAGATCTTTTTCAGCAAAATCTTTAAACACAACTGGAGACAGAACTGGGCTAATGGGCGTGATTCACTTTATGTAATTTTCACTTGCTGGTAAAGCAGTCATATTTTCTCTACCTTTTGCTGAAGATCAGGAGTTCTAACATCAGCCCTTTGCATGGTGAGATAACACTGACAATATCTAGATGTAGACAGCTGTACCACAGAGGATATGGTGGTTGAAGACCATGTTGAATCTCCTGGACTAAACCGAAGTTAAATTAATACAAGTTAGCTGCAAGATGATGAAACCTATTTTTCTTAGATGACAGTTCTCAAACACTTGATATTTATTGTTACCATCTCAGAATATCAGCCCTATTTTTAAATTCTTTTACTTAGAGTGCAATTTGTGAACATGCAATTTTTTTAATGTAAAGTCTTTGCTTGCTTTCCAATTAAGACAATTATATTGTCAAGTGGCTTGAGCAGATATTTTTATCTCCTTCTTTGGAAATCATAGAGTAATGCTGTTCTTTAAATGCTACTTTTGTGCTTTACTTTTTTAGCACAGAAATGCTTGGCTGCCTAAAACTATTTCACTTAGTGATGAGATTTATTCCTTCAACACTGTTTTATTATTCCCAGTATTCAATTTTAAATAGCCTAACCACTTTCCTTTTGCTCTTCCAGTTGGCTTTGTAGTGAGGTGCAGTTTGAACTCATTTTAAAAAAATAAAAGTCAATGACTTATTTCTCATGTGCAATCATTACACGAAATTCTTCAAATGAAGAGATTACAGGTATCAAGTTGGGCTTTGATATACTCGTTTAACAGGATATTTAGTCCTTTCAGTTGAAATGTGGAATGGTAGAGCTTTACTTCAGTGGAGTGTAAGTATCAGTGTAACAGATGTTTTTCAGTGTCGCTGTCTGATTTTTCTCCAGCTCACTCTTATTGCTGACTTGCAATGAAGGTGGACAGCTAAATCTCTGGATAAATCTCTGGATGAGAGTTGCATTTCCATGCCTCTGGAGAATATTTAATTGTCTAAGGAAATACTGAAACACCAGAATGGTGGAAGGGAAGTTGAGATTACTGAGGTCCATGACAGTACAGTGTCCTCTGGGAAAGAAGTAAAACAGCATTCACTTTTATGACTTTAGGTGTGTTTTCATGGTGTGGCATGTGATTGCTGGGCATTCAGATTGTTGGGCATGAAATCCAGGTTTTGCTTCTGCATTCTCCTTGCAGTTGAAGGATTAAAAACCATTTCAGGTAGAAGCAGAAATTGCAGTTAACATTACTAACCCAGAACATCTGGTGTCAAGGTTAAACACAAGTTATTAAAATACATGATTAAGGCATTTAAACATAATACCCAGTATTTGCTGTGTAGGAGCTGCTGTACTGATGTAGAGTAGTCCTTGCTGAGAGATTGATAAATAATATAGATTTCTAAAGTCTGGTGGTTTCTCCCTTACTGAGTAATTTGAAGTGCTGCAACAATATTGCTGGTTTTTGGGTGATCCAGAGAATTTCAGGAGAAATGTCTTCAAATTTTGCACGAGTTTTAAATAACCCTGGTACTGGGTGGATTTCTGAACTACAAGGAAAATCTACTCCGATATACCGACTACAGTAAGGAATGATTTAGATCGGAAATGAAACTTAAGATCATCAAGTCCAACCATTAACCCAGCACTGCCAAGTCCATCGTTAAACCACGTCCCAAGTGCCAATTAAATTAAATATGGCCAGGAATGGTGACTCAACAACTTCCCTGGGCAGCCTGTTTCAATGCTGGGCAACCCTTTTGGCGAAGTAATCTTTTCTAATATCCAATGTAAATCTCTCCTGGCGCAGCTCGAGGTCATTTCCTCTTGTCCTAATGCTTGTTCCTGGGAGAAGAGGCCAACCCTTACCTGGCTACAACCTCCTCTAGGTGGTTGCAGAGAGAGATAAGGTGTCCTTTGACCTTCCTTTTCTCCAGACTAAACACCCCCAGCTCCCTCAGGTGCTCCTCGTAAGACTTGTGGTCCACCCTTCACCAGCTGTGTTGCACTTCTTTAAATGGGGAAGGTGGGATCTCAGCTGGGACTTCCCCTTGGGATGGCTGTGGAGTCAGATGGTAGCTGAGCAGCAGTTGCAGTGCCTGAACTGATGGTTCAGTTCTAATAATAATGGTTAAATGTCCCAAATATTGGAAGTTTGTGAAAACACTGTTTAAACTGAGCTTGCATAAACAAGAGAACCAAAGTCAGCAAAAGAGCAGGCAAGATGTGAAGTACTTCTGGAAATGAAGGTGAGTAGTGAACTGAAAGCTTTTCAGTGTGGACTTTTGGATGTGTTTATATGTTCAGAAATCAGAAAAGAGATGAAGCATTTTGAACAGTCAGCAGTGTGGACTTGAAAAGGTTAGAAGCAGTGTTGATATTGTTGATATGGATGGTTTCAAATGCAGTTTCTGGGCTCTCTCCCCCAAAACTACCATTTGCTGCATCAGCACTGCTTATAAGGAAGATCACAGGGTTTTATTTTTTCCATTGATCAGTTGCAGCAGTCAGCAGATAAACTGTTAAATGGTATTGAAATAATGTGGGCTGAAGACAGAAATCCAGGAGGAAAATTGAACTTTTTGTTTGTGGCTGATGTGACTTCTCCCTCACCAGAAAAGCAGCAGTCGGAGAGAGGGGAGCTGCAGGAGTCCAGTTTTTCTCCAGCTCATCTCCCTTGACAGGTGCAATGGAGGAACTACAATTAGGAATTTGGGGAGTGTCTCTGATTGCCAGTGTGCTGTTCCTGTGTCACTGTGGTGGGCAGACTGCAGGAGCTCGAGGAAACTGTGGTTTGCGGAAATCAGATTAAGTTTTGCCCCAAATCTTAGAAAGAAGTAGTTGTAAATTGTGTTTTTAAGTAATGTGAGTAGTAAGGCCACAAGAATATTTGAATTATTGATGAGCAGAAGAGCCTTTTTTTGTGTAGGGAAATGAAAACACTTGTAAATTTATGTTTAGACTGTTATACAGCTATTTCCTGAGTAGTTGCTATGGCTTAGGATGAGGTACATTGTAAACAGGCCTGTTGCTTTTTCCTTGTGGGCAGGAGGAATATAGAAAAAACCCTTAATTTTTATATATAGTGGGCTGCTAGTGAATAATATATCTATTTTCTTTAGAAAGAAAATTCCATATTGTTCATTTTTTCTCATGGATTTTTAAGATTTCTGTGATTAGAAGCACCTAAAGAAAATCTGTTAATGCACTGACTAAGCTGTGATAATTCCAAATGAATTAATGCAAATGGAATTGGTTTAAAAGTAACATTCGGTATCAACAATTTTGTTTTTCCCAGAACGTTAGTGATAGATTAACTTTTTTTTGTCTTTCATCTAATTTTTCAGGAATTCCACTAATGATAATGAACATGGTTTTTAACTTTTTATTGTGTCTGTATAACAGTTTTGGGTGAAACCGAGTGAGAGAAAAGTACTGGAAATGCTGTTCTTGGTGAATTTTGATGTTTGTAAATTATGTAGGTGAAAATATAAATTGAGCATGATTTTATGTTTGATTGCTTTAACAAAGTCTGTCACAGGGCTTCTTGGTTCTGCAATGATACAGAAATTGAGAGATTGTCGCAAATCTGCAAATAGATTAAAAATTCTAGTGTCTTGTTCATTTTAGTGTTTAATTTGGCTCAGCAGCTCTTCTATGCCAATTAACTTGACATTCCATTTGTTTTGGATACTGACATTTGCAGTGAAAATGTTAAATTGCCAGTGTAAGAATTCTCTACCAGGGAGGTGAGTAGAAATATGGAGAAGGTGTGAATTCAGAGTGTTGTGGTTTGGGAGGATTGCCCATGTGAAGAGTTAGAGTGGAGGAGCAGTGTTAGGAAAGCCCCAGTGTTCTGCTGATTTGAAGGGAGTGTGCTTCTCTCTCAGCTGACTGTGGTTTTCTTTAGGTTGAGCTTTAGTTAAGAAGTTTAGGGTACACCTGAACCTGCCACATAGGAATGGATTATTTTAGGAAAACCCAGCCTTCTGGAATCTTTTAACTGTGAGATAGGCAAAACAATTTCTCTGTAGCAATCAGAGAAATCACTTTTTGTGGGGAAGTAGCGTGTCAGAAGTTGTCAGTAGTTGAACTGCTGTCTGCATGAGCAAAAATTACTTCTGCTTATGAACCATACCCTGCTTGCATTTAAATACTTTTGCTTTCTTGTAGATTTTTTTGTAATGTTTTCAACTGTTCTGAATTTGATGTATGAAATCTTTCAGTGGGTATTTCATGTTGTACCAGTGTTTCCAGAAATGAATGTTTGGTGATCTGGAGTAGAAGAAACAAAACAACACAAGTTGTGGCAGTTAATGCATGGGTCCCACTGGAATTTCACTTCTGAAGCGAGCTGAACTAAAATGTGTCTTAATAGTCTGTGATACAAATGGATTTTTTAAAATCTTACAGTACTTTCTTCTTGAGTGCTTCAGATAATTTTGAATAGTAAATTGTGATTTCCTTTTCTATTTTTCAAGCTGGTTTTAATCTAAAGCTATGTAAATTTGTTCTCCTGTTCCTAGTGAGTCATAAACTGCAAAAAGAAAAGGTGGTTTAAGTGCGTTCCTGGTAGTTTTTCTTCACTTCTGACATACTTGTTAACTGAATTAGCTGAATAAGTGAAGGAAATATTTTCTCTGTGCCTGCCCAGAAGCGAAAGCATTAAACAAAATTTTGAAAGTAGTTAAGAGGTACGTTAATTACTCTATCACCTTATGTTATGGGTAAATTAAATTAACAAGGATGATGTTAAAGTGCAGAGTTTCCAAAAATACGATGGGAAAAGTTTTGTGTGGTATTGTGCCCAAATGATTGTGTGTGCATGCATTTTGAAAAGCTCCTGAGATGATCTGGTGTAAAGGTCTTAAAAATAAGCATAACACACTCCCCTGGAATTTTAAATGCTATGGGTTAAAAAAAAAATATTCTGGGGATATTTTTCTGTGTGTCATTCCATCTAAGGTAACAAGTGCTTTTATAGTGGCTTCCATTCTTTAAGAAAGTTGCAGAGCCTTAACCTTGGAAGATTTTGACAGTGAAGTTATTCCCTTTTCCTAATCAGTTTGTGTCAGAACGCATTTATGTTAAAGTACATTTATAATTATGTAGCTAGCAGCTTCTCCCTTCCCCCTGCAAAAAGTATTCCTGAAGCTCAAGCAGGTCAAAGACTGTCTAGTGGAAGCATTTTTGGTATCCGGTGCTGGATAAATTTTCTGAGAGGTGAGCACTTGCCATCTTCATAAAAACATGATAAATATTCTACTTGCTGACACAAATTGCTCTGAGAAAATATTTCTGTATTGGATATTGGTTTTGATACTAGGGAAAAATAGTTACATCTCTTTCAAAAGCTTTGGAAAATGGTAGGAGCAATTCTATCCCAAGTCTTTCCTGGAGTTTATGCAGTTTCAGCTGGGTCAGTTAGAAATTTGGATGTAGATGTTTCAGCTTGTAGATGTTTTTATGTTCATTTTCCTTAATTTTGAATGTGTGGCTCTTTACCATTGTTTGGGATAAAGACTTCTTTCACTAATTCAATTTCCAAGTAGGCTATGGTAACTCTAATGGTGAAGTCTTTAATGTTTTTTTAAATTATTATTTTCAAAAGTGGTTAATCACGAGGAGAGCTACTTGCTTGTCAACAGGTCTAACAAGAAGAGGAAGGAGTTTGTACTTAATCTGAAATGCAGCAGGAGAGGAATGCCCTTCAAAGCTTTCTAGCTCTTAGGTTGATACCCCCCTCCCCCATTGATGATGAAAACAGTTTCTGCAGGGCATGAAAAACAGGTTTTTATTTAGGTTGTGCTTCTCTGGAAATAAACTTTAAAAAGACTGAAAGAATAACAGTTTTTAGAGATGTTCAGTTTTGAAAAGCAATGATTTGAATGCTTGGAAGAAAAGCACACCAGCCCACTCAAATGGGCTGCTGCTTAGTATGTACTTAATAATAATGGGGGTTTTTTTGTGTAGGCTTCTTAGATTGCCTGCTAAAGAAGCTTATCTCAAATGTCACAGCTACCTTTTTAAAGTTGACTGGTATAAGGATATCCTGTATAATAAGTTATGTTAACTGCTCAGAGTAGCTGCAAGCAGCTGAGGGAGCTACAATTGTCAGATGAGTTCTTGCCTTGTAGCTGATGGAGAAGTGCTCCTTGTTTCAAGAAAAGTGAGATACTTGTGACCCTTGCAATCGATACCATTTGCTGAAACATGCATACACTAAGTGATGTTGTAAGTGACAGGCCTTCCTAGCTGCTCAAGGATTATGAGGAGTTATTTCCTGTAGAGATTGGGAAATTGTGTTCTCTGCCTGAATGGGTAGGCTGGTGCTCTGGAGAGGAGACACGCTGAGTCAAGATGGGTGGGTACAGAGATTGAGAGCTTCCTTCCAGGATCAGAAGACAGAAGGACTAAGAGAGCTGGAGACATCCCGGGACAGCATGCAGGTTAGTGATCTGGGGTAAATTGTGGAGAGAGGAATTTTTTGTTATGATATGCCCGAGGAAGGCTGGTTGAGGAGGAAGCCTACTGCTGACTGGTGACTTATTTCTTCCAATCTTAGGTGTGGCTTAACAACTATTCCGAGGTAGTAGGACACTTGTGATTTCTTTTTCTCTCCTTCCCCAACCCACCTCACTCCTTTTATGTGGGTGTGTACACACATACATCTATTACTTATGTTCTGTCAGCACTGGAGGAGAACTACATACAGCTGTCTGAAAAATGGCAGCTTTTAATAGGTTGGGACCTTGACCAGAGAAGTGGTTTGTAGATCTTCCTATGGTTTGGTTTTACTCAGTGGCTGATAAAAGGTAAACTTGTCCTTTTAACAAAACCAGGATGTAGAAAATAGACACAAGCTAGGATAACTCTGGAAGGAAGTAGTGATTTACTGGTTTCAAAAGTGATGAAAAGCTCAGTTGTATTTAAGGGCTGTTGAACTGTTGTACCTGGAAGAATGCAGCCCAATGACTTTTGACTTGAGAATCTTTACTGGAAGTTCTGGGTGAGCAAAATGTTGTAAAATATCTCAGTCCTGCTGGTCTCCCCTGTTGTCATTTTGGTTGCTAAACTCTCTCACCATAATCCTGCATGGTTTCTGAACTGCCTGAGTAGCTTTTCAGCGTGGCTGGCAGGGCTTTGTCCAGAGGAATCTGCTCTGATGTTCAGTGCCAGCCATGTGTGTGTTTCCATGACCATTTCATAGGTGTTCTGTTGTCTGGGGGGCCCAGACCACTACAAGTACAGTGTGTGCATCCTGCTCTTCGTGGGGAGACTTCCATCTCAGCTACATACAAACAAAGTTTTGAGAAAAAGCTCACTGACTCTTGTCAAAAAAGATTTAACTCTTTTGAGTTTGCCTGTGCTCTGACAGATGAAATGACACAGTGATTTCACTGAGTGTTAAACAGTAACTTCATTTTAAAATGCTTTGGTTTTATAACAAGTATTTAAAAAAAGGTCTTGGAACTTCAGCTGAAAACTTCGAAAATGTCTTTGTAAAAACCAAACATGAATGGCTTGTGAAAAGAAAGCTGAAAAGAAAAAGTGTCAGATGCTCAAATAATTAAAATGTCTAATATTCTAAGGTTGTCTTAATATTTCAACTAAAATTTTGTGCTTGATTGAGGGTTTGTAAAAGATTGTGAAACTGTTTTGTGGTCGGGTTTTTTTTCTAGTTTTTTGATTATTGCACTGAGGAAAAAGACCAAAATGTGTTTTTATTTTTTTTCCTCTCAGACTTAACGCTTTCAAACCTGCCTGTTCTCTCCTGCTGCGCAGCGCTGCGGATGCTGCTGCCAGCTCCATCCGAGCGCTTGGAACGAGCTCACCTTAGCGAGTATGACCTTGCTGTGGGCTGCTGCAGGTGAGCTGGCAGCTGAAATAAGATATTCCTGTGCCTACTGCTTCCTGCTTGAGCTGTGTTTTGGAAAAAGCAAAGCAACACCTCTCACAGTGGGCTGCTCAGAGAGGAGCAGGATGAGGCACCCGAGCTGTTGGGGGGACTGTCCTCAGGGATAAAAGGAATAATTTGGGAGGCTGCCAAAGCTGCCATCGGTTGGGCAGATGCAACCAAGAGAGTGATGTGTTAAAGAATGTGCTCTTTGCTGTATTGTAGACTCAGGGTGGGAGAGTCGCCTCCTCATCGCTGGGCATCAGGATTTTAGTGCTTGTGGAGGCTTGACTTCAGTTTAAAGGGTTTCTTAGTGGCTTTTTTCTTGTTTGTTTTGCTCGCAAATGAACCACTACTCTAAGGTCATTTTGGCAGGCTGAGAGCCAGAAAAGCAGCAAAAATGAAACCTGTGTGAAAGATGCTGCTTCCGAGTAAGGGGATTGAAACTGTTGCAGCCATGTTTCTATTAACAGAAAAATGTGTACTGTGCTAGCTTTGCTCAATGAGAGAAAAATCTGGTGACTGTAGTTGTCTGTTGATTGTTCGCCCCACAATCAGTGGTACATCTGACAATTAGTGGTCTGAGGAGGGGAGGGCGAGGCAGTCTTGGAAATTGTTGCCTATTGTCGAAGATGTTGAAATCGTTTTTACACATACTTCTTAATAAAGAGGTTTCAAGCAGCACAAAAACTCCCCTTTCGGGAATCTGCTAAAGTGACAGTGCTCTGTTCCAAGCAGAGAGCAGCTTTTCCCCAGGAATTGGATTATGCTTAGATTTATTAGGAGGGCCAGATGTACTCACTACTTAGATTAACACTCAAAAAAAAAAAAAAAAGAGCCACATAGAGAAACTGGGTTCAAGCATTCATTCAGACTCTGAATGATATCTGCAGTTTTAGTTTACTTTATTACCTGCTTTCCTTATCTCATTTTAGTTTCAAAACAAGCCCTGAGTCATACATTCTTGTTCTAAAATCTAAGTTGGAAGACCTGAGGGCAGGCTCTGCAGGGTTCTGCTGTGCCACAAGAGGGCATTTTTGGTGCCAACTTCGTGACTATTAAGGACTAAATCTACGTTTTAAATGTCTCACTTCAGATTAATTAGTCTTGAAAAACAGTTGAAAAGATGCATCTTTTCTCTAAGCTCCTTAGTTTCATACCTAAGAAAAGAACACGTTTAGATCTTTATTTTCCTAGATAACGTGGTATTGTTGAATGATTTTTGTAATTACATACAGCCTGAGAATTGAGAGTAGAATTGTGGTACATTTGGAGTTTTGTGTCTGGTGAAGTTTATTTAAATGATCTGCCTGGTAGTGATTACGAGGAATTAAGTTGGACATTGAAGAAAATAATGATGCTAGACCTGTTTTTTCCTTTTAGGACCAGTAATTTAAAATAACGTGGTTTGGTGTGGGAGATTGTGATAATAAGAACTCTTACAGAATAATATCTTTTTCTTCTGTTTATATGGAATACGAGACCAGTAAAAACAGAGGCAGTGTGCTATAAACACAGCAACATATAGTACTTTGAATATTGCAAGATATCATTATGCAAACGTTTTACAGAGTTTCCATTTAATCACCGAAGATCAGCACTGTTGTAAATGGCGGAAAAAAAGCTTCACTTGCCATTTAATTTGGAGCTGCTCACCCTTTGCAGTGGGACGAGCCACTGCTTTTTTCGGTCAGCCCTAGAAGAGCTGGGGCTGCTGCTTCTCCTTGTGCATGGGGGCGTCTGCGTGGGATTGCTCCGTGGTGTGCCTGGGACGTGCGGGCGCCTGTTCCCTGGGAGCGCGCGTCCTCCGAACCCAGCAGCACGGAGGTGTCCTGCCGTGGGCTCCTCTGAGGTGAGAGGCTGCCTGCCCTTCTTCATCTCCATTCCCAAGCCTGTCGTGTGATAAGGGGGCTCTACTCATCAGAAAGCTGCAGAAGCAGCGTGCCAGAAGGGTTTATCCAAGTTGAAATACATCTGTTTTGGAGCGTTCCTCGGGAAATATGGCTGCAAGGAAGAGCATCTAAGCCAGATGAATTGTTCTGGCAGGTTTGGTTTGTTCTGCCAGCTCGACTAATCTTCAGGGGCTTTCCGATCTCACTGAACGCAGAACATAATTGTGGTAGGATTTTGTTTGTTTGTTTTTTAAAATGTGGGGATTTAAGCTTTGCAAACCGTCGCTCATGCTCTCGGGTTGGTGGGCCAGACTTGGGATGGAGACATTAGCAAATACAAGAAAAAAGCCAGCAGTGAGGACTTGGAAAGTTGACACAAGATTTCTGTCTGTAGCAAAAATTGGCTGTATTGTTTCAATGTGATTTTTTTGCTCCACCAAATTCATATTTAGAATAAAAAAGCCCAACTTTTTTTTTTAATAGCCAACCTGTGCATTATGAAATTTAAAGATAATATCTGATCTCTATCCATAAAAGCTGAAGTTAGAGAAAGACCTTTACCTTTATTTACTTCAGTCACTTGGTATTTTTTTCTCCAGTTCATAAATCAAATTTGTACTGAAATTGTGCCTTTAAAAGTTAGCGAGTGGTGTGCTCTGCATTAAGAAAACAGACAGCTGTGCTTTTGTCATTTGGTTCTGCAGCATCTCTGCATGATTATTTAGAGGATGTCTGAAGCCTTCTGAGTACCTCATGTGGAGGGGTATGTTGGCACCAGTAATTTCTATACATCAGTTAAATAACTTACTTGTAATAATGCTATCCACTTACATGGTTCATTTTTGAAAAACAGGAATCACTCTGCTGATGTAGTTTTCTATGGGGGATTTTTAAAATTGTGCTGTATATTTTTCCTGAAATTCATGTGCTTTTGTATGTGATGTGCCTGTTTTTGTGGCTGGCTTGCTAAAAATTGGATTACTCCATTGCTTGGTTTGGTTTTATTTGTTTTGGTTTTTTTTCTCCTTTAAAAGAAAATCTACTTTATTGGCTTTAAAAAAGAAGTTTGTGAAAACCTCCTTGTAATGCATGTGCTCTGAAAGAGAAGGTGGCAAACTAAGTAAGTGCTGACAGAAAGAATAACCTTAACACTGCATTTGAAAAAAACCCCAGCTGGGTTCTGTAGTGCTCCTGTGTCTTCTAACAGCTTCATTTTGAGGCTGTTACAGAATTTGAGTATTTCTGCAATGAGAAGGTGCACGTGTTGGTAACTCCTATTGTTTACTCTTAAGGAACAGTGTTTCAGTCATTTAAAAGAGTTTATTAAGACTGGGATGGCAATTAAAAACCTTTAACGTATGTCTATTTTTAAGCCTTTTTAGCGTGTTTTTGTATAGAAATGCAAAAATAACTAGTCCCAAACTAAAGGTCTATTCTTTTCACTGTGCTGAGGGTTACAATAAAAAATGTAGACAGCTGCTGGAGATTTGGGTTTATAGATGCTTTTAGAGAGATTCTCTTGAATGAATAAAGGCTAATAAAGTGTTTGCAGTCTTTGGCTAGCCCTGCTTGGATTCTTAAAGCATGCTCATATAAGAAGTGCTGGCATAATTGACACCAAGTAATTATTGTTTTGAAAGTCTTAATTGGGGCTTGGCATGGATTACCCATGGAATCTTTGTTGTTTTCCTCTATGAATTTTGCTATAAACTGGTGTTGAACTGCAGGGGAAACTGGTAGATGTCCAAAGGTAGACCCCCTATGCAGCAGATGTACTTGCCTGCAGATACATACATGACTTGAAGCTCATACATACTGCCAATAAAGCACCTTTCAAAAACCTTTTTCTTATCACCTAGGGTCTGGGAAGTACAACAAGTTATGCTAGCTGTATTTAAAAACAAACATACCCTACCTCTTCCCACACATGCACATGTGGAAATGACAGGACTTAACATTTGCCTCAGCACAGAACTGCAGAACTTGTGTTCATACACAAGCGAGGTAAAAATCATACTGGATTTATGGAAAATAAGCATTAAATGTCTTGTCAGAGGGCGTGCTTTGGATGGGAAGGTTTTACAGAGATGCTGCTAGTATAGTAAATCATCTAATGGAGAGCTATCCAACAAATCAAGGAGCAGATTCTAGGCAAGTTCCAGTAAAACATCATTGTTGCTTTAAGTTGTTAAAGTTCTTGGATACTGTGATAAAGGGCCTGTTGTAGTGTAAAGTATTTGCAGTCAGCCTTATTCAGACACAACAACGGTTGCCTTTGTTCATACATGTGATGTAAATGGAAGTTTTCAACTGCTTTGTAGCTTCTGGCGCCTTCAGAATGGCTTTGGAAAATAATATCTTCAGCTAAGATGATTGGTCATTGAATAGGCTGGGTATTTTTCATAATAGTTTTGTCATTATATAGTAGAATAAAAAAATACTTGCTTGAAATACTTCAAATCATAAATGCTTTGTTTGTTTTTGAACCACTAGAACAGTGAAGGTCATGTCTATGTGCTGCCCAAGAAATTTTTGCCTTTTGCAGTTCATAACAGGAGAGGGAACAAGTTAGTGGAGGGATGTGTATAGAATGTGAGCTGCTGTATACAGATGATGTTTGGACATGAGCTTTTCCAAGGATGCTTAGGAGATTACTCAGTTGTGTACTGGTAAACGAGGAAGCATTAAGTCCCTACTTCTGTGATTGCCAAATTACTTGGTGTGGAAAAAATACAGTAGCGATCAAAACAAACAGTGTATCGTTACAGGATATAACTAGAGCATGTCTGCTTGGTGGTTTAAAGCCAGGGCCAAATCCTGGGAATGTTAATTTGGCCAGGATGCACATGTGCATAGTTGCAGTGCTTTTCAGTATGTCACGTGCTGCCATTCTATTGCAGACAAAATGGTTTGGTGTGGAGAGTATAGTACCTCAACACAGGCGGTGTACTTTTGTGGAATCCTCTGTGTGTGACATTCTAGGAATTTGAAAAGGACAAAGAAAGGGTGAGAACACTTTAGTTAAGCTGGAAAAAATATCTGTTTGACTGGAACTGAGTATCTTTGTGTGTATTCCTTAAATACATGAATGGTTTGCAATTTCTGTGCGTAAAGTACTAGAACAAAACCAGAACTGTTAATAGCACCACACATATTGAAGCTTTGCTTGTTTATAAAGTCTCTCCTACAAGTATTTAGTAAATAGGAGAATAATGAAGTTATTAAAACAAATAGGAGTTGTTTTTCCTATTACTCAGGGCATGTATTTGGTTGTTTTCTACTTTATCTCTGCATCATTTATTGTAATTGGCATGAAATCAGGTGTCTGTGCTGTCTCTGTGCTGATTATATACACTGTAATAGGTGTGGGCAGATGCATTTACTGGCCTGTTTCACTCATGGTTTTTATGAGAGGGGGAAATCTTGAAATGTTACAGATGATATCTGACTTGGTTAATGAATGTAAAGGTTATTCGGTGATGATTCAGCTGGTAACCTTGAAGATTGCCTTTTTAGAAAATGAAATTTCTTCAGCATTTAGTGTTCAAACTTGCCATCCATTTTGAGGCATTTGTTGAGGCCTTCTGTTTTTAAGCTACACAATGAAATTAGATGATACATTATGTGTTTATAATTTTGAATCTTACTAGAGCTGGTCTTCTGTCAATATTTCAAAAGATCAAATTTATATAGCTAAACTACACAAAGCAAGAAAATAGTTGTTGCTGTTTATTTCTGAACACTCTAATAACCATATGTGTTTCTTAGGTAATTAAATTCTAACCTAAAACTTAGTAGAAATACATGCATTTAATTTTGTGTGGAAGATGTAGGTGAACCATCCTGCTGTGGTTTGGGTTAGTACACCTGGGCATGTTTGTCCTGTCTTATCCCTTCTGAAGTCAGTGTAGTGTACTTGTTGCCTTGAGCATGAGGATTTGCTAGGTCTGTGTAATTGTCAGAGTAGCTGAGGTTTTGTGTGACCATAAATTCAGTTGCATCATGTGAACATAATTAACTCTCATTATGTGTGCCTCATAAGTTCCATTCAGTTATCTGAGTTGTAATCAGCTGCAGAAGTGGTGGAGGTACTGTGTTCACCAGCCACGCAGAAGAAATGTAGGAATGTGTAAACAGCGGTGTGGTTTGTGTTGGGAAGGGCTGCACCTCGGGGGCCGGCGTGGAGCAGCACTTAAGGACGAGGGAGCCCAGAATCCAGCAAGGATGGAAAAAGTATCAGTAAGTGAGAACAGCGTTGCCTGAAACTGCACACAGAAGGGAAGACACGGGAAATGTTACGGAGTAAAGGAGTGGGATGGTGTATGGCATTTTTTCCTATTAACTCTGTAGCTAGGGATGTGCCCATTGCTCTCCTAAAATGATTGATGTGCTCCTGTTCAAGCTGGCAGTTTGAGAGCCTCACATCTTGCTTGTAGCCGAGGTCCTGAATTTGGAACTACACTTTTGAGATCCCGCGACCCTCACCTCCAGCAGGTCCTCCTTGCAATATGATGTTTTACCAGAATGTGCATCATCCTTCCTGATGGGTTTTCTACCAAAGTACCTATAAATAGTGAGTATTAGCAAATGTATGTAAAGATAGGAGGCAAAAATTGTGTGGGAAATAGAGGATAACTTTGAAGGATAAATGGTACTTGCACACTATTAAGTTAGCCTACTTAGAAGATTTGCTTGGATGGTAAATAATTAAAGGCTTTATTCTGTCATCTTTAAATCTCATGCCTTGACTTTTTCCGGAAACTTTCTGTTCTCTGAGGTAAATCGACAGTATCTGTATTTTTTCCTTTTATATGAGCTTTTAACAGTAGCCTTTCAAGTAAGCTGAGTGTGCTGACGGTTGTGAGAAGTATTCATATGTGAAATTTTAATGGACGGAAAATGAGGAATGTTAAATAATGGGTCACTCAAATGAGTCTAAGGAAAATCTAAATGTCTTGAAAATTAATGTAGTTACAATCTCATAAACCCCAGGCTTGTTACAGATACATTTTTGCATGCTGTTACATTCCTGACATGCATTTCTCCTGTCCTGCAGTTTACTTTTTCCTAAAGTATTCTACGGAATATATTAAAACTAGGAAAGCTTGGCTGTCAGAGTTCTTAAATTTAAAACAGGGTACTTTGATTAAGGAAACGTAATTTCTGTCTATATAGAAGATATTGTACTTTGACATAGTCAGACATTTTGTTAGAGTTAACCTTTCAGGCTATGTAGAAATTGTAGCAAAGGCTGTGGTTGTCAGTATGGTTCTGGATTTTCCTGAAGATCTGCAGTAACTGGAAAAAGGGACAGAAAAGTCAAAAAGGGGAACTGTCTTAAGAGCAATATTTTGCTGTTTTTAACTAAACTTTGGGCAGTGTTCATTCAAACTTGTTATATGTTTATATGCATCTCTTTGTTTGAAAAATAAAGTGGAAGTGGGAGGTACACAGGGTTAGATTTATTTATCAGGTAGAGCATTTGTTACCCTCTATTTGTTTCTTGTTTTCTTTTTCCCTGTTATTCTGTTTCTTGTTGGCTTATTCCCTGTCTCACTACATTTAGATTCCTTGTCTCCTTCTCACCCAAATTTTTTGATTAATAGTGTTTTAAACAGTGTCATTGCAAACTGGTTACATTTGGTCATCTTTTCCTTCAGTGTGATGCCTAAATGTTGTGAGTTGGGGTTTTTTTGTTGTTGTTGTTTTTTTTTTTTTTTTTTTCTCCCAAACTTTAAAGTTTGACTTAACTCCTTTAAGTATTCTGGGTGACTTCGTTATAGTCAGAATCAAATAGCCAAATTATAATTCAGTGTACTCTCCCCATGTGTATTTGGAAGTTACACAATGTGCACTGCTTTCCTTTTAAAAAGAATTTCCAAATTGGAGTCCTGCTATACATGACTCCTGTACTCCCTGCTGATCTAGGACAAGCTGCAGTCCTGCCTTAGAAAATGGATGAATGCTCCTTGGCTAGACCTTCCTGTGATACCAATTCAGCCGTTTAAGGGTGTTTTCAGTTTTGGCATTGATTAGTTCTAACGGTGTCCACTTCCTTGATGTTCTTGGATATTCCTAATGTAACCTGATCCTGAAGGCTCCAATATAAAAGTTATTCTTTTCAGTATCTCTGTATTCCTATTTCTACAAACTTCTTCCCTGGCACAGTTGTGTTTGCAAAAAATGCTGCAATAGCAGTTGCTGAATAGTATTTTTAATATGTATTTAATTTTTTGTACTATAGATGTATGTTTTATGAGAGAGAAGCTTCCAAGTATTCAGTAAATGTTGCACAATTCTATGTGTATCACAGTAAATGCTGTGTGACTTGAGGGTATTCAGCAGTATGCTGCTCTTGGCTGAAGAACAATAGCTATTCATTTAATAAATTACTTTGGTAGTTAATATTTTAGCTTATAAATCTTTTCAGTACAGGCTGAGAATGAACAGAAATATTGGCAGAATACTCTATATAAAATATGTAATATGTATATAATACAAATATACATGTGTACTTGCATATAAATCCATATGATACAGTTATGTTTAAAAATGTAAATCCATACAATTAATCCCAAAATTATTTTTTTGTCCTGTCCATTACCAAGTTTTACATTTAAAAACATATTTTTACAGTAGTGTTCATAAATACAGGTGTAAATAATTGAAATGCTTTTTAATTGCCCTGTAGTTTATTTAACATAAAGAAGCAAAATGTTCATGAAGAATTAAGTGGGATCAGTTTGAAGTGTGCTTTTACATTGTTGATTTTTACTTCAGTGGAACTGTTGTTTTGGTTCTGCCTTTTAGCATCTGTCATTCCTAGTGCTATTTTTTTCACTAAGGTTGTGTTTTAAGATACTTTTACGCGGGTATTTTCTAGAAATGCCTTTGCCAAGAATGCTGAAACCGTGCTTTTAGTAGATTTACGGGTTTTCTTACCCCATAAGAGGGGAAAGAGCGATGGTGCTGAGGGTGTGCAGAAGCCTCGTGTCCTGATGTGACCGTGTGATGCCAGCTGCCAAAAGGATGAGTGTGTAAAGCAAAGTGTTCTAAAATCCGTTGTCACACTACGCTTAGTCTTGTGGGGACTCGGTTGTTTTATGATTGCCCAGTGAGCAAGTGTGATGCTCACCCATGGCTCTTCTTTGAAGCCATCAGCTAGGAATCATACACACATTTACTTCTTGTCTAGCTGTAGGTAACACGGAGGTGACACCTGAGAAAGTCACTTTCGGGTTCATTTATAGGGAGCAGAATGTCATTTCCAGGGCTACTTAATGTATCTTGACATCTAAAATAGATCAGGTGAGTTGTTCCCCCAAATTTCCTTTCTTTCCACTGTGAAATGCAGGGGACTGCAATGCAGTGACTAGCTCAGCAACTGATGCTCAGAGATACTAGAATGTGTCTTATGTGGAAACTTAATGTGCAGCTGGTACCTGGCTGGTGGTGGGTTTTTTGGTACAGGGCTAGAAAAGTCACTTGCTTTGGGTAAAGAACTTTTCTTAAATGCTTTCAGTAAAGATCCTGAAATTAATACCTACATGTTAACTGCTGTCCTTGTTGATTTGAGTCCAGAGAGGACAGTTCTCCCTTGCTGTATGCAGTATTTTCAGCTTTCTACCAGTCTGGGACTGATGGAATAACAAGTATTTATAAAAGAAAACAGTAATACTGTCTTTCTTGAAATTCATATTATTATTTCACAATGGACAGTTGCTTCTGTGGTGTAACATTTAATGGGTTTTTCTTATTTAGTCTCCATACTTTGGGATTAAACGAAGTTTTGATTTTAAATAGCGTCTGAACACAGATTCAGAGATCTTGCTATTTTTTAATCTTCAGTTTGGCCCTGAAATATTTTCTGCCTGCATACAATTAAGCTGTTCAACAAAGACCTAGTTTTGCTTCTCATTTGTGACAATAGCTGTTGTGAGCTTTCAGATTCCTAACAGCTAACAAAATACTGTCAGCAGGAGTATCTAAGTGAAAGACAAAGAACTAGAGTCGTGTAAGTCAGAAAATCCATGAATAAATCATTAAGGGTACTGCAGTACCTATTTTGAAAATCATATTATTAAAAAAAAGTCTTCATTTTTTCCCTTCATTTCAGTAGATGTTCACATTTTTCGGATTATAAAATGTATGGGGAGAAGAACTAAGACTTTTTAAAAAAACAAGTGACCTTGTGTAGTTTTGTACTTTTGTCTTCTATATGGTACCATTTCTCAATTCCTCTCCCCTGACCCCATGATTGCCTTGTGTATTCTGAGAGGTTTTAAATGGTGCCCTGGAAGGTTTGTTGTTGCTTCCTAAGACTTGGAATTTCTTTCTTAGGTTACTGTTTTGGTTAGGGGGGTGCTATGTGCTTGGTTGAAGTAGTTTTTGCCACCAGACAGAGGGCTACTTACAGCTGCTGTGTGGGAGTGCAAGGGGCAAAGGAATTAACATGAGTCTGTTTCTGAGCATTTCTGAGAAACAAAGGACAAGGAAAGTAAATTGTGTCGTTTCACCACTCTAGGTCGTTAAAGGTCTAATCTGAAGCCTGCTGATTTTGGTGAGCTTTGGATTACTGCATGGCTGAGTTAGAGTCAAATTAATTCAACTTCTTCAATTGCATTAGGAGGAGAAGGTGTGAAGTCCTTTCCTGATGGCTGTGGATGAGCACCCCACAAATTGGCTGGCTAATAAGTTTCAGTGGGGCTTAAATTAGTCTAAGAGTGAGCTGTCAGTGAAGGGGGTGCCAACACTTCCCCGGTATCTTTCCGTTGCAGCCCTTTCCTGACCAGTCCTGGAGCACTTCTTTGGCAGCCTGATGCTCCAGCTCACTTCTTTGCTCTAGCTGGGAAACACGTCCTGTGGGAGACTGATTTCAGCTGAATCACTTGCCCCGTGCTTTGCTGCATGGGCACCAGTAGCAGTGCAGAGGAAGCATTGGGAAGGAAGACAGGAGATGGGACTGCTCCTTTCAGTAGCAGTGGGATCTTTGTTGGACTTTTCAGCTTTTTAGGAAATGGTAACGTTCAGTGGAACTGCACGGCAGATGAGAATTAAGTAGAGCACATCTTAGAGATTTTGACCTCCTAGGAGAGCAGACATTTCTTGAGATTTGGCATTTGTCTTTGAAGTTTGGTTTATACAATTCCTGTCTGCAGTAATTTTATTTTACTTTTTACTACATTCATTTTCTTAGATCCCTCTTACCTAGCCTTTGCTTTTTATGCCTGTCACTTCCCTGAGCAGAACTAAAATAGCTCCAGTTAAATAAAAACAATGGGTGATTAAAATTAAGTAGTTTTACCTATGAAAGCTTACCTTGGATTTCGTGTGAGCTTTAAAATGAAGTTACTGCACCAAAAATCCTTTGACAGAGGTAGAAAAAAGTAGCAATTTGCTAAACAACGCCTTTGTTAAAGCTTTATTGGAAGAGCATTAAACTTTTGTTTTCAAAAAATGGGCAGTTTACCAACGCTTATAGACAACGAATGTCTTGTGAAGTTTAGAATACAGATATGAATTCTTTTAACATAGTTTAGGCTTTAATGTACCATTTATGGAAGCTGAATATAAGGGTATGCAGACACCCAGGTTAGGTCACTGATATGTTCTGATATGTACTTTAGGTTTGTAGAATTTCCTGGGGATGGAGAACTTAATTTGTTTTGCTACTTGTTGAGATGGGGAGACATTTCCTTTTCAAGAACTTTGCAAAATACCAAGCCATTGTTTTGGTACATGGAGAGTTACTATTGTAAAACACTTGATATTTTTGTCCTTTTTAAAAAAAACACAAAACAAGGAATACAAAGAAGCATTCAAATCTACAGCTGTGGTGGGAGGATGTGCTTTCTGCGGGGACACCACGGTACATTCCATCTCATGGAATGCCCTTGGTGTGACATTTAGCAAAATGTGTTGCTTAACAGCTTTGAGAAAGACCAGCTAAATTGTAAAGATGAGTTCAATGTGAACCCTCCCTGCAAGATGGCATGCCTTCCTTACAGTTCTGCAGAAGGCATTTATTGACAATGTAGGGAATGGGATTGTGCTGCTGGACAGCGTTCTTGAAGCATTTGTGGATCAAACCAAATTACAGGAGGCACAGGTCTAGGTATCCCAGAAAGCAGAAGGATTACCTGTCCTCATATGGTTCCTGGTGAGCAAATTGAAGTGATTCATTTGAATAAATAGGATAAATTGTTTATTGTTCTTCAAATGTTTATGTAGTCATGTTGAAAGCTGCAGCTAATCTGCAATCTTCTGCTGTCTGCTTTTTATGCTAATATGGAGTAATTTTGCAAAGATCTAGGAAGGAAATCCATTATAGGGTTTATTGATCTTTGTGGTATTGACTGTCTGCAAAATAGTTTCCACAGATGGCAAAACAAACTCATATTTTTAACTTGAGGTGATGAATTTGAATGTTGTTGTACATCTATTTCGTAATGAAATCCAACAAAGAGCGCAGGAATTGTGAGTTGGGTTTTGGTGCTTTGTTTTGGTGTTTTGTTTTGTAGCAAATCTTACTAGAATATTTGTTAAGCCCTAGGAGTTTTATTAGGTAAAGCGTCTCTTTCTGTGCTTTTGGGAGGGGAGAGTTGGGAACAGTAACTTTTTATCTACAAAAAGAAATTATATTGGTAGAATGTTGTGGTGATTATGGCATAAAATCAGTGAGAGATAATTCCAAAATTAAGCTCCAGTGTATCAGTTGTGAGGATTTCTACATAACAGAATACTGTTTAATGTGAAAAGAAAAACAAATGGTAGGAATGAGGGATTTTAGAAGAAAATGGACTTGTCACACATTTGATTCTCTGCATTTCTTCTTCACTGAAAATACCAGATTTTAATTAATGCAAGACAGCAATTATTTTAGGTGTCTCTATTTTGATGATGGGCTGCAATTTTCAAAATTATAAAAATAGCTCAGGAAGAATTCTCTGAAATTGCAGAAGGAAACAAGTTAGTCAGATTTAGACAAAATCTCTCTTCTGAATTGGCAGGCAGGAAGAGTATAAAATGTTATGTTTAAATGTGTGCTTTAAAGAAGACACGTTTAAGCCAAGAAAATTTCTTGATGAATCTGTAGAATACAATGGTGTATGATTTTATCTATGTTCATGAGTATTCCTGAGACAGTGGGAAAACAGAAATACTGGAATAAAATGTAATTTGAAAAAATTCGTATCGAAGCCTGTTTTATAGGAACGTCATATATTTTTAAAATAGAAATAAGTTATACATCTTCTTACTTTAAAAATCTCAGTGCTTGTATCTCTCTGAGATAGACAATGAGCATCAATGGTGTAATTTTCCATTTCTATCTTTGTTAAAGCTTCATCTTTATTCTGAGTGGGAACATTCAGCTTCATGAAAATGATGGAAGTGTTCTAGTCTTCTGGAGAGTGCACCCAGAGGACCAAAGGAGCTCTGTGTGTGAGGAGGGTCTTTTTGGAGTTGGTTGAAACTGATTTTTGTCAGATCTGTTTCCACGTGACGGGGACAAGGAACCTGCAGTCGGCAAAGAATGTCGAGGCTTCCATAATTCTTTTTGTCAGCCTGTACTTTTCTGCAGGAGCATGTCACTCCTTATTAGTGAAGCAGCTTATTGTGATATGCTAGTTCTTGGTTTTGAGACAAGGACTATCTGTTCCTGACCCTGCTTTCCTGGTACTGCTTGTTCTAGGAAACTTGAAGGTGTGTAATACTCTCTTGGTACAGATTCTTTTGTTGCTTGTTTTCTGCATTTTTCCCTGCTCTAACATACTGAAGAGGTCAAGATGTAGAATGAAAATTGTGTCAGAAATAAAGTAACTGTGTTCACCTTCTTTGCAAAGACCCATAGGAGCCTTTTGTAAAAAGCTGTTTTGTAGCCAGCTGGTCTCCCACTTTTGCTGCATGGGCTTATTCCATCCCACAAGCCTGCATTTGTCTTTCTTGGATGTCATGAGGTTTCTGTCAGCACGTTTGTCAGCATTTCTTCACCCTCCAAATGGCAGCTCTGCATAGCCTCCGGTGCAGTGTTGTTTAAAACTGTCCTAGTAAATTCAGAAGGTTTATTAAGCTTGGCTTTTGGTCAGCTTTTGCATTGGTTTTCTTTTTATCTCTATGCTGTGCAAAATGGCTGTAAGAAAGTGTGGTAAAGCACCCTTAAAGGAAAGCCTGAATTTTAGCATCTTGTTTTAGCGTCTTATGAGTACTCTGTGCACGAAGTGCTTGTCTATTCTGGCTCAGTTTGCTTAAATAACATAATACGACTATGAAACTTCGTAAATTTGGCAAACCCAGAAGAGGAATGCTTGTCACATGGGATTTTTTATGTGTGTATGTCTTCAAAGAATGGTAGAGAGCTCTGGAGGAGAAATGTTTGTTCAGATCTTCATTTTCTTATTGTGATTTTCAGTGTATGAGCTAAAATGTTTGCGAGTAAATATTTGTTTTTAAAAAAACTTCTTGTGTTTTCAGTCATGCCACTGCTACTGAAGAACTCCCATTACTGTCAGTGATGCTATAGCAAAACTTCAGGCCAGGTACAGTCAAGTTAAAAATGTCAGTGCAGGCATCTGTGATTGTCCTGCTCTAATTCTTCTCTAAGACTTTGCTGTGCTTGGCTCAAATGGTTACTTCTACATGTGTATTATTTTGATCTTCATTGTGAGGGACTACGACAGCTTTATGAGAAAATCACCAAATTGCCTTTGCTTCTTTGTGGAATTTACTTGAATGGCAATTTTTTTGGTGCAACTTATGCCTCTACTTTATATGGCTTGTTTAGTTTTAAAAGGATACATAGAAAGTTACAGGAATAGACATGAGGGATAGATGGGGCGGCTGAGAAACAGTAAAGCCAAAGAATTGTCTGTGGTTTTGCTTTAGTTAAATTCATTTTGAGCTACTGTCTCTACAAGGTCAAATTCTGATTTTTTTTTTTTTGTTGTGGGGGAAGGGAAAAGAACATACAAGGGAAATGGTTAGAGTTTAAGAGTTAGGAGCAACCTCTCATTAAAATACAAAACGCAGTGTAATTGTAGACCTGATTATAATTTATCAGTGGAGTGCAGTAGAATGTCCGGAATTATACTTCTTTAGAATTGCTTAACATTTTCTAGATTTATTGGGCTCTTACTCTTTATTTATACCCACATATTTATATTTTTTTTTTCTGAACATCTTCAGGGCCTATTTTTTTCCTCTTAAAATGTGAATATTAGGACCATCTTTATAAGATGAAAGCATGCATTCTCAAGTCATTACATGATTCCAAGAGCTGGGGTCTGAGCAAAGACGCCAAATACAACCTCTGTTTGCAAATGGCAGCTCTTAGCTGCCGGCCAAAAGCTTTTTGTTGGATTGAGGGCAAGGCTGGCCCAGAGTATTGGAAATGTGTATTTCCCTGACTAGTGCCGCTCTGCGTGACTCTCCTTGCTGAAGCGCTAATGAGCAAGTGCCTCTTAGCCAAAAATATTCCAGTGTGATTGTTCTTGTCAGCTGTTCTATGGCCAAGTCTGGTACTTACAGTGTATTGATTAAAAATACATGAATGTTTCGTTTAACATAATATTTATTTCTAGCAGAAGTAAGAGCTTAGCAAATCCATCCTCTTTCCTGCCCCCACTTTTGACAAATACACACCTCAGAAAATCTGTGTGACAAGGATTGTGCTTACAATTTGGGGCTTGAAGGGGCTGTAAAAGCGCTACAGTCTACCATCCAAGTATAGCATTCCCAAGCAAGCCTTCACTGCCATTCCTGATCAGTCAGAAAAGGTCATTCTTCATTTTGGGAACAGTTAAATATTGGAGTAGGTTTGTTTAGAGGAGGGGTGGAATTTCCCTTGCTGGTAATATTCAAGACTCAGTTTGGATGATCCTGGATCATCTAATCTAAAGTCTTGTTCAGCAAAAGATTGGACCAAATGATTGCCTAAAACCTCTTCCTGTCTAGGCTTTTCTTTGTCCCTGTGATTCTTCACTGGGAAAGGCTGATGCTTACACTCAGAGGTCTTCCTCAGATTAATTGGGGGCAAGTTTTTTGGTACTGCTGTTTGTCCTGTTATGGATGAAGCAGGAATATCTTCCTTTCTCTAGATTTAGTTAGATCATTTGAAGCTTCAGTAGGTTGGACATCCTGGCTGCACAGGGTGACCAGCAACAAAGTGAGTTTATGCTTTTGGGACAATCTAATGAATCCAGAGCAAGCTGGGATTCCTGACATTATGGACTTAGGATCATATCAGAAGAAGGTATATTCTTAATGAAATTTTGTGTGGTAATTGAGCTCCTTTGCCAGCAAGAAGAAAATGCCCTTGTCATTTATTTGGTTGGTTGGGGATAAGCAGGAGATTCCAGTACTGTTGCTGGAACCGAGGCAGTTTAAGGACACAAGAAAAGAAGCGTTAAATCTACTTTGCATAGTAGCTTAGCAGGGTAAACTCATAACAGATTATCTTCTGGTATGTTACAGATTAAAGACTTTTATTGAGAATTCTTGATTCAGAAGTTTTGAAGTTTGTCACAAATAGGTGTTTGCACAATTGGAGAAGTTTCGTGGCTTGGGGGATGTAGTAGAATCCAAAATATTTATTGATATTTACAAATAGCCACAAATTCTTTGCATGAACAGTCTTATGCAATACTAGTAAATATGTGAATTGCCTTTTGTTTCTAATTTTTGCAAACAATAGGCTGATGTCTGTGAGCAGGTGTTGACTCAGTCGTGTCTTCTGATTTTCACCACATTGTTATCTCATGGGCTGATTAATTGCATCTGGGGTTTTTTTAATATTTGTTTGAGGGCTTTTTTCTTCCTTTTTCCTGTACATACCAGAGTGTGTTAGGAATAAATTTAGGGAACTCAAGGTTCTGACTTGTGTTAACCAGTGGCAGTCTGGTATCTGTTGGTCTCCTGCCATTCCTGTTTTTTAATGAAGGCAACTTTCCCTTCTCTGGCGTTTGTATTACTGCTTGGTCGGTTTGTTTTTAAGCAGAGCACTCCTACACCCCACAGAATGGAGGGCTGAAGAAGTTTCACGTTAATGCCTGTCCACGCTGAGCAGCGGGTGGAACACAAGGCCCAGCTCGCCTGTGTAGCACAGCACAACCCAGGAGCATTGGTGTCCATCCAGCAGCAGTGTAGTCACACCTGCAGGATGTGTGCCTGGGCTATCAGATGTCACAGTGTCCCATCTTCAGTCGCCCTGGTTCAGACACCAGCTTGGCTTCACTGTAGCTCAAGCGTTCCCTGCTCGTGCAGTGTTTTACTAAGTCCATGAGCCCTGGCTTGTTGCAAACGACAGAGTGCTTGATGTGTCCTGATCTCTTCCCCAGGTACACAAAGCCCTTTTTACATGCACCCATTTGATGGTTTCTAAATGTAAATCATCTAGGATGTAGCATGATATTCTTGATAAAGACTTGCTGAAACGCGGTTAAAGGATGCTTAAAATATTTCCCTGTCTCTTCTGGAAATACCTGTCATGATGTACCCAGGCACTGAATTTTGTCTTTTTCACTGCCACGTCACAATGTTGGCTTGTGCTGGGTACCTCCTGCTTACTGATCAGTTTACTGTTGGACATTCATTATGCATTATCTCTGCATTTCTCTAATTTCAGTTGTTAGGTCATGCTTTGGATCTAATTTTCAATGTTCTATTTCTCTTACTTTTTAAAACTTCAGAATTTTTCTTCCTTAAATTTGTGTTCAACTAATTATCTCCTACATATGAAACCTTTCATCTGATAATTTGAAAAAAAAAAAAATTGTCCATGCAGTATTTATCACACGCTACATCTGTGTAAAAATTAGTGTTTTCTGATAGTTTTTAACGATGAGAGACAAGACTAGAGGAAAAAATAATTTGGGAGGGAAAGTTTGTCTTGCCAAATACACCTTTTTATTATTTCTTTTTTTTTTTCCTTTTTACGTTGACAGGCTGTTATGCAATTCCTCTTGCTTCTTTTAAGTTGGTTGTAGGCTCTTTTGTCACAAAATGGCCATGAATATTTCATTATATTTTTGAAGTGCCTTGCTGAAACTGGTAGCAGTGGTGGTTTCTAATTACATCTAGGTAGTTCGTTCACATAACTCAATTGCCATCACGTTTCTCAAATTAAACTAATGTTAGATAAAGGAACAAAAAGCTGTAAATTCATATAGGACTCCTATTATTATGTATTTTTATATAGTGATGCACACAAAAGTACATACTAGCAGCAGAGTCTGGATTTTAGGCTGTAATTTTTAAACCTAGTAACTGTCCTTTCAGATGGAGAACTTGGCTTTTTGCTCTGCTTCATCTATTTTGCTTCTTGCTACTGATAATGAGGCAATCCTCCTCTGAAGCTCCAGCTGCTCCCAGGCTTTGCTGCTCATTTGAAAAATCCTGTTAAGCAGAGGAAATGTGGTAAAGCCCTGCTGCTGTCGTGGCCAAAACAGCTGTACTGTAAAGGTGTATGGAGAAGAAAATGGGAGGTTTCTGGAGGAATGATAATTCTCTTAGAAACCATAAATGTTTGGGAGATGGGGTGTAATGACAGCAACTTTTTCTCTGATGTGGTACTTGTTTGCTGCTCAGTGAGTGTAGTGCTTAAAAACAAAGATGCTGCTGGCTTGTTTTAATCTTCTTATTGTAAACCCTCAAATTAAGATATGGCCAGTCTTTTCAGTCAGTGTAATCTGAGCCAGGTTTGAGAAAATTAGTGTTAACCACCCTCCTTACCACAGTGCAGATAAAACTGCCGAGACATGAAAAGAGATAGGAAAAGCTTAACTACAGCCAAAAAGCCTTCGCTGCTGCTTTTGGGTGTTACAAATGTTTGTTTGCTCTGTCCAGGGATGCCAAGCCAGAACAAGTACATCCATCCTGCATTTCATGGGTTAGAAGCATGTTTAATTCGTGCTTCTCCTAGCTTCTGTTCTATCTAAACCAGACGGGCAATTTTTGCATTTTTCCTTTCCTTATGAATGCTTATTCTTTCAGTGTTTGTTAACATCTAGAAGTAGGGGGAGTGGCAGTTTATTTTCATTTTGATGGAGTCTCAAGATTGATTCCTTTAAGCAGTTGGAAATTAATCAGAGAGCATGTAAACCTGCAGATTGGTAAGGTTTTTAGGTATATTTAGGCTGAGGTAGTCAGTAATGTGAAGATGAAATAAATCAAGATACACTTCTGGTCTTTGAACTCTGTGTAGGTGTTCTAAGAAACGAGTGAGGGCTTAGTGCATTTTTAAAGGCTGTAGACAGATATGAAACTTGTAACTGAGCAGGAGATTGAGGACATTACTCATTCTTACTAGTCAGTCTTTTCTCCTCCAGGAGCTTGCTGTCCCCTTGGAGCAGCTAAACATAACTGCTTATATTGGGTGATCTGCGTTCCTTTATGCTCTACTGTATGGTTTAAAAAACTCAGATTATTTTGATAGAACTATGTTAAGGAACAACTTGTGGTGACTGATCTGAGGGGGGCATTGGCTGACCTTTTCAAGTGGGAAGCAATGCGATTTTGGAAGTAGGAGCCTCAGCAAAGCCATGCTTGCAGCACAGTCTGGCAAGAGTGATTTGCACTAGTACAAGCTTCTAAACAAAGTCTTTCCAAGCATGGTGATGTTCTCTTTAATCTCAAACCTATTCCTAATCAACACACACTTAATTGTTGTAATTTGTTCATAAGCTGAAATCTATGCAGATTTTGAACTCAATGAATTTCATGCCTTATAAAAGTATATAACTGGCTGTAAATCTTAGTGGTTTGTACACTGTGGAAGGTCAGTAAAACAGAGTGCCAAATTTTCAGAATCCTTCTGGCAATGGGATCTTGCAATTCATGGTATTGTCCTCTTTGTAGTGCAGAAACACTAAATGCAAACAGAACTTGATGAAGATCATTCTTCAGAAGAACTTTAGAGATCTTGATCGAACCATGAACTTAGTGAGTCACAGAGATGTGTAGACTGTGCAGTTGTCATAGACTTTGCAAAATAGAATATACAAATGGAATGTATGGGGAAACTGCATAAAACTATCACTTGTCAAAATACTCTGTAGGGTAGTACCTCATCTTTCTTCATAATTTGTATGTGTGAAGTAGAATGATACTTCCAGGGAATTCTGGGGACTACATCTGAAGACTGTAAAGTGGTGTAGAAATGGCAAAGTGAAGAGGGGAAAAAAAGGTGGTGAACACAATTTCTAGAGCAGTTGAGATCTCACTTTTGTATGAGTAGGAATGTGCATTGTCGTTTAGCACTTTGTCAGAATGGTTTATGCTGCCATCATGAGGAAATTTTATTACGAGTAGCTGCTCCTGCGGTGTGGTACTTGTTCATCATTTAAACAATTCCCAGTTAAGATTGTTGAAGCACCTTTGAAATGTTTTTCAGCATGCTGGCAGAATTAATAGCATACTTTAGATAATTAAATTGATTAAAAGAAATATTTAGAAATCTTTCAAGCTCAAGCATTTGGAAATAAGATGAAGAGTAAAAGTGGATCTGGGGAGATCTGGTGTTTCTGTGCTTTTGATTTTTTTTTTAAGGAATCTGGTGAAGCCTACAGTGTACTTCTCTTCTGACATTTTAAGTTAAAACCCAGAGAACGTCCTCTGTAGTCTTCTAGATCCTTATTATGCTGTTTTTAGCCTGAAATGCAGAAGGAAAAGTCTTCAATAATAATACATCACTTACAATGTGATGTTCATGGCGTGTCTTTAGGCTGAACAAACACTTGGAAGCTTCTGTAGCAGAATTGCAATGCTTTTCTCTGTCTTAGATGGCAAAACTAGTCTGTTGGAACACAAGTAACCTGGGAATGGCTTTCGACATTTTAGGATGTTAGACAGGAATAAATCAGAATTTAAAGTATCTAAAGTCTAGTCTTAGAGGGTAGTAGTTTCATCGTCTCTGGTATTCCAGCTCTAATTTCTTTATAGTACCAAACATGTCATGCTTGAGGGGATATGTTTTCTTGGTTTAGCAAAATCCATTGAAGGGGTTTTTTTGTGTGTGTGTGTTTTTAAATACTTGTAGAGCCATTATGATTTTAATTGGAGCTTCTTACAGAATTACGTTTTCTATGCCAAAAGCTTAGACCTAATGAAAACTGTTCAGACAGCTTCAGAGGGCTTTGGAGTATTTCTCTGTGCAGAAAAGCTGTTTAGCATATTGATGCATCCTGTGTCTATTCCGTTTTAGATGATGAACTGAAGCTGGAAGACAGGTCCACAATTCATCAGGCATCTTATGTGTAGTCTTGTTCTCTTCTCTTCAAAGGCCATCAGTAACACAGATCCCATAGTTTAATGTTCCCATATGTTAACTTATTATAGTAATCCTTTGGAAGTTGGAAAACTGTCTCATTTTATACTTAATATTTCCTTTCTCATCATTACAGACTAATCTGTCTCCAGTTCCTCCTTTTTTTTAAGTGAGAAAACTGTTCAGGTGTACTAAAGTAACCATGAAGTAAGGTTGCGATCTTTAGCTTGTTCCGTCTAAATGCTGTGGGAAAAGAGGTGGTCTTGTTTCATGGGATTTCGTTTTTTCATCAACTGTTCTCTTTTAGAATTTAAAATTAGCATGTAAAAAGTTGTGTACTTTTTGGTAATGAGACAGTTCTGATTTTTGAGGGGTAGTAAAGATAAGAAACAGTACTTTCCACAAAGCCAAAATAAAACTTGAAACAGGTTGAGAAGTAATAGTTCCCCTGGGAATGGCCAGAATATCCTAGTCTGCTATGAAAAAAAAAAAAAAAATCTAATTTGCAGATGCCTGGATATGACCAGAAGTTTTCGTACTACAGACAGTTCCTAAATTCAGAAGGTGTAAGGCACACAGAAGTATTGGGGATGCAATAGGAGTTTTGAAAAATGGAGGAGAAAAAGAGTGAGTCGCCAACATGGTGAAGTGGTGTTAGGGAGAGCTGGGGGAATCTGAGAAGTGGTTGGTTAAATATCCAAAATAATTGGATAGAACAGTCTAATCAACACAACTGCTAAGTAATGTTTTTTAAACATCCCTACAGGCAAAAACCCCTTTTCAGCTAGGGATTTTAAGCATTGATTTTATTGGTGGCTCAGTGTGGAAAAGGCATTTATGGCTGGTCCTGAACAGCAGCTGGAAGGACGGGACACTGGGGTATCCGCTGTTAGGTGCAGCACTGCAGGAAGTCGCTCATCCCCTTCTGCCCGATGCAGTCTGTGGGAATGAACAATGTGGGAACTGGTGTCAGGTTAAGTGAGTAATTACTGCTGCATTTGTATAAAGTTGAAGAGTGAAAGTCTGTCAGCTCAGCTGCGAGGCAACAGCTTCTTCCTGAAGCTGCTTGTTTCTGGTGTAATGCACCCCTAGGAAGAGCTGTCTGGGACGTGTTTGCTGATGTACCATGATGTAAATATTATTTCAAAGCAAAAGCAACTTACTGTCTAAGTGACTATCTAATATTGTGATTCCAGATTAAAATACTCTGCCGTGAGCAGAGATCAATGTTATCTTTTTTAAACTTTGTGAGCACCTGCAATTAAATGTAAATTAATTGAAAACAAATGTTGAGTTAGGATGATTGTCAGTTACTTGCTAGATCTCACCTCCTGGTATATTTTAATGGAGGTGCTTGTATAGCATTTACTCCTAGAACCACTTCTTTGCATGTATTTTCATATCTCATTTATAAGGTAAGTAAGGAGTAATTGGATTACTTCCAAACTTCTGAAGTTTTTGATCATGTGGTGATGAGGAAAATATTAGCTTAGGTAAAAGTTTAATTTCTCACATGTATATTTGGTGAGCAGGAAAGGAAACAAGGTTTGCAGTTTCACAGATTTTTATTTCATTTTATCTTATTTTTGGAATTATATCCCTTAGTAAAATGAGTATGGTAGTTTTGCCTTTTATTGTTTGTGTTGCATTCAGTGATGAGAGTAAAGTCACAGCAGCCTGGTGATAAATGACACCCCCCTCAGCCCCCTTCTCCTCCAAAATGCAGGAAGAATTTCGGTCATGCATTTGTAACTGATGCTATTTTGACAAAGGCTTCTCTGCGTGTTTGCAGCAACACAAAACTCATATAGAATACATACACTTTGATGTAAGTGGCAGGCAATGTGTTGAGTTTCTCAAAGACTCTGGGTTGCCTAATAGTTAATTTTAAATTAACAACTTTTTAGAGAAAATAAGGCAAACACATCTCTTGCAACTAGGTTTATTAGGAAGAGCTTTAAGGCAAATCTAGTTGAAACAATGTGACCTACTTATATTAGCATTACCCATTAGATAATTGTTTTAACACAGTGTATCGTTGAGACAAAATTTAGTTACCAAGAGCACTAACAGTGGGTTTTCTGATTGGTTTGCGTGGAAGTTTGTAACTGGAAAGTTTTAAACTGACTGAAGCACTTAGACCAGAAGTAATTTTGTATTTTGAAGGCAGTTTAAAAATAAAGCATAATAATTCCTGGTCATTTAGTTGCTTTGAAGTAGGAGTCATGGAACATGTCAATGCTCTTTTAATAAATTTAATATATCACAGAAGTGCAGAGATTTTTAATTCATGTAGCTGAGGAGAAACTTACAGGTTTGATCCCCGCATCCCTGAAGTGCTCCAATTTTGTAAGAATTTCCATTAAAGTCACGCGTGCAATAACTGTTTGTGCTTTGCTTCAAGTAATTAATCTGAGTAGGGATGTTTTCCTGAAAGAATATATTTAATTTGGCTTTACAGAACAAGCTGATCAGCTTGTTCTAGATGAAAGGAAACCCAGAAGGTGGTTGTCTGTAAACTTAACTCTGCAAAGCTGCTGTGATCTCCACCACAGAAGTTGTGTGGCCAGGGACAAATGCTGAGAGCTTATTAAAATGATACATTGTTTAAACATCTGTTTGCTGGTTTTAGGAATTACCTGGGATATAATACCGTAATTATGGTTTCTTGATATATCTTGATTTAAATTTATTGCTTTTATCTTGAAACATGTGAAAGAATGATGGCACTGAGTGGATGTGGTCAAGGTAGGGCCACATGTAACTCACATCAGTTACATAAATCAAGTTAATTATAGTTTGTTTCTCTTAAGCCAGTCCGAAGCACTGCAACCAATATAGAGACCAGTTTTGGTCCTTGCTCTCTGTGTGGCTGACCTGTTGGGAGGAAATGATGGCAATGTAGGCGGTGTTCTGCTCTAATCTGCTTCCCTCCCCTTTCTTTCTTTCCCTGGGCAGAAAGAGGGGAGTGGAGGCATTAATGAATTTTTTTCCAGCTAATAGGGAGAGAGGGCAAGCATGGTCCTTTTTAATGACTGTGCTTCACTTTTGAATGCTTATGAATGCTTCAGGCTTAATCATGAGAACTCTTAATGGCTGACTGGAGCTGACGGGTCTGCAAACAGTGTTATGAGAAGGTGCTATCTTAGGTACGTATCAGTGTTCGGTCCTTGCAAAAAAACCAAAAAAAAGCTTGTAATGTTTCATTTGAAACTGTATTTTTTCCTGTGTGTCGTGGGCTAGATGCCTGAGGTAATATGAGGATTTTGTACTGCTCTCTTGATAACCCTTTTGAGTTTTCCATCCTGAAACGCTAAAAGTGCACTGTTAATGTTAAATGTGCACTTAATGACATTTTTTGCAAAGTTTGCTTTCTGATTAAAATACCTGTCTGAAAGTTGAGTGCTATTATCTTGAATAATTAGGGCAATGAATGTCAGATATTTTCTTTCAGTGGTTACATTCCAAGTTTGTGAAAGATCCTGGTGAGAAGGGTTAGGTTGTTTCTTGGTCTTCGTAGACTTAGCCTTCAAACTGATGATTAATTGTTACCAAAGAAAATAAGTATTTGCATGATTTCCAAAGCATTTGAACAGATTTTATTATGAAGGAGGAAGAATGGAAGTTTTTCTAATATCTTTTGAAGTAATGAAGTTGCTGTAGCAACCCAAAGCTTAGTTGCAAATCAAATCATGCTTTACCTTGGCTTTTTCTTACAGTGCTGAGTCACAGGTTTCATTGTCCAAGTTTGAATCTACATCCTTCACCTTTTTATCCTTGTTGTTCTTAGGGGGAGGGGGGAAAAAAAAGCCCTTTTCTTTTGACAAAGCACCTGAGGACATTGTAAACATGAATCATTTCACAGGCTTTAGAAGATTAATTAAAATATAACTAGTGATTTTTTTGTGTGTAAGTCAGTGTACATTTTAAGGGATGTCCTGTTTGTCTGCTCTGTTTTGCATAGAAATGCCTCTCATGCCCTTGAAAGCACGTGGCTCCTGTTACCGTGCGTGTTGCCATTCCTGGTGCTTTTAGGTATTTCATTGTCTGAGTTGTGCAAATATCACTGTTCTTTTGGAATTCTGTGCAGCCTGTTCAGTTCTTAACAGTGTGACTTTGGGTCAAATGTGCATTGTATATTGTATAATTTCATGGTTAAGTTTAATTTCTTCCACTTCAAGATTGGGCATAATAATGAAAATAATGAGCATGTAACAGATTCCTGTGTAAGGGATGTAAAAGATTCTTTAGCATTGTTTTTTTCTGAGATTTATGTAGATTAATGTAGAAGAAAATGCCAAAAGTAATTAAATAAAGTTTGTACACTGACAGAGAATGAGGAGTTTGAATGGTTCACTGCTCAAAAAGACTAGTATGAAAAATTAACATTTCAGAGAATAGATTTAATTCTACTTTAGTTTGTAGTCCTGAATTGTCATTTAGTGGCACATGAATTGACCAAGAAAATAAAAATTTTGCTCTGCAAATTAAATTTCTTAAGTGCAAATACAAGTATAATAAAAAGTGCTATCTGTCTAACGAAGCAAATTAAATAATTCTTCAGGGAGACTGGGAAGACACAAATTGATTAAAACATGTATACAATGTTTCTGGCTTTTAATAAAAAAACCTCACCTGTTTCAGTAGTCCACGTGTGCCTGTGGGGGCGAGTAAGTAGAATTCAGTAGATGTAATCCAAGAATGGATGGATGTGTTGTTTCTTTTTTTTAATGCACAGATTATAATACATGAAACTCATAACTATAAAAAATCTTGAACTGATTTAAGTAGGGAGTTTCAAAGTACTTTTGCATAGCTTTAGGAATGAACTTGATATTTTCCTGAGTGTGACCTTTTGTTTCATCCTTATGACCTTCAACTGGTTTTAATATGCTGGCGTCGATGCTAAAAATATTTTATCAAGAATATTTCAGATTACTTGTAACAGTGGTAATAACTGAATGCAAGCCAGCTCTGGTTTAGAAGCCTTAATTAGGAAAGCTTATTTGGGAAGTGGTTTCATTATCAGCCTGACCTCAGGAGTTTGTACATCCAACAGTTTCTTTTTACTTTTGCTCTTTTGAGGCACATCGAATTACACAAAATGCCAATTTAAAAGTGAGGTGACAGTGTTACATTTGCCTCTACATATAACAGTTTTCTGTCACCTGATATGCACCATTTGCAAGGCATTGTAGTTACAGTTTATTTGCTAGTTTGAATTTTGAATTATTATTATTACAGATAATAATATACAGGTTATGATTACAGATAAGAATTTATCAGGGCTGTTAACCTAAAATATGTCTCAGTTAAAAAGCACACTGTGTGATGGTCCTCTTATGTAGAAGACTTTTATTTATCCTGAACCTCAGAAATAGACTCCCTGTCTGTATCTGCAATCCTACAAGAAGTATATTAGTTACTCTAGAGCTTCATCAAGGGCCAGCAAACTGAAGTCCATTAAATAAGCATCTGTTTAGTTTGTTTTAATAAGCTGTGTCTGTGGAGAAAAATTTGCTACGTTCTGGTAGCTCACACAAGTTAATATTTGTTTGTGTCATGATAGAAAGTGGCCTTGCTTTCTAAATTCAAAGTCATTTAAAAAATTGCTTATAATATCAGCATTCTGACTTCTACATATGTGTGAGGTGACTGTTCCAATTAAGTCACTGCAGTCCAATTTACTTGAATACATGCTCAGTGAAATACTAAATTTCCTGTTTGTTTTTAGCAAAAGTTAGTTCCTTTAAAGTTTATTTGGCTGACTCAGGGCTTTGGTGTGTGGGGTTTTTTTTTTTTTTAATTCAATCATTTTAGATAGTTTTCTGTTCAATATTTTCATGTCACTTGGCAGGAAGTATTTGTCTCGATCCAGTATAATTCATTTTTAAGTAGGATAAAGTAGCTTAAATCCCATTTCTGGCTCTGTGTATTTTTTTCTCTCTCTATATAATAACATAATGTCTTCATGAATGCTGTTTTCCTGGTTTTTATAAAAGTAATTTCAGATTTAAGAATACGTAATTATTTCATACAGAGAGAGACTGTAATTTGATTCTCACATTATCTTTGAGCTGAAATGTGTAATACCTGCTGATTCTGAGGCGCACAAGATTTACACTCTTGTATTTATAAATGCAGTATGCAGAAAATAGAACTGTCACTCTGGTGTGGTCTTTGTAGAAGGTACAGGCCTTAAAAATCTTTGCTCTGTAAAGCTGTTTGAAAAAGTCTTGTATAAGTAGGTGGAGTTGATTAATTTCCTTGTGTGAAGAATGATGTGGGATTCTGGTTTGGTTTGGGGTTTTTTGGGGTTTTGCTTGACTTGCTTTGGAAATCCCCCTCTGGCCAGTGATGATGGAGGTGTGGATTCATCCTTTCAGCTCTGATGGCACTGTATTTCAGGTGTGGGAATTCTGCAGCCTTTTCCCAGCAGCCTGGTGTGCCTTAGTGCAAAAGGGTGGCAGCCCTTGTGTTTGTGAAACTGGAGGGAAGAGGCGTTCCGTTCTTTAGTCACCTCTTTCCAAAGCCGGTGTGAGGGCAGTGCCAGGCCAACCAAATTCCTATGCCAAAATGCTGTGTCATCGATACTCACTGCTGCAGCCTGTGCCATGGCCTGTGAGCCTCCTGTTTTCCTGGAAGAACAGTTTCCCCCTTGCTGGTAATGACTGTGTGGCCAGGTGCTGTTTGCTCTTCTTAGTGGGTAAAGGTCATGGGGATGATAGAGAGTGAACGTGGTGGTTGAGGGTAACGTTTCCTTCTAGTGTTAAGGGTGAGATCACCCTCCAAAGCTTACCTAGGTTAGAATTCAAGGATAAGCAGTACAGAGTGATTAACATATCTGTGCCTCAGACTGTCACCAGTGATCAGGTGAATCCTGGAAGTTCGTTTCCAGTTGCAGGTTACTTGAGGCTAATTGTTTCAGCTGGAATTGCAGTTGGAGAGGAGGGCAAGGCTGTAAGCAGGGTCCTTCACCCTTCTTGTCTAGGTCATGGGCAATGGCTTTGGCTCTGTTGTTTCATGACTTGCAGTAGGTTAATTTACAGCTCAGGTATTCCTCCCTGCCCCAGAAGACATCCTGATGTTTTACTGCAGACAAGAATTTTTCTTGTTCCTTCTGCAGATTGTTACAGACTGCTGCAGGGCAGAATGGCCTGGTTGAGAACACAGTACCTGGCTACACAGCAACCTCATTGTGGCTTTGGGTGTGCAGGCAGGAGGGTTCACTGCTCTAGTGCAACAGGACAGGGTTATCTCTCTGCCAGGCAGGGTGCCAGCCGTGTTCAGTTACTCATGAATCAATTGAGAACCTTTGGCCACAATGAAGAGTTGTTCAGCTTCTGCCTGAACACTTGCTAAATGGTAAAGAAACATGCATTGGTTATCTGACATCTAGATCCAGATTGCAGTTTATTAATCTCAGTTTAGTTTAGTTTTTAGTTTTAAGTTTTTAGTTTTAAAGTTTATTAATTCTAGTGCATGGTTTTTTCCCATGTTTGCTATCACACAGTGTGTAATTGCAAATTGAGAATTTTGAGAATTTGTGACTGACTGTTGAAACATCTGGTGTTAAAAGTTACCTAAGCTGTAGAGTGACTGAAATAAGTGATGATGGCAATATTAATGTGCAAAGCCTGAAGAAGGGTGCTGTCTCTTGAGCAGCCAGAGGAGAGTAAAAGGAATGGAGCCTTCAGCCACATATAAATGTGGAGTGACAACGTGCAGGAAGAGTGAAGGAGAGGAAGGCATGTCACCTCTGGTTTGGGCACAAAGGCTAGGAAGGTGTTCTTCGAGTATTAATGCCAATGTGTGATTAGTGCTTAAACTGTGACTTTTGACTTGATGTGTTACTGGAATGTGTCAGGTCAATGGAGGCTCTGCAGGCTGTCCCGTAACTCCTGGTAGCTGGAATGGCTTTTGGGTAATGCTGGTTAGGCAGCCTTGCAAGTCAGGGTGATGGTGTTGGACTTTGAGCATCTTTATAGCCTTTCTAGTAAAGTGGCTAAGAGCAGTTTTATGTTTGGGCTAAAAATAAATCTTGTTTAGATAAGAATCTGATAACTCCTTACCTCTTGTTGCAAATCTGAAAAAAAACCCCTAAACAACATTAAAAATATTATTTCTTAATCCAGGTGAGAATGTCTGGAAGGACTAAGGGAGCAGGCAGACATGTAAGTCTAGTAGCTCTGTCACTGTTCTCACCGCGGACGAGTAGAGAAACGACACAGAGTGCAGGCTCAGGGATAAATGGAAGCGATTTAATAATCTTTCCGAAGGCTTTTATATGTTAGTTCTCAAAAGTGTGTTAAATGGCATAAGGTAATTGGTTTTTGGCCATCCACCCCTTGAGGGGATTGGTCAAGTTCTAAGACACCCATCTCTGAATGTTTTTCTGGTTAGAACCATAACAATTCTGCAAAACAACCTGCAGCTGCAAGGAGTTTACAAAACTGTAACATTGTTTTGACTTACTTGCATGGGAAAGACAGAATTCTCACAAAAATGCTGCAGAGAGCCGAAGAAATTCTCTGCTGAAGCTTCTTCAGCATCCATGTAGCTCTACTATGAATTCTCAGATGTTTAGAGTAATTTCTAGACTTATTTTCAGATATAGGAATTATTGCTCTCTACAACTTCCTGAAAGGAGGCTGTAGCCAGGTGGGGATTGTTCTCTTCTCTCAGGAAACCAGTGACAGGACATGAGGAAATGGCGTCAAGCTGCACCAGACGAGGTCCAGGTGGGACATCAGGAAGAATTTTGTTGCTGAACAGGTTGTCAGGCAGTGAAACAGACTGCCCAGGGAAGTGGGAGAGTCACCGTCCCTGGGGGTGTTTGAGAAACAACTGGATGTGGCACTGAGTCATGGTTTCGTTGACAAGGTGATGTTCAGTCAAAGGTTGGGCTCGGTGATCTTGGAGGCCTTCTCCAACCTTAATGATTCTGTGACCTTAAGATAAAGCTTCTGGATGCAGAAATGTGCCTGTACCTAAAATATAACCTACTGCTATGTCCTGCCGTTACTTTTACTTCACTATTCCTTGAAGGACAAATCCTTAATGGAAATAAATTCCTTAAATATCAGATACTTTATACTTCAAGGCCCTTATTATTTCTACTTTATGGAGTTCCATCAGTCTTGTCAGCCTGTGTGATTGCAGAGAGGAGTGAGTTGGCGTTTTACCTTGCAAAGGATGTCTTCATCTTTTCCTTTCTTCACTATGAGGATGGTTGCCCAAAGAAGCTGTGGATGCCTCATCCCTGGGAGTGTCCAAGACCAGGCTGGATGGGGCTCTCAATAACCTGATCTAGTGGAAGGTGTCCCTGCCCATGGCAGTGGGGTTGATCTTTAAGCTCCCTTCCAATCCAAGACATGCTATGTGAAATCTCCTTTTGGACTGCTGATGGATGTCTCTCACTCTTTCTTGAGGCAGACTAGTGGGTTCAATGGTAATGCATAATCTCTGCTGCACTCCTAAACTTGCTGGTCAAACAACTCAACTGAATATTGTTTCTTTTGCTAACAAGTGTTAATAACCATAGAGTTTGAATCTCACATGAGGATACCAAGGAAAAAGTTGATCACTTTTTCTTTCCTTTCTTTTTTTAATTTCCCCAGTACATTCTCATGTGACCTACCCAGCCTTTCAGTGGCTAACATGGGGCCCAGGACATTGTTCTGCTGAAAGAGGAGCAGGTCTGTGATGAAGTGCAGCGCCTGCTTGTGCACGGACACTGTGGGGTCGCGGCAGCGGTCCTGCAGTGTGCCCAGATCCTCAGCGGTGCAGGGCATCAGACCGTGCTTCAGGAGGCTCCCAGGCACTAGCAGAGCAGATTTCCTCATGCTGGTTTTCTCATCTCCAGCTCTCTCTCTCAGTATGGCCATGACTTCTTTTCCATCAGGCCTAGCAGTGTCACTGCTGTCTGTCAGCTCAGTAGTTTTGGAAGTTGGGAAGGTCTTCAGTGGATGGCTGGACATGGCTTCTGCACTGACTGTGATGCTCGCAGTGCTTGTGTTTGCTTCCAACACTGTGTGGACAGAGGAGCTCTGTTGTAAGTCCTGAGTGCTCTCCAAAGCAGCTTACATTGTGAGACAGTGGGCAAAGCTACTGAGAGCTTTGCTCCGGACCACGGGGGCTGTGTCTGAGCACCAGCCAAACACCATGACCTGTACTAAAAACTTGTGCTTTAGAAACCTCTGATGCTCCAGGGACAAGGAGCTGCTCGGGTTCCTCTCTGGCAGCTCAAACAAAGCCAAGGCTACATCCAGAGCAAACACTCTGTAGGGAACTTTGTGGAGTGAGTATTTATAAAGCCAAGTGATGAATTCAGTGAACTCTGTGCGAGAGAGTTTGTCCAGCAGGATCACCAGGGCCTGGACAGCGTAGGTGCAATAATCAGCCTTGTCTGGGACCTGGGCACAGACATGTTGGAGCAATATTCAGAGAACAAGATAAACAGCTTCTTTCAGCTCATCTTCCAGAGAACTGATGAATTTTACAGCCTGGTTCCTGGCGCTGGTCACAGCTGATGTGATGGGAAGGGCCTCACGCCTGGTGCCCTCACTGCTGTCCACCATCAGAATGACATAGAGGAGTCGATGGCAGACACATTGAAGAGTCTTATCTTCTGTGCCATGGAGAGGGGAACACTGTAAGTACAGTCCATAATAGGCCAGCTCAGGAATGTACTTGGCTTTATTAACATCCATGGCTGCTGAAAACTTGAACTCATGGAGCACTGGCTCAAAGCTGGTCATTTCAACAAAGACCTGCATGTGGTTCTGCATGCACTGAGGCTTTTCTTCTAGGGAGAACTTGGGCAGAAATCTTAGGAAGTTTTTCAAAAGAAGGAAGATGGTGTTGCGGACTTGGAGAAGATCTTTTGAGAAGTAAACATCCTCACTATCCTCTTCCTCCTCCTCTTCCAAAATCTCTTCCATACCGGATTTGTCATTCCTGCACGGTTTCCTTTTCTTTCTATTTCTTCTGGCACTGGGCTGCGAGCTTTGAGTATGTGCTGTCTTCCTTTTCCTCAGTTCTTGAGGCAAGCATTTTGTCAGGGTGTGCACACATTTATCAAACATCACTTCATGGAACACCTGATTGACCGTGCTGCCTGGGATCTCCAGCAGCAGGAGGTACAGCCCAGCTGCGTGCAGACCGAACATCCTCTGCAGCGTGTTTGCTCTTTTGTGCTGGCCCACGTGCACAAAGTGATGCAGCACAGCCACCAGGGCCTGGTGGGACAGGCTATTCTCAGCAAACAGGGTCCAGACATTCTCTCTGCTCTCCTGGTCCCTGGCAGCAAAGGGCAGCAGGGTGCTGTAGAGGCGGGTAAAGGTGTCAAGCCCATCGGCCGCGATCTCCTCCGCTATCCAGGGACCCAGATGTAATGACCGAGGCACAGACTCAGACCAGCAGGGATACTGAGATGTTTATTCAAAGAAATGAGCTGGTTTTATACACTTGTTCAAGGCACAGTATTTCCTTATATGGTATTTTTCACTAAGCGACCTATCACACGTTGCCATGTCAGCAGCGCACTTTCTTAGTGTCCTTATATGGGGGTGATCATGCGCTGTTCAGGTGTCTGGCAGCTTCCCGCAGGCTCCTCTCCGCAGTGTATCTGTCACATGGCATTTCTTCCCCCCACAGTCAGGCAGAGACAAGCTTCTCTGTGCTGCCATGGCGTTCTGCAGGCACGTCCCACAGCCTGTAGCTCAAAGCTATCTTACCTCTCCCCACAAGAAGAGATTTTGGATCGGCCAGAAGCCGGAGATTTTGGAGCACTGCCTGAGAAGGTGACTCGTGCCCAAGAAGCACCACCATATAACGAGTTACCAGAAAATGGAAGAAGCTATGCTTTATTTACTGGTGGATCCTGCCGAGCGATAGGAAACCGTCAGAGATGGAAAACTGTGTGGAGTCCCGCATGACAAGTCATTGAGGCTGCTGAAGGGAAGGCGAATCAAACCAGTTTGCAGAGGTGAAAGCCATTCAACTAGCCCTAGAGATTGCTGAGAGAGAAAAGTGGCCCATACTTTTATCTCTATACTGACTCCTGGATGGTGGCTGATGCCTTATGGAGATGGCTGCAGCAGTGGAAGAAAAGCAATTGGCAGCACAGGGGTGAACCCATCATTGTGGCAGGACATTGCTGCACGGATAGAAAACATGGCTCTGAAAGTACATCATGTAGATGTCCATGTGCCCAGAAGTCGTGCCACTGAGGAGCATCAAAACAATGAACGGGTAGATAAGGCTGCCAAAATTGGGATAGCTCAGGTGGACCTAGATTGGGAAAGAAAGGGTGAGCTATTTATAGCCTGATGAGCCCACGGAACATCAGGGCATCTTGGAAGGGATGCAACATACAGATGGGCTCGTGATCGAGGGGTGGACCTGACCATGGAGGCTGTCACACAGGTTATCCATCAGTGTGAAACGTGCTGCCATCAAGCGAGCCACCCCAGTGAAGCCTCTTTGGAGTGGAAGCACGGTGGCTGGGTTTCCAGTATGGTGAAGCCTGGCAAGTTGATTACATTGGACCATTGCCACGAACATGCCGAGGCAAGAGTTATATCCCCACCATGGTAGAGGCCACAACTGGCAGGCTGAAAACATACCCAGCAAACCATGCCACTGCTCAGAACACGATTTCAGGTCTTGAAAGACACGTTTTGTTGGCTTTCTCACATGGGTTTTTTCTCCCAAGTACTGATGTTGATTACAAGTCCTCTTTCCTTCCAGCCACCACTTCCGGGTTGGTTGGTTTGGGTTTTGGGAATTTTGTTTGTTTGTTTTTCCCTATATAAATATCCAGTTAGTCCTTAACTCTGCCTGAGTTTTGAATTTCCAGTGGTAGTATCCTTCTTCAGTTGCAAATTTGCCATTATTCTTTAGTATTGTTGAATATTTCTTTATTCTTGTGTTTCGTACAGAAAGGAGGGAAAGACTTTCTCTTATGTCTTCTAAGTACTGCTTGTTATATTCAATATCTTTGTAGTATTTTCTTTGTGAACAATACTATTATTTTTAATCTGCATGTAATTTTTTCTTGGATTTCTTGTTTTTTTTCTATTTCACTGTCTAATTTATTGTACACTAATATAGCAGGCAGTGAAAATACCAAATGTAACACTTTAGATGGGAGCAAATTACTGATTTATGATATTGATGTTACAATAATTTCTGCGTGACACTTCATTCTATTTTTATGAATACTGAACATTTTATATGCATTTTGATATACAATCACATCATTGTCTACAGCATGCCTGCTTTCAGTTCTAGACTTGATGGAATTGATTTAGATTCTGGTAATGAGGTTAGTTTGTATTTCTTCTTCAGCCTGATTTGACTTTAAACAAATTTTCCGTTAGTTTACCAAGGATGCTACATGTTTGAAATACCTGAAAGTGGTCATGAACATTTTCTTCTCCAGTCTTTCGGCCTGTCCTTGCTTTTTGAAGTGCAGTTAGATCTCAGTGAAGTATTTCACACCTTTTCAAGCAGCAGCATTAAATGCTCTAACAGGTCACTTACTTCAGTACTAAGGTCACTGTAAATTCTGGAGCACACAGTATTTGTGTCTCAAACTTATTATCTTGGTTTAATTTTGTTCCAGCAGAGTAATAAGTGTTACATGGTGTGCTGTGCCAAACAATACTAAGGTGGTTATTTTTAAGTGAGCTGGTTGGCTCCAAAACACGGAAGTAAATTTCCAACAGACGTGACTGCAGTTGGAATGAAACCCACTTGTCTCTTTCAGTGGAGGTGCTGTTTGGCAAGTTAGGTCTGGATCCCAAAAGTAGTTGTGTTCTGTAACCTAGCCTGCTTGTGTAACAAAATAAAGGGGGCACTTGTTAGGTGTTGGGTTTCGTTGTGTGGAGGCTTTCTCTTAGGTCCTAACCAGATTTTCTCTTTCCCTTTTCTGTCTTAAGCCACACTTTCCCTTTCTGTTTCCAAATGACTGAACTGGTGTGGTGCCTACCAGTGAAGGATTCTGCTTCTGTAAAGATCATCCTAAATACAGTTTTTGTCTGCCTATTGTCATCTCACTTATCCCCATCTTTAAATGCTGTGGAATGCTGTCCACCCATTTAAAAACTGCACTTTCCACCGTATTTTAAAATTTAAATGGCTTTTATATTCAAATTGAAATTTCAGAGCAATAATGCATCTGTTGTGTTAGAGCTAGGAGCAGGAGACAAGAAAGAAAGCTCTATTCTGAATATTCCCACACATCTTTTCCCTCAAATGCTACCGCTGTTTTATCCCTTCATAAATCTTTAATCAGAGGATTTCAATACTTAATTACAAAAAAAAAAAATTAACCTCACATCATTCCTTTGCTGTCAGGCAGTATTTTCCTTATTATGTGGATAAGCTAGGCATTAAGGGACTATGTGATTTTTGCAAAATGTCATGGCAAGCCACTGGCAACCTCTAGGACTCCTAATTTATAAGCCTGTAATCTGCCAACTTGACACTAACATTCTTGTTCAGCTGGCAAATCCAATGGAAACATCCTAAATCCCGGCTGGGACTAGGAAGAGTTATTCTGAGATGAGAGTTACTGCATAAGTGTGCTAATGCTGTCATTATCAGTGTCAAGAACACACCAAATAAAAGATGAGTAAATACACAGAATAAAAGTGCAAGTGTTTCAGGGTTGTGCACACAAGGTGACTCCTCAGGGCCAGCCACAGCAGTGCAGAGGAACGACTGGCACGTCCCTCAGCAGCTGTGGCCCACGGGGATGAAAGTTAACAGTGCTTATCCTAACACCCCTGATCAGGCAAAGGGGACTTGGACAGGTTTAGTAGAGTTTTCTCTTCCTCTCACATGCACGCAACTTTTTTTGGTGTTCCCCAAGTGGTTTCTGAGAGTGGTGAATTTTGGAGTGAATACTCCATACTAGACATGAGAGAGATGATGATTTTTCAAGTCTGTTTTTAAAAATTCGACTGATACCACAACATTATTTGTGCTTGAACTGCCTTTTCATGCTCTTTCTTTGCAGCCAGGAGAGAGATAAAAGCTTATGCAGAATGACGTACCCAGAAGCTTCTTTGTTTTTCTGGACGTATCAGTTGAGCAAATTTAAAAAAAAATTACTTTTCTGGGTAGACTCTTTTTTTGGTGCTCTCTTTGTTATCCTGGCATTTTTATGGGACTTCAGGAATTGGAGCCCTATGCAGTGACCTATGTCTTTTAAGTCAGACTTTAAAAGGTACCTAGGGTAGAGACAAAGTTTTGTACGATTTTTCTTGTCATGGAGATGTTGTTTATAAACTTGGGATAAACCAGGTGAAACTGATGATTCTTTTTCCAAAACTGAGAGACAGAATTCAAGTATGAGAGTAAATAGTATGTCATGGGGTAGAGGCATTAACATTTTAATGTCTTCCAGTGCAGCTAGCATAGGTAATGAAATAATTAAAAAATCTTTTATTTAAAATTTTGCTTAAATTAAGGAAATCTGTATGTGAGGGCACTGTACACCTTCCTTAAGAGTACTGTAGGTAGATAATCGTTTAAGTCTATTTGACATTAGTCATGCCACTGGGCAATACTGTGACTACTCACATGTCTTCCTGCTTTCCAGTAGTCTTTTTCTCTCCCGAGGAAGGCATGCCCAAATAACTTTAATGTAACTTACCATTGTACTGAATATCAAAAGAAATCCTGCTTTTGATATTTCTTTGATTTAAGCAGTAGTCAAATACTGCAGGAAGGCATGCACATAATTTTATTTCTATATTCAGTAGCTTAAATAATGTGGTTTAAGATTCCATCTCCTATCCTTCCCTTCTGCTTTTCCCATAGTTGGGGGTGTAGCATTAGAGGATTCTTCTTTAGCAGGGGAAGCTCAGTATGATTTTTCATGCTACCGTGGTGTGCAATGCAATCTGATCTTGCTTATAAAACAATAGTATGCAGTGTGCAGTTAACTGAAATGTTTAGATGACGTTTTTGTCACCAAGTTCAAGGTCATGGATCTCCTGCATTCGGAAGGAAATTCTTGTAAAGGGCTGAAACGATGTTTCACCTGCAGCGTGGCTGTTCATTAGCCGATCGGAGGGATTTGCGGCATTGGCAATAAGTTGTGCTGGTTGCTGGCTGCCTGCCAGAGCAGGGCTGCTGTTCCAGGCAGCGGGTCTCTGCCTGAAAGGCACTGTGTTTGCAAGAAGAATGCGGTGCAGGGCTCTCTGTCGAGTCAAAACCGACGGGCTGTCCTTGCCTCGCTGAGAGAATTGCGTGTTTATGATTGTGTAGTACGTGATGTCATGAGGGTGTTGGCTTTTAGGAATTTCACTACTGAGGAAGCAGTTTGAAATGCAGGCAGAATCCTCGAGACCTTCGAATATGCACTTGGTTTCTTTTTAGTTAGCTCTGAACAAAGGTACAGATGGATACGTACATACATATTTTTTTAGTCAGGAATTAACATATGGAATATAGAAGAGATTTAAGTGGATACAACACCTGAAGGCAATGTCGAGCCAGTCTGGATTTTCAAACTCTCTTCCTCTACCAGGATATCCATTCTACCAGGTGTCATGCAGGTATATCGTGTTTTAAGTTTTACCTTCCAATGCAGTTGCATATAGAGCTGTAGCATGATTATTGTGTTAACTGATTTTTTTTTCCCCATTTCTTTGTTCTCAGAAAAGAATTATGAAATTGGAGAGTTGAGAAGCTGAAAATCATAAATACAATTTTAGAATGCTATGTGCCTGACCTGAAGTTCATGTTTATTTAAAGCAAATATTTTTTATTTCTAAACATAGTAAATATTTTCAGAGTTCTTCTAACTGGAAAAATGAAGTTGTAACCTTGGAGATTTTTTTAAGTGAGTTATGTATTCAGATATTGCTGTCATTTATTGGGAACCAGATAGCTACAGTGTTGAGAAAAAGAAATTACACAGGTTTCTAAAACATTAATGATTTAAAGTCTTTTCATGTATAATTACATAAGGTAAATAAACTGAAGTACTTACTGACATTTTACTTCTAAGACAATTCATACAAAATGTGCATGTGTGAGAAGGTGATAAATACCACTGTTGTGGCAAAGCTAAATTGTGCAAGCTTCATATTTTATCTCTTTGACTCAACAGTCCTGTTTTATTAATAATCCTTCCTTCTGAAAGTGCTGTGTAACAGTTTTCTAGTGAATGGGCTGGATTCTAACCATGAAATTACTCTTCCTGCTGTAGAAGACTGTAATATTGCATAATAATTAGAGGGAATGTGTTACAGTACTTCTGTGGCTGAAAGAACTCAGGTTTCTGGCACACCTTAATACAGGCATGTAATCTCTGTTAATTGTGTCTAAATCTGAAGTCCCTGTAACAATAACAGAAGGAGGGGAAAATGGGAGTTAGGACAGGAGTTTTGTGCTATTACTCATCTTTCAGTAAGACACATGAAGGGAAGGGTAAGAGAGCAAGTTAATAATTAACATACTCAGGTCTGGAGAATGAATCTAACGATCTCCATAAACTGCAGCATGGACAGTGGTATGGGTTAGTTTCAGAAAGCTGCAGTGATGGTCACTTGTGAGTAGAAACAAGAGTGATTCTGCACAGTGTTCATTTAAACACTTTTTTGTGTGTTTCTTGAAAAAAATTCACATATTTCTATCTCTGTAGAACTGTCTGCTGAAGGGTACCATAAGGTTTTATTGAACCTAGAGTTAGCCCTTGAGAGGTCAACCACAGTGACTCCTCATGGTTGGTTGTCCTTTGGCCTAACTTTAGAGGATGCTGAAGTCTAGTAACCTTTGTCTCATTTTTCTTTTCTTTTTTTTTTCCTGGCCGTTTTTTATGATAATAGGCATGAATAAGCTGGAAATTAGACTAGAGAAATTCAGTAAATGGCAGCTGATGTGAAAACCTTCTCCTCTTACCTGTGTGTTAGGCGCTTAGTCAAACTCACAGCTTTCCTTCTCCTTAAGATCAGAACGTCCAGAGCCACAACCCAACTCTCAAGTTTCCACAGTGACCTTCTGGATAAGAACGAAGGTCTCATGAGTAGGTTCCAAGTCCTCTGTTGTGAAAAGAGATAGATTAAAGTTCCTGGACTTTTGGATCCCTGTTGCTTATCTGCATTTTGGTTTTAATTCTCTCCTTTCTGTTTCTTACATGTTTTTAAATAGTTATTCAGCATTTCAGTGAAGTATGTGTTTAATAATTTTCAGATAAGATAATTAGTTTCTGTTATATGCAACTGAGCTTATTAAGCTCCTGTTTTATGTATGTAAAATTGGGTGGACTTACTTCCTTTAATGGCTAAATCATTTTGACTTTGCAACTCTGTTTCAGTACCTAAAAAGAGAAATTCCTTGCATTGTCTACAACCACTGATAACTGTAAAATTAGCATTTCTGCAGTCCTCTTAGAGCTCATCCTCAGTGCAGAATTTTTCTTTCAGAATAGTAACATACATCCATTTTTGCTTGGGGAGTAATGTGCCTTACAGAGACAGGGCTGAATTAGTCTCCATTGCTCTCTAGTTGTCATACTCTGAGTGAACTTTTCCCAGTAAAATAAATAGACAGCGGGACTACTGTTTATCATAATTGGTTTGTGATCATGATTGGTGTGTGATCTCTGTGGACAGTATGCATTATGCTAAACTTGTATATTGACAGAGCCATTAAATCTGCCGTGGCTTGCTATTAGGATGGCATAAAAGTCCTGAACAGAGTTCTGGAAAAGCTCTCTCTTCAGGAAGCTTTTTGTCCTTTTTTTGTAGATAAAATTAATTTTCCACAGATCAGAGTTGTCATTGGGATTGCCTGCTGTTTAGAATGGATTGTGCTTTCTCTTAGGCATAAAGAAAAATAGTTTTGGAATAATATTTTTGTGGAAATGTGGTCTGAAGTATTGGTAGTGGCCTGTTCTGGAGGAATGCACAGTCAGTGTTTTGTTCATTTATGGTTTTCTAAGATTGCTCAGGGCACTGTTTATCTTGGAGATGACCAAGATGCTGTCTCCAGAACTGGGTCACTCGGGGTGGCATGGCCTCTTGGTTGGCTGTGGATTATGGCATTGCGTAAATCAGGAGTTCAACTCAGGGACTCTGTTTTTTGAGCCATATTGTAATTCATTTTTGGTATCCATGCAATGCAGAATTGGTGTTTCTTGGGAGCTCCTCCATATTTGAACAAAATTTAGAGATTGATACAGTTTATTTTGAGTGTGATAAAAAATACCTGTTTTTTTTCTTTTATAAGGGCACAACAAAAGAAATCTGATATTAGTTGTAGAAAATGCTCCACATGATTGAAAAACACTTGGAGTAATTTATCATCTTTGTTCTATTGCAGATTTGGTATATATTCAGAGAAAATATGACCATCTATAATTCATCTACTTCAAGACAGGTGGCAGCAAATGTAGAATTTGTTGTTAAACTTTAAATGGTGGCCAAAGTAAGCTCTCAAGTAAACCTGCCATCCTTCTGGCTAGTGTGGCATCAGCCAAGTAGCTTGCATTTTTTCACCTGCTTCATGGTGTAATGTTGGGTTTTCTTTGTATGTCATATGGTGTAGAAGGAAGTCTGTTCAAAAGTCTTTCAAAATAGTCTTACCATGTTTGATTTTCATAAACTTAATCAGTAGAGATTAAGAACAAAGGCTGCACTCATGTCTTTCTCCCAGTTACCCTGGTATGGCGAGAGCTGTTTATTGTAAGAACATTTGCTATGTTTCATCGCTTTAGGCTGCTAGACGAGAAGAGCATAGTCTTGTGAGTATTTCTTTGGCAAAGAGAAGACATCTAGTACCCTAGACATGTTTTATGGGGGAAGCCAGAGCTTTCAGCTCCACTGGGATATCAGCAGATTGTAGCCGTTTTAGAAAACAGTCGTTGTTTTTGTTTGCCTCACAAATACACGATCAAATGTAGTTTTGAGTAGGAGGAGTTAGATCTCTTTCCTCACAGGGAGATATGAGATAATACAAAACCCAACCCTGTCTCAGCTGTGGAGCAATTACTGGTGTTTTCGTGATGTAGGTGGAGTTTTGCTGGTGGAATGTGATGCCCTTCTTAAGAAGATTCCCCTTTGTCCTAACCAGTATCAGAACCTTCTGCATCCCTTTGTAATACTGGAATTTCTTCTTCTAGTGAGGTCGATGGAAACCACGTTCACAACAAAAGTCGGTTGTTCAGATCAAGACATCCTTGGAATCGCACTTTCTATTGTACCTTTTCTGTCCCCTAATAAAGAAAAGGGGGGAAACATAGCTATCCGGTTGTTGATAGTGAAAACTTGTAATTTTCTGAATTCAAGATGAGTCAGTTGCTCCTGTGTGGTTGATTCTGAATGCAGTTAATGCAAATTCCATCCAGTCATAGCAGTAGCCTAAGTAAGCTACTATAGCTGAAACTAAGCAACAAATGGGCATGGCTTATCTGTGGAAAGGGAAGAGATTTTGCAGCATTAAGCCTCTGCTTTTCTTTTAAAGAGGGAGCCACTGCCCACTTCAAATGTTGCCTTTTGCTAGAATCCATTTCTTAAATTAAAAAAAAAAAAAGAGAAAGCTGCTGTATTGTAGACAGAGGAATAAATCTTGATGACTTCCATGTTGTGCAGTGTTAAAAGACACTGAATGCTTTTAAAGAAACAAATTTACTAAGTTTTCTTTGTAGCATAATTTGACAAGTTTACCTAAATTAAAACCTTTTGAGAAATAATGTGCCCAGGCAGATTGTAATCAAGAACAAAAATTACATTACAATATTTGCTTGTTTGTTAGTGTTAGGGAAAGTCCTGGGTAGCTATTTGATACTGCTGTTCTGAATATTCAGCAGTAGGCATGTGTATGACAGGGATTTACTGTTGCGTTTTTCTTGGAACAACTAAATCAGTTGAGCAAAACTTCCTGTATTTTATGTTCTTTGTTGGTTCAGAGCTATTGCCTTTCCTCTGTAGGGAGAAGAGGAGGAGAAAGGGGAGGGCAGAGTTTTTGACTAAATGGACAAAACATATGCAAGAACATGGTGTGCTAAATTGAAGCTGGCCTTAGAAGCTGTTTCTCCACAGAATTTGATTTTTATATACGGCTACAACAAAATGTAGCTTTCATGTTAGGAAAGGGAGATTGGTCTCTGGTTTTTAGAAGGATAATTCCTTCTTCAGGGTTTGGGAAGAGCTACTAAAGAAAGCTGGTGCTGTAGGAATATGTTAAATTCAGATTTAAGTAAGAGAGGGAATGATTAAAATCTGAAGAGGGCAGTTTTATGTATTTTATCCTCTGCAATATTTAAAATGTGGGCAGGCTATTTTTATATTAAAATGATTTAAACATGATATATATATAATTGCTTTATAGGCAAATGAAAAGATTGCTTTTAAGTAAAAGACCTTTTTTTTTTTCTAAGGGGCCTCACGATTAGAATGTCAGCAGTTATTTGGGCTTGACAGAACAAACAACGCATAAAAAAGCTTCCCATAATAAAAAGTAACTCATTAAGCAAGATCGGGCTTGAAAAAAGAGTTTAGCTTGCAGGGAATAAATCTTAAGTACAAGGTGCTCTTTGAGAAGACAAAACCATAGGAAAACTGTTAAAGATGAGGCAGGTTGCAAGGTCATCATCTGTAACTTCTGTCCAGAAGACAGAAGCATGAAGTGGTGAGGGATGCTGGATAAGGTGTGGGCTGGTGTTGCGGTTCCTCGTGGTGTTGCACCACTTGCCTCAGTTGCTTCCTCGGAAAAGTGGAGCTGGTAGGAACACATCTCTTACAAAATGCCTCTGATATGGCAAATCTCTTTGCTCTTCCTGATCTCTTACCTCTTGCTTTCCTGCCAGTCCCCCTTTTTTCCTCACTCTGTTTATTGGTATTTTTTTTCTCTCCCCTATTTTGTCCCATCTGAATTGGAAATGAAAAGCCACGGTGTGGGAGTGACCAGGAGATGGACGCAATCCCACACGAGGCTCCCTGGTGACCTGCAGGACCAGCTGTGGAGCTGTGTGTGCTGATGCTGTCCCGGGTTAAAAGCTGAGCTCTTGTGAAACTGTTGGCAGTGGTGCACGGCTTGTTTCACCTCTGTTCAGTTCCACTGGGTCCTGCCTTCTTTAGGCATCTGTGTCACCTGGGGCTCCTCAGGTCTCTCTGTTCACATTCCCAGTGTGACTCGGGTTTCACTTGCTAGAAAGGGTGTAATCAGATGAACGGGTGGCTGATTGCAACAATTCATTGTAAATCATTCTGTCAGGAAAGAGGAAACTCTGAGGAAAAATGTGAGCATTATGATAATGTTATCTATTAAGTGCCCTTAAAAGGAGGTAAAAGTATAAACTGCATATGGTGCAAAGCAGTAGCTCTGATGTGGACTACTTACGTTTCAAATTAATTCTGACTGAAACTTTGAATATTTCTTCTTGTTTGCTTTGTGCTTTCTGGTATTTCAGGCTCTTATTCACAGAAATGTAATTGTAGTTCTTGTAATGACGTTGATATTTGGGTGGCAGAACCAGTTACAGCAAGTTCTGCGTGGCTTTTTTCTTAACTGCTGTTTTCTAACGCATTATTCTTTATGAAAAAAGGAAAAAGTCTAGTGTAACTAGAGATTCAGATGTAAAATATTTTGTACTTTCATTATTCTGAGGACTTCAGCATGAAGTGGCGGTTTGTTCCTTTATTTTTGGAACATTATGCATTATTTCAGTTGTTTTGTGGGAGTTTGACTGTGTGTTCTGAAACAAAATTTTGTCTGTCTGTTGGTATAAATGTACGCGGACTTTGTGAATGATGATGGTTCTGAATTCTGTTTGGTTCTTCTTTCTGTTTCCATTTCTGCCTCAACAGTTGACTTACATACTTACAGCATTAAGTTAATTAATACTTAAGCATTAAGTTAATGAATTATCACAGATCTTCGCTTAGAAGTGCGCTTCCCAAGATTTACACTGTGATTCGCTTGGAGGTGAAGGTGCTTGAGTACCTCTTGGTTCCTTTTCTAAAGTCCTTACAGGGATGAGTCTGACGGTTTTCTGAGATTTACTTGGAGTGTTGAGAGAGTCCAGGTTATGCACTAAAATGTAGCGCACAAAATCGCCCTGAAACACTGTAAGTTTATGCTCTTAATGCAGTGGGTTTGAAGATAAATATGGAAACTAAGTTGGAGTCTTAGAAATTCAGCCTGTAGAGAAATACTGTTCTTTCCAGTATACATGAAGGAAACTTTGGCTTTTATTAAATCCTGCAGTTTAAAGGATGGTCCTAGAAATGGTCCTGGTTTGTGAAGCATTTCGTTGGTAATTTGAGAAATGTAAGCTAGGAATTTGTTACAATTTGGTTTGGAGGAAAAAAGTTGAAGCACTGGCAGAATGTTTGTGAAGCATAAATTTGCAAGCTGCTTCTTTATGCAAATTCAAAACTTATTAAATCATAAATGAGGGCATTGCAAAAGCTTAAAAGTTGTTTTTAAAACAACTATAGGAAAATTAAAACTAATGCTGTGATTTATGTTGATATTTGAATAAGTGTCTGCTAATATTTGAGTTATAACAAATTGTTAAATATAGATTGTATCTATTCAAATCAAGTGTAGGTTATATTTAGTCTCACTTTTTATGCTGTTATTTTGGCAGGTGTGTGATTTATGACATTGCTAATCCAGTTTCATGATTCCTGCAATTCATTGGAAGGACATCTTCCTGCAGAAAAGGAGCATAAATTTGAGCAGTTAGTAAATGGATGCTTATATATTCCATTTTTAGACTTTTTGCAGAAAACCAGACTACTTTTTTCTCACATGCTGAGTGAGGAGAGCCGTCTTAAATAAGACACTTATTTAAGCAGACGGTTGGTCCTGTTGATGTGTAAATGCCTCTGTGCTGCTGAGATGACTGCAATGCAGATAATGCTGATGGTGCTCGCCTTTTCAAAATTTACATCAGGTTTTCAGCTCCTGCAAGAGGTTTCATTCACTCATGACTTTGGGTGAGGAATAATCATCTGCTGAAGCAGACAATTACAATGGAGAGGACTGTAATGGCTGAGATTATGAGCTCATGTGGGGAGGGTGCCAGGGCAGTATATGAGGATGCTGCTTCCCTGGTATGTCTGTCTGGGCTACGACCTGCCTCGAGTAACAAATCTGTTCCCATAGAGCACTTTCTCAGAAATTAAGACCCGTGTTAATTTCAGACATTATTGCATGTTATTCTCTTTCCTTGGAAACTCTTGGGTGTTGTACCCTTGAGCTTTGCTTGCTGTGACATTACTGGCTTTAGTTCTCTCTTCCCTGTGGCTACTGCCTTCTCCTGCAGTGGGACAGCATCTCTGCTCTGTTCTTTCACTCTTCAAATTTCAACTCTGCCTGCACTTTGCTGCCCCTTTCCCAGTTAGTGTTGAAGACCTGCCCGTTTTCCCTTTGGCTTTGCAGAGCCTCCTGTTTAGAGGCCTTGTCTCTCTGCAGGGCTGCTGCAATGTTCTTGGAGCTCTGTAGCACTTCCCCTCCTCTTCCCTATTCCCATCTAAGTAATCCACGTTTTACCTACTGCTTTAACTACATCATCCATTTGAAAAATCCGTTTCTTGGCTCTCCTGTTAAACTGCATCAAGTTCAAGCTTGTCTTTCTTGCTTTAAGACATGTCATTAGCTCTGTCCCCACTCTGTTTTTTTACCAGGTTACTCCCTCTGCTTGAGTCTATTCAGAAGTGGATGTAATAAAAATTACTTGCTTTATGCTTGTGTGCTGTTTACCAGGTAAGATTTCTGGATTTGAAATACATCCTGGTTTATAGAATTCATAACTGTCGGTTATTTATTTATTACTGTTCTGAAAAACATAATTTTCTGGTCTTTCCCAGCTTCTACTGGCTTTTACTGTTTTCCATTCCCTCTTCCTGTCCCCTTTCAGGTAAAAGCTAGAGGGTTTCCCTTCATTTTCCTACAGCCATTTGGTCTTTTCCATTGCTCTTAAAAAGCAAAAAAGGTTGCCTGAAGGGAAGAAGGGAAGTAAAAGACAAACTTAGAGCATTACCCGTAATTGTGGAGTCTTTTAATTGTGCCTTTGTCTTCTGTTGGAAAGGGTGAGGTTTGAGGTGATTTCACAGATCCAGAAACATTGTTCACCAGAGTTTCTCTGCTATGGGTTGTTCCCACTAATGAAAAGTCAGCATGTGTGTATTGATTACAAAAATGTATTTGTATTGCAAATCAACTGAGTTTTACTTAGAATGATTTTCATGTCTATACCACCAGATACTTCTGGTGTTTTAACTCCAGCTTTTCTGAGCTGCTCTGTATCTCTGAAAAACAGTAGGAAGTGTTGTTACAGCTTTTGGATGGGGAAAGATACAATCAATTTTTCATTCCAATTTTGGCTATTCATGTGGAAACCTTAAAGGCAGGTTTGTTTTCTTCCTGCACTGTGTTACCATAGATGGATAAAATGCAGAATATTTAGTATGTGGCCTGTGTCAACTTGTTATACTAAAATCTCAATTCACAATTCAGAATTCTTACAATTAAAGACAAGCAGCATGGATCTATTAATGCCTCCTAAGAGTCTTTTATGTTCCCTGGCAGAAGTGTTTTTCTTTTATGGATTTATTGCTGCTGTCTGCTGGGCCTGAATGTGCTGAAAACACTAGGCAAGCGTGCAGTGGATTTGGTAATGTAAACTTTTCTATTGCTTTACACCATGGGTCTTGATTTCACTCCATTGTGCTTTCTCTCTGTATTCTTTTCTGCCCACTCTCACCCTGCTGGGTCATGGTTTGCTGTATTTCAGATGCTAAAAGCTCCTGAAGATAAGCCCCTTATTTTAAAGTACAAGCTGTTCTGAAAACCTCAATTGCTTAAATGTCATCATTTTACATGTTCTAAAACCTAAATTTTCCTAATAATGAAGGCATTGAATGTTTGTACTCTCGAAGTTTGCATAGTCTACTTACTGCAGTGATTTGAAAGAAACTTCTTGTGTACTTTATCAGCATTAATGTATATTAAAATAGTATTCTAAAATATTCTCTACTCTTTCCGGTTTCAGTTTAAACTTGGGTAAAGTGTGGTTTGTAAAAGTTCACAAACATACTCCCATAATCTGTGTTCTGTATCATGACTCTGAAGTTTTAGAAGTTGAAAGCATTACAGATGCAGAGTCAAAGGCAGCATGTATTCTTTGCTTGAGTATTGAGTGGGTCAGGAACTGCAATGAGAGTTTGGGCTGAAGTTCTTTGAAGCAATACTGGGTGCCTAATTAGTTCTGTTAAGTAGTTGTGTCCCAATACACGAATCTATTCTCTGCTGTGTTATTTTTAAACTATTGCCTATTCCTTGGTTGTTTTTCCAGTTGTGAATACCCGCATGCTGCACATTTGTCTTGACAGTTTATTCAGCTTCTCCTTGCATCACATATAACATATTAAGCCCTGCTTGAGTACTAGCCAGAACTTTTTTGGTAGAGTGATCATTGTTAATCTGCTGATCATGGTTAAGTGCACTGATTTGGAAGTGGAGGTCTGTAATTGTTGGGACATGTGTCTCAGATCAAAGCCATGCATGTGTGTTTGCTTCGTAGAACTGTGATGAAATACTGGCAGCCTTGGCTGGAGCCCAGCTGGAGGCACCTTGTGTTGTGCAAGCAATTGTGGTTCAAGTTTAGGAGTGTAGTTCAGATGGTTGAACTAGTTCTTTCAAAGAAAGATACCCTTTCTGGACAGTGGAAAGAAAAACTGCCGTAGACCAAATTGATAAACACAGATAGCATGAATTGTCCTGTGAGAATCTGCAGAAACTGGTTTGAATGCAAGGGTTGCTTTGACTAGGCCACTATGCTACTGTCAGCTTCCTTACCCATCACAATATTTATCTTTAAAGCTTCAAAGTCAGAGCCATGCCAACCACCATGGTACTCAGTACTAAGGCCATCTTTTTGAGCTCAAAACCTCATCATTTGCTTCCAAATGGTGTCTGTGGCTTTCGTTCAGCTGCTGATTTATTCTGGATTCAAAGTTGTCACAGTAGGGCTTGGGTCATGATGTGCTCATTTGCACTTATTGCTGGGTTCTATGGAGAATTCTCACACAGAAGCTGAGGAAGTTTTCTTCAGTGATAAAGACAGGACAGAAAGCAGAAATAGGAGATACCCATAGGACAGAGGTGACTTCTCAATATTCATATCAGGCAACTGGAAAGCTGCTTCATGGACATTAATTAAACATTTTCACAAAACCCCCCCATAGTTCTACCACCTGGGGCAAATGTGATTGGTAACTTAGTGGTTGCCTAAGCAGGTGTCTTGCACTCTTCTATAAAAATGCTACCAAAGTAGTGAGATCAGCAGCAGTAACACAAATGGTGCTTGAAGAAGACATGAGGATTGTTTCCCTGTGTCCTGACTGTCTCTACCACCATACTTCCCATCCAACTTGGTCCTCTTTGATTTAATCTGTTTGTTTTGATGGATTTTTGTTTGTTTGGTTTCAAATGAAAACAGTAATAATTTAGCCTTACTTTTGTAACATGCAACACACTCGTGTTTTGCAAAGCACCAGTGCCCTGCAGGTCTGTTTCAAAAAATGTGTCATCTGTTTGCTGCCTGTTTGGATCACTGTGTTTTGGTGCTTGCATGAAATTACATGGGCATCTAATCTGCTGGATGTATGGTCACTGAGCAATCAGTAGGAATGCTCTTGTAAGAGTATCTCCAGGTTAATTCCTTGAGGATTTCTTTTGTTGTTTGATTAGTGGAGAGCAAAAGATTTTTAACTCTGATTTATTGTGAATGTAGAGCCAAAAGGACGCTTACAGGAGAAGCGACAGCTGGTATCTCTTAGTATGGTTTTGAGGCAAACAGTTTTGTGGTGTAAACAAAGGAAGAACTTCTTCTCTAAATATTAAAATTTCTAAGTGTATGGCAGAATGTAAAATGTGCACTTTTTCTGTTTCCTACTTTGGAAGAGATGGTTATAGTTTTTACCTTGGAACTTGCTTTCCCTAAAGTTACACTACATGCTGAAATTTTTTACCCTTAAAAATCTTAACGTTCATACTTTGCTCCTAGAATATTACTTGTCTTTTATAACATGTACCCTGATGTTTGTGATTTTGGAAGTTCTTTAAGGTCCTTCGGGGAAGTGAGCTAATGATTGAAATAATTCCAGTAGCTTAATTAATATGATTAATACTATTGGTGTCTGGAAGCTGGTGATTCTGAGTCACTTCTCCTTTCTACTAGTAAAACTAGTGCTTTTTGTTCTGATATAGCAGAAGTTAAATGCTTCTGTGCATAGACCAAACTGAAGCATTCACAGTATTTGAGAAATTGCCAATTATGAGGGCTTTATAATTCAACAAATAAAATTGGAATTGGCTTATTGGCTCTTCTTGTTTTACTTTAATATTATGAGTTCATGTTGGTAGTTGATACTGGCTTCCATCACTTCATAATTTTATTGATAAATTTTACAATATAAGGAATCCAACATAAAAGTGTTGTAAAGCACAAATGTAATTAGTTATTGCTAATAGATGAAGTCTGTTTCCCAGAATGGAAGAAAGCCAAAGACAGCACTAACAGAATCGTTCTCCTTATCCCTTTTGTGTTTTGTGTGGATGGGATATGATGGAGGTGCAAGTCAGAGTGCTAAAGATAGCCAGGAAAATGTTCAGAGTGATTTAAGGTAATAATTAGGTAGTTGGCAGGATGAAAGTTTATTCCTTTATTTTAGATTTGACTTTCAGAGATGCTTCATCTTCAGTTAAGGCTACAGTAAATTTCCAAGGAGCTAAGATCACTCCTTTCTGACCCGGCTTGTGATACTGGTTAAGCTTTTACATAGGATCAAATTGTACTGTGAAAAGGAAAGTACAATGAGTTTGTGTGTGTGTATAAAACTTGTTATTTTCATTATTGTTTTAATGGTTACTTCTAAAGATATTACTCTAAAACTGTCACACTGTGGATTGTTCATCTTGAATTCAGATTTTTTTTTTCTTTGCTGCGCCAGAAAATCTTACCCGTAGTTGAAGTGAAATCCACTGCATTTTAGCAGATTAGATATATTGTAGCACAGATAACCTGCACATCTCTGTGTTTCTTCCTAATAAGCACAGCTATGAGTGATCAGCTCTAAGACAAATAGCTGAGTCTGACACTTCTTAAAAAGGTTTGGATTTTTCAATTGATACTGGCAATTGCTATCAATTGAGGCTTTTGTGATAAGGATTGACTACCTTAATATTTCATAAAAACCTCTATTCAAGCACGGTGTTAGTGGTTTACTGTCTTTATCAACCCAGTCTGGATTCAAGTTATTTATGTAAATAATTGCAGGAGTCCTCCTGATTTGTTTGGTTCCTGTAGGAAATTTGATTGAAATCAGTGTTGGTGATAAAGCCTTTACTGGTTTTAATCATAAACTTCTGTAGTATGACAGCTTAAACAAAGTAAATACAGGTTATTAGTGCTACAGATTTTTATTTAGTTGATTTTTATCAGTATACATGCCAGAATTTTTTTTGGTGCTGATTTAGAACATTCTGCCTGTAGAACTTGCTAGGTTGTGTGAATAAGCCTGCTGTTGTTAAATGGTGCATTTTAGAAAGGCAATCATCACTCTTGCTTGTTCATGGTGTGGAACAATATGCAGAAATAAAGGGCTTTGGCTCCCTACCACTTCTTGCCCTTGGAGTAATAAGTAATTCGACACTAACTCTTCATAGAAGGACACTTCTTTTTGGTAGAAAAATGTGTGTATTTTCTAAGAATAGTCAACTCTACTTTTTGTCCTTTGCTACTTCATTGAGTGTCTTAATGAGTTCTGGATGACAATAAAAATGATGCACTTGACTTAGAAAAAATAATAAACCAAACCATTGAGCTACATAAGCAGTTAAATACTAAGATGAGAAATTTTTTATGTACTGTATCTAACAGCCATGTACTTTTTAACATGTACTGTTCCTTTCTTGCCATCTGTGTTCTTTTAATGTCTTCGTGGTTTAAATCACTTCCTGCGAAAAAGTTATTTCTAGACAGTTTGGAGGCTTCTGCAATATTTGTGAAGTACTTGGCTTCAGTGCAGCACTGTCGGTACTGTTTGTGATATTAGTGAAACTGTTTGGTTCAGACATAAATTCCTCAAATACTGAATTTTATGCATCCTCCCAAAATTTCAAATTTCCTGCAATCTCATTTACTTTCAAGAGATCAATACCGAAATCATGATTCTCTGTGTAACGCTGCCTTCTCAATCGTGTCAAGATCTTTCTGATCAATAAAAAGTTACTCTTTCTCACTTTATGGAACACGTTTTTGTTCTTCCCATTGAACCTGAAACTTGTAGAAATTGATGCTTTCCATGTGTCCTTCTTGAATATTTGGTTTGGAAATCTTTCACTAGAAGCACTTGTCTAGGTTGAATCCATACTTCATAAGGATATGCTGTAGTATCAGAATATTTGCTTTGTTCCTTTGTGCTTTTCTTTCGTTGCTTTGTTTTGTTCTTCGTATTGCAGTTAGCCATTTTGGGGGTGTTTAGTCTGGAGAAAAGGAGGCTCAAGGGGGACCTCATCACTCTCTACAACTGCCTGGAAGGAGGGTATAGCCTGGTGGGGGTCGGTCTCTCTTCCTAGGCAACCAGCGACAAGGTGAGAGGATGCAGTCTTGAGCTGTGCTAGGGGAGGCTGAGGTTGGATATCAGGAGGAATTTCTTCACAGAAAGTGATTGGGCATTGGAATGGGCTGCCCAGGGAGTTGGTGGAGTCACCGTCCCTGGAGGTGTTTAAGGAAAGACTGGACATGGCACTCATGGTCTGGTTGTCATGGTGGGGCCTCATAGGTTGGACTCGATGATCTCAGAGGTCTTTTCCAACCTGGTTGCTTCTGTGATTCTGAATCTGTATGAATTTGTTTGCATAGTCAAAACATAATGCTTAGTGGTCCAGTTTGGTTTGTTTTTCCCTTCTGATGTGAACAAATGTCCTTAACATCAAAAGAAAAGGTGATTTTTCTTTTCTGGGCAATCCATCTACATTCCCAATTGGTTCATATCCTCTGAAACATATATAAATGTCAGTTTTTCTAACTAAGTTGGCATTTTTATCTTAATTTGTATATTCTTGCATCATAGGAGTTTTTTTTTTTTTATGTTTCCTGATAGGACATGTCATGGTGGATGTAGGCCAAGAAGTCAAGTTTTTTCTTTGTTACGTGATCTAACCTGATCTTCAGTAATCCAACACTAACTCTTCACACAAGGACACTCTTTTGGTAGAAAAATATGTGTGTCCTGAGAATAGTCAACTCCACTTCTTGTCCTTTGCTACTTGATTGATGTTCAGAATGTACTTTAAATATTATTGTCTGACGATAGGCTATAGTACAGGAACAGCTACAAATAACAGCAAATTATGAGATTATCAAGGTGTATCCATTTGCCAGCTTGTTGGAGAAAAACATGGCTATGTGGTTATATAAATAACTGCTGTAGTTTGTACTGTGTGGTAGCATGGAGAAGAATTAACACAAAGTGCTCCGCTTTTTATCCCCTTGTGTATTTTTAGCAGGGAACTGAAAATATTTTCTAATCCCCAGAATTGTTTATGCATGCTGTGAGTAATGAATAGCCCTGTCAAGGTAGGGACTTATGTTTAAGAATCTGCAGGATTCAAAACATGATGGCTTTTAATTAATTTTTTTAAACAGTATCTAACCCATTATATTTTAAAAAGCCCACAGCTGCATTTATAATTGTCTTTTTTTTTTTCCCCCCCAAGACTAGAAAAGACATGAGATGTCTTGCCCTCAGCTTTGCCTCCACTCCTTTGCAGGTAACCAACCAATCTGTGGGGATGTTGGCTTGGACAATCAGTCCCTCATAAACACTTGAGATTTCCTGCTGAGGTGAATTACAAGACTTGATATGAAAAATGTTCTGCCGGCCGTCCTAAAAATCATACTCACCAAAGTATTTGATAAATAGCGAGTGTGAAATCTGAACATGAGGAAATAAATACAAAGAGCAGGATGTTCAAGGGGGAAAAAATCATGTTATTATTGCAATTTTAAATTGGTATTTTAATTGTTTTTAGAGAGTAGAATTTAGTTTCACTCAAACTGTCAGCAGAATGAATTCCATTAATTAAATTCCTATTGTATTCTCTGGGCATGAAAAGGTTTTTGTTGTTGTCATGGTGACAGTTGAGTGACAAGTTGAAAGTGAGTAATTGCTACTGAGAGCTCTATTATGAACATTTGCAGTATTTCAGAAAGGATTTCAGGATAAAATAGGATTTCTTTACTGGGTTTTCAAAACATGTATGGTGGACATTATACACTCAGCAAGGGAAATTCTGCATTCTTGATTTTACAGTCCCCACAGTGCTTTTACCCCTGTAAATTCCATGATTTTAAAAATGATGAGGAAAGTGAGATTTGCAAGGTACAGTTGTGTTTGTAGATTGTGATTACATTAGGTAGTACTGCACTGAAGTGCGTTTGTCTCAAAACTCTGTATTCAACAATAATCCAGTCACATGAGCCCTCGTTGCCACATACCTGGTTGTCTTCAAATGTAAGATAGTTTCTTTAAGTTCCAAGAGCAGTTCTAGGGGGAATATTTTAATTCCTGAAGGTCGTTATTGTGCATTCACCTGGCTGCCTGAGCTCATGTTCTTCTTACTGTTGGTAAACGTGAATTAATTCATTAATTAATTTATCAATTAATTAATTAATTAGTACCTTATTGGTGTATCAGCTTTCTGATAATCAGCTGAATTGAAGGTTTCTCTTGGATTTTAACTGGTGCAATTTGACACCCTTGATACCTTTATTACGTGGAGGACATCATAATCAAAACCTACATGCTGCTACTAGATGTGTAAAAGATCAAGTTTGTGCGTTTTAAGAACTTTAATCTTTAGGAAATCTGTGTGACTTCAGAAATGTCTAGAGCCTCAAAGTGAAAACCTCAGGCATGCACGGATGTTCATACATGTACGTATCTTACATGTATATTTCTTTCTGCGTATGTATCTATAAAAGTACAAGAAAATCTACCTGTAAACATATTTTGGGGTGGGGGGAATAATTTTAATTTTTGGTTTGGGCCACACAGTAGCTGAGAAAAACTTGTAAGACTTATTTTGTGCAAACTGTCACTGGAACAGTTGAAGAGCTGAAGGACTGCCGTGTTTGTGGAGGAAAACTCTATTGAGACTATGCAATGATGTCTTCTCCATACCTGTGTGTTTGACCAAATTGGTCAAATTTTTCTCAGAGGTGATGAAATATCTTAGATCTGAACTGTCATTCTGTGCTTGGTAAACCCTGACAGGATTTGGTTTCATTTGCTAAGAAATAAGTGAACTGAGGATATTCAAAGCCTTTTTTTCTGTTTGCTTCTGATTCATGACTTTATGAGCTCAGTCATTCAGAACATGTTCTTACATGAAAAGCACTGTTTAAACATGAGGTTAAATGCATTACATTAAGAGCACTGAAGTGTATTTTGTACTGCATACAAGCTTTAAGTATCATTGTTTTCTATATATTCTCTCAGTAGACTTACACTTTCCAAGATTGCCACTCTCTGTTTTAACTCTTCCTGGGGGTAACGATTTTTAACATGTCTTTTTTGCAAAAATAAGAATTTTTGCACATAAGAATTGTTTACAGACTGTCAGAAGGAGATGTACTGGTTGGTGTCCATTGATCTTAATTCTGCAGACATTGAGACATGTGGGTTGTCCCATTTGAAGCATTTGAACTAAGCATGTCTTTAATCAGTTTTTACATTGTAGTAGGTAAATGCCATCTCAGTTTTTTCAGATTTAATTTGTATGGATTTTTAATTTTTTTGTCTATGAAGTAATTTAAATATTACCAAAGCTGTAATTTAGACTTTCAGGTGATACCATTAATATGTCTCAACTATGCAAAGGGTATTATTATTGCACTATTGTAAAAGTCTTGCTGTTCCTTGTAAATTGTGGCTTCTGCCCCTGCAGAAATTTTTCCCTTCCTAATGAATATAATACACTTTCTGGTTAATTATCTAAACAATATTTTATTTGTTTGTTTTAAACTGCTTTGTGTTGTAAACTGTAGTGTGCTGTATTTTCTTACTAGCAAAAATACCTCTGGTACTATAGTCATATTGCCCATTATAATTACTTTCCATTAAGGGAGTTTTTAGTGTGATGAGTCATTTCTAGGCATTTTCATTCAAATAATGTACACAGTACTGGTTCATAAAATACAGTAGCTGATTCTGTTCTGGTATACAAGAAAAGAATGCACACAGAAGTTTGTCATTTAAAGAAAAATAAATGGAAGTCTTTCAAAATAGGGGTTTTTTTAATGTGATTTATATAGGCAACGTGAGGCGGAACTGTTTTGTGATCCAGTCAGCAAACAATGTGATCTCTGCCTTTTGTGCAAAATAACCATATTTCAAATTGGAAAATAGTAATAAAGGCCTATAACTCGTACTTCATTCCTTAATCCTCTGCAGGAACTCTGCTTCTTGCCAGTTAAAATAATGTGATTATACTTTTAACTAAAAAAATATTAGATGGACAAAAGCATGCACAAGCCAGGAAAAATTAGCATTTTACAAGTTCTACCTTAATCTGTACTTTGCTACCTGCTTTGTAGTAATTCTTAATTTATGATCAGGAGGCGTTACCTGCTATAGTTCAGGGTTTTGTGGATGTTTAAGTAAATTATATGGGTTTAACTGTAATAAGTGTTATTCATGCTTTTTACAAGTATTTGCTGTTAAAATTTGTTCTTAGGAACTCCACAATGGAAATACAGAGGTGCTGTAGTGCAGTTTTCTCTCTTTGGTCATTCTGACTTTTCAGTAACAAGAAAATGATTGTGAATGGAAACATCTCAGTAAGTTCAATGGTATTCCTGACAGAGATGAAGAAAATACAATAAGGAAGAAAAATGTGCCAGAGCAATGTTGTTTTGTAACTCAAGGGCTTACATTCTTATTTTCTCTTTATGTTTTGGTGCCAGCTTGTTGCAGATACTGATAGTTCTCCATGAATGAAGAGTGTAAAAAGTTAGTGGGAAATATTCTTGAGAAAGTTTGAGATGGATGCGTCTTGAACTTCAGCTGATTTTTGGAAGATAAAATGTGTCTCTGATGTCTGTGCTTCTAGTTCAGGGTTTCTGTAGTGACCACAGTGTTATGACAGGCTGTTTGGACTAAAACTAGTGCGTAGGGAAAATCCTGCTGGAGGGTGAATAGTTTAGAGAGGCTGGGGGTGGAAGAGCCTGAAGCAATACGTGCACAGTGTTGCTACTATGTGTGGAAATAGGAGCGTCTGAAGCATATTTACAAAATAATACTGTAAATGCAGGCCCTGAGAAGATTTAAAATCAAAAGTTTTCCAAGAGTCTATTGTATTATGGAGGCTGCAGTTAAAGTGGTGTTGTGAAGACTGAATTGAGAATCCTATTTTAATTATTTCCTGAGAAATCTGCTAATTGATACCGTTGAGATTTAATTTGTAGATACAACTGCTGCTACTAATGTCCCACATTCTGCATTCTGAATTTTCTGCATTTTAAAAAGTCTGCTTAATTTGAAATCTCATAGGTCAGTTAACACTTTGGTTTTGATTTGTGAATTTATGAATATATAGTGATCTTGGTTGTAAAAGTTGTATAATTATACCTTAATATAACCTATATGTTTATAATGTGATTATAATATTGTTACACATTAGTTGTTGTGTGAAGAAGAGGACAGGATAATTCTGTGAAGAACTGGAACTACCTGTACTTCCAGCCCCAGGGAACAGTTGGGAGTTCAAGGAACAGAAGAGAACATCTCAATTGTAGAAGATTAGGAAGCAAGGAAAATCCCTGCAGTGTTTAGACTTTTCTTTGGTTGCTGGAATTTTGTTTGCCTAAAGGAAAGTCCAGTGACCGGAGCTTTGTGTGTTGCAATACCATGTGCCTAATGAAGGATGTATAATTTTTTTGTTAGTCCAGCCACTTGTGAGGTGTTAGGTAGTAGTTGGTTTCTGAGCTCTAATGAGAGTTTTCCAGCTCAAGTGGGTCCAGAGGGAGGTGATGAAGATCATCAGAGTGCTGGAGCACCTCCTGCATGAGGAAAGGCTGAGAGCATTGGGGTTATTCAGCCTGGAGAAGGCTCCAGGGAGACCTTATTGTGGCTTCTGAGTATTTAGAGGGAGCTGATAGGTGGGGATGGTTTCATTACTGGAGTGTGGTGATAGGATGTGGGGCAATGGCTTTAAACTGGAAGAGAGCAGGTTTAGATTAGACACTGGGCAGAAATTCCTTACTGTGAGGGTAGTGAGACACTGGAACAGGTTGCCCAGAGAAGTCTTGGATGCCTCATCCCTGGAAGTGTTCAAGAAAGGTTGGCTGGGGCTCTGAGCAACCTGATCTAGTGGGGGAGGTGTCCTGCCCGTGGCGAGGGGCTTGGAACTAAATGATATATAGCGTCCCTTGCAGTGCAAACCATTCTGATCCTGTGATAATTGCATTGGAGTGACATTGCTTCTTAGACATGCATCCCCTTTCTTTAACTGAATGCTGTTTTAATAGGATCCAGCTGGAAAGTACACTAACTTTTCAAGAGTTACGTAAGGTAACAACAGAGCTAATACGTGCTTCTAGTATCTTAAGTGACCTCTTTACCTATTCTACCAAATACATAGACATACCAGTTCTACAAGCATGTGATGGAGGTCAGGTTATGTAAACTATTAATGCAAGTTATAGTCCTTTGAAAAAATTCAATTATTCCCTTGTATTTGTTGCTTGGCTTATTAATGACTTTTTTATCCTTCCTTTGGTAAGCAGTTAGAAATGTGGCATCTTTCATGTGTCTTTGATACATGCCACTTGGCATTAGGTGAAGGTTCCTTGCTTCCAAAAATAGTTGGTGTTACATGCCATGGATATGGGTTACTTCTTTTCTCTTAGGAATTTGCTCTTAGCTGTAGCAGAAAATACTTTCAAAATCAGACCACCATCCTTGCCTTTGTGATTTTATGGGTAGGGTAAGATTACTTAATAAAAAAGGTACATCTGTCCTTTTTCTTCCTTTGGGTAAACTTCTGGGGAAGACTGTTAGGAAACAACATGATTCTTGGTCCTGCTGTCAAGGCTCTTTTTCTCTTTTTCTTCCAACAAATTTCCAATACAAGATGCAGGGAGATGGTCACACACAATTCACAGCAAGGTACCTGACTGATTTCTTTCTTTTATTGTCGTTCTCTACAGGGCGTGCTGACTAGTCGCAAACATTCCTGTTGGAACTTCAGTCAGTTACATTGTTTATTTTCTTTAGATCCTGTTACTTAAAACAAAACTCCGTCTATTTCCAGATACTGTCTATTTCCAAATAGAACTTTAGTGGGGTTTTTTTGTTCCCACTGTAACTCTCACTTGTAATTTTCTAAAGCATCAACAAAATAACGTTTGTGTCTATTTTGTAGTTTTCATGTTTACGTTTATGTCAATAGAAGTATTTGAGGGTGAAAACAAGTATGTAAGGAATCTAGAACCAAACATTTTGAGGTCCCAAAAAGTTCAAGCTGCTCTTTCTTTGTGTCTTTAGAACACAATGTCTTATTCTGCAAACCTTTCCACGTCCAAGGGATGTAGACTGTGCACATGGTCTTTGCAGGATTTTTGAGCTCTCTGATAGTAGTTAAATTCAGAAGCATTTAAGCTTTAAAATCATGGCATATAAACGAGTACTCCAGAATGCTGGGTAGAAAACAAAGTCTGTGTCATACAAGTTAAGAATAATTTATTTATTTTAAATTTTTCCTAGAGAGTGTCTTTGTATTCAGAAATGTGACGTTTTCCCGCCTTTCACTTTGATTTGACAGTAATTTGCATTACAATGTGGTTGTGTCTGTCTAGTGTTGTACTTTGAGATGAATGAATATTGCCACTCATTGCTTCTGGAATTTCATCTGCTGTATTAACATCACTGGCTTAGATTTGGATTCTTAGATGGTTTTCAAAGAACAGTAATAAAATGACAACGTGATACTACAGAAGCAAACATTTTCTGGGTCGTGTTAGGCTGAACTTGATGTTTCAGTGCAGTTATTTATAAGTTGTATGTGGGTGAATTAAGTTTAGAGGGACTAGAAAGTAACTTGAGCAGAAAGATTTTGATTAAGTAGTATAGGAAAGCTCATCTCAGAGTGAGCTTAGTTTTGGAGACTTACATTTGGAGATGCAAGTTTTCAGGTGGCATTGATTGGTTCAGTTTGGAAGAAGCGCACTGGCAATTTAATGTTGCCAAATAATTTTGCTGAACTGGCTTTGTGGGTGTTGCAATGCATTAGGCTTCATTGTGCTTGTACAGTCGTAGCCTGTTTTACAGTGTGTTACCTCACAGCTCTGAAAGAGTGCAGATGGAAAAAGGCAACCACCTTCTTCCCACATCCATACAATTAGTTCTTGAAGTGGAAAGAGCACTGATGTTGCCAAAATGTTGTTTTCAGAATACAGATGATTTTATGTTGGGTGAAAAGATTTTAAAGAACAAAGTTCTAGGCAGTGGGGGAGATTTTCTGTAAATCCATAAGCAATTAATCTGGAAGGCTGCAGTGTGTCTTGTTTATCTAGGTGCAGGAATTTCAACCTGTTCTTGCTTCCCAGCTTTGCTGGAATTCTTTGGAAAGCTTGAAGTAGTCCTTTCTACTATTGCAAAACAATGAACGTTTTTGCTTGTATGCACTGCAGTAGCATCCTGAAAGCTGCAAATGAAGTTGAGTCTAAATTGGTAGGCACCTTTTCTCTCTTTTGAAGGTCTTAAATGTTAATAAAATGGTGATTTCATAAAAATAGGAGGGACTGTACAGGAAATCTGCTTCAGAGCTAAAATCTGAATCCTGATCTCCTAAATCCCAATGCAGTAGTGCCAAAACCATTATCTTTTTAAATCTGTTAATGATGCAGAAAAACTTCAAGTATTGCAAATCTAGAGATTTCCTTCACTTTTCTCGTGGGCGAACTTAATTTCTCTGTAAAAACACATTTTCAAGTCCCAATCCAGTATCCAAAATAACTGAAATTCATCACTCCATGAATTCAAATTTTTTCAACTTCATAATGCAAAACTGATGAATATAACCTCAAAGCAGAACCACTTTGTAAGTGAAGACTTATTCAGCAGAAATCAGTCACTCTGATTTCTTTATTCCGTGCTACTTTCAAATTTCTTATTTGTTTTAAAGTAGATTCTGCAATTTCGGTCTATTAAGTAACATTTCAGTGACAGCACATGTCACTGTGACATGTGAAATGATTTGTGACCTTGATTAATTCCAATAGTTCCAATAGCTGATGGGGAGAAATTAAAATGAAACTAATCTGAAATTAAGTTTTTATATGCAGAATATAGGAAGTTTTCAAAATGGAATAATACAGGGTATGTCCACTTTGTATTTCCTCTTTGAAAGTTTTGGCTTTCTGTAATCAGATTAAGTCCCAGAAAAAGTGAGTATGTAAAACAAACCCAAAACACGCAAAAAACCTACTGATACAACTGAATCTTCTTTTGCACATAATTATATTACTAGATTCTACATTTATGTAAACAGTTTTAAAAACATTGCACATTTTCTGTAATTAGTAAATTAAAGTACAATGGAAGCACTGAAAGCATGGAAAGGTATTGTGCTGCTTGTAATCCTCTTGATTAAATATTAATGCATGTAATACTCATCATGGTGCACTTGGAGTTTTTTGCATTTTAAAAATTAGCGTTGAATAAAACCCTTTTTACTATATGTTGCTCTGGTTTACTGGGAATGTCTACCTCTTAGTCTGGCTCTGTTCAGTCATATGCTTTGGAGCACTTTATTTTTGTTCTTGCTGTATCTGAAAGGGGAAAAAAAATTAATTCCCTGAGTGGTGAAGGACTATTTGATATCTGTATTTTCAAGAGATTACGAAGTTTTCTGTGAGCTAAAAGATCCACATTTTTTGAAGGCATTCTATCATTGTATGTTCTGTTAAATAATTGCCTAAAGAACAAATATTATTTCATGTGCAGTTACTTCACCTCCATAGCTGCCAAGTTTCAGTCACATGCTTGATAGAGGCTTTCTTGGCATTGAAAGGGCTTAATGCGGGATCTGAAGAAGTTTTTGGAATTTCTTTGAGTCTCTAATCCCGTTCTCACCCCAGGCCTTGTCAGCAACGTGAGAGCTCTCTCGCTGGCAGCTTCTCTTGCTGCAGCGCTGGCCTTGCCTGTGCCCCGGCTGCCAGGGGAAGCAGCCCAGCAAGGATGTGCAGTCCCAGCGGTGCCTGTGCTCTGCCCTGGACCTGCTGTTTGACAGCAGCAAGCAGGGGGATGCCTTGAGGTCAGGAAGTGAACCCACATGGGACTGTCCTCACAGTCTGGGGACGTGGCAGAGAACTCGTCCTTGTGTGGCCGAGGTGAGAGGTGGGTGTTGCTGCAGGTGCCCCGGCTGAGGTCTGGTGTAAGGGCACGTTTCCCTGGTGCTCAGCCGTGTGAGCTGTGCTGTGGGGCTGAGCAGGCTGTGGATCCCCTGCTGATGAAGCAGCAGCGCTGCTGTACCCTTGGAGGTGTCTTCTGCACCGGCTTCACTCCGGTGACAAGGGAGGGCTCTGCTGGGGCCGCAGTGCCGTGGAGCTACAGGACAAGAACCAGACCAAGAGGCCACAACATGCTGCTCAAGTGGCCCAGGAGGAATGCAGCTGATAGCTCCCCTATATATGGTGATGTGCTAAGAGCTGGCTTTTGGCCGGGTTGTGCTGCAGTTTTGCTCCCCGAAGCTAAAGAGCCTGATTTCATCTGTGGTGGCTGTTCACTTCCAGTCATATTGTGAAAGGGGGTAGTTGCTTCATCTTTCCAGTTACTTTAAAATATAATAGCAGTCTCTGTGCTTAAGGAAGGTATTTTCATGTTCTCCAATGGAATAATGTGGTTTCATGCAGAGTGTCATTCCGAACCAATTTTGAAGCCTCATGCTGTCCCCAGAAAACTACATCCTATCTAATAGTGCATATTGACGTTTGCTAATCTAAATGAAACCTCTGAACCACTTCATAGAAAACCAACAAGGTCGTTTTAAAAGTGTGTTTGCTAGCTTAAGCACAGGAAGAGTGAAAGTGGGGTTTTTTTATACATTTCTTGTGCTATTTCCCTTAGCCACTAGATCTCCATACTGTCATCAGCTGTGTGTGCTGTGGACTTTTTCTGAATTAGTTGTTTGTGCACTGTTAGTGTGTCTGCTTAGACACATTAAGAAAATGCAAATGTTTCTTCTGTGGCTGGGTTGTTTTCAGTGCCACTCTTGTCGTATTTTATTACATTATTTTATTCTCAAATGCTCACCTTCTGACAGTGCAGTGTTGACTCAAGAAATTTAGCACAGAATGTGATTATATGAGAGTTTTCTTACATTTCATTTGTTTGGTTCACATACTTAGACATCCAGTACACTTAACTCAGCATAACTTATGCCAGTAATGTAAATTGTTATTAACCAACTGCTGTAGGTTATATTGTGACTTGACATGCTTTGATTACATAGAGAGGAGTTGGGGGCTGGGGTGCTGACACTGGCTGACTGAAAATAGTCATGTTTCTGGAGAACAGTTAATTGGTTTGTGTTTAGCAAAGAAGATTCTGGTATTACACACACTAAAATTTCAGGAGTTTGTTTGGCTTTCTGCATTGAGTAAAATAATGAGACTTGAACCAGAGATGTTTTAGAGGTTGGAATTATTTAGTACAGCATTGAAATAGTTAATATATTAATGATTGCATTTCTTCTTCTTTGTATAAATGTTGTCTAGTAATGTTATGTATATTTTAGCATATTTTCCATTCTGTAGATGCCAAATAAAATACTTTAACTCTACAGCACTATTTCTGTGTGAGGAGTTTCTGTGCTTGTCTGACTTGGGGCTGCTGAGTATTTCTATATCTCTGTAAGGACAAGTTGGCTCTAGGTTATTTCTTTGGGCAAGTTATGCTGAAATAGTCAACTTCAGGTAGCTGTATCTTTTTATATTTATATAGCTATAAATCCTCCCTTTTTTTTCCTGTAATGCCAAAGAGCTTTTTGTTGAATTACAAAGATATTTCTATGTACTTTATAAACTGTGCATAATCTAGAAAGAGACTCTTCCATATCTGTTTGACAGTGCCAATCCCGAATATACTCATCTCGGCTCTGTGTGTGATTTGCAGTAGCGTGCTGTGAGCAGATGCTGGTGTCATGGCTTTAGAACGTGTCAGTATTTCAGTGCTGTAGGTGCTGGGCTTCTTCGGAAAGGAAAGTAACAACGAGGTGTATAAATTCACAGCCCCAAAGAGTCAGCCTGAAAAGCTCCCTTAATTTATACCTGTTGCTCTCGGCAAGATGATCTTGCATGGCTAATCTTCTCTCAAGCAAAAGCTTGATATTATGTGCCTCTCAGGAGTACTGGAGTCCATTTAATACTTAAGAATTGATAAGCAAAAACATTTTACAAATGCATCTAACTTTGGAGGAGATGTATTACATTTTATCCAACACAGTGAATTGAGTGAGATAGGGGAACAAGGAACTCCTTTAAAACAGTCAAGAATCACACAAACCAAAGGAAATAACTTTGCTGCTGTAATTTTTTCTTTTTTTTTGCCTAAGCTGCAGATGAATAGAGTTTGAAGTATTTCAGAATTAACCACGAGGCTTCCATGGGCTGGAACAGTTTGTTACTAATGAAGGAGCTTTTATTAATATGCATGCCAGTAAACATTGTCAGCCAACCCACAAGAATAGGTGTGCTCTGTGGAATTGTGGTTTCTTCATACTAAACGTTATTTCGGTTAACACAATGCTGATATCCTTGTTTATTCTTTAGCCTGGTGTCTGAAGGGCAGGAGGGTTGTAGGATTATGGTCAGTCCCTCAATAGTACTGTGAAGCTGTGGCAGGACACGGGTAGGGCTACAGAGGGACTGAGACAGACCCATGGATGTTTTGAATTACCTTAACTATGGGAAAGGCTTTGGTTGGAAGTTGATAAAAAGTACAGGAACCTAGCCTGCATAAATTCTCTACTTTAATGGAATATATATTAGTAGAATGTAAATGCGCTTTGGATGTGTTTAGTTGCTGAAGGACTTAATTAATGGTGTTATTAAAGACTGAAGGAAGAAACCAGGTTTTAATGCTCATATGAGATTTTCTTCCTAAATAATGTGGGGTTTTTACATTTCCCTCTTAGCAAAATCTATTGCGTGAAACTTGCTTGTTTGTTTTGGGTTTTGTTTGCCCTTTTTTTGCCTTTGTGATAGAAATAGCAAATATACCCAACCTTACGATAGTTGGTCAGCTTGGATTGGGTGAGACCTCAGGTCTCCTGTGTAACCTCCAGCTCAGAGCACGGTCAGCGGTGAGGTCAGACCAGGTTTCTCAGGTGAAAACCTTCAAGTTTCAACTCTAGTGTTGAAAGCCTTCAAGGATGAGGACCGCCCAACCTCTCTGGGCTGCCTGTTCTAATGCTTTGCCATCCTCACTGTACACAGTTGTATCCTCAAGGGGGAAAATCTCCTTCTCCAAGCAGTCCAAAGGTTTCTTGTTCCATTTTATGCCTGCTTCCATGAGGTACCACAGTGAAGAACCTTCATGGTTAGTCCTGGCAGGGCATCCTGAACCTTAGCAAGGCTGGTTCCCTCAGCCTCTCCTCACAACAGGTGCTCAGGACCATTTTAATGTCCCTCTGCTGAACTCACTTCAGTTTGTTGATGCCTTTCCTGTGTGAGGAAGTCCAGAATTGGATTCAGTATTCTAGATTGTAGCCCTGGGACAACTTGATGGATACTAGCTATAATTCCTTCATTCCGTCCTGGACACTTGTGATTTTGTAAGGAGACAGTATTTGATTAAAACGCCATTCTCATGGTATAGGTGGTAGATAAAGCATTTCCATTTTATGGAGAGGTGAAAAAAGGCAGTGTTTCCGCATTGTCTGAGGGCACACACAGCAAGGTCTCAGTCTGCAGTATTGTCCTCTGATAATCACTTCTTTCGTATTATGCATTTAATTCGATAAATAATAAATCAGAAGTGCAATTATCTTAAAATCTATCTTTGGCATTAAAAAGCCAATGAAGGTAAAATGTTTTAGAGGTTATATGCCCTATGTGGCAGCAGACAAAGTTTTCAAAATCTGTTTTATTCAGTTCTTGCAGCTGTTGCATTAAATTGTTTCAATTTTCTACGCTGTATGGTTTGCTACTTAGATGAAAACTGGATGCTGGAAAACTTGTATTTGCTTTCATATTTAAAACAATGTGGATTGTGTTGTCTGTTCTATGTATGATGTCTTTGCATCAAAGTGTGATAGGTTCAAATAGCACTAGTGTGAGTTTTCAGCCGCCTTTGGTAAATTTACATGCTGTGTTTGTGAACGCCTATTTTATTTTAACCAGTTTTGTTATGGCTTAAAACTTGAGATCTGTGATATTTTTATGTAAAGCTTCCCTTAAATACTTTTTCCAAAATAGTATCTTTATGTGGTAACGCTTGTTGGACGACTTCCTCACTAAACTCTTTAGATTGTGGTGGATACTGGAATATGAGAGTAGGCTGCTTTTACCCAGAGTGTTTTAGTCATATTAATGGTATCACCACTGTCTTTTTAATTAGAGAATGAATTTATTAGTTTAGTTTGTGCATCTGTGTTATCAGAGAGGCTTTTAATTTAATTTTTGATTTTGAAGGTAGGGACTGTAATTTTTCTAAAATTGCAGAAGTAACAAAATAGCAACAAATTCCTCTTTTTGAAAGATTTCTTTGTCTTCAAGACTAACATGCTTTTTCCCCTTAATTTCAAGTTCCCTGAACGCATTTTGTTTTTGTAAGTTAATAAAATCCTGATGGTTTCACATGATATGCATCAAAAGGATTTGTGAATCAGCAGATGACTTCAGCCTGTATTACTCATGGAAATCTGTGTTGATCCTGTGATGATAGTGTATTCATCCTCTTATCTGTGCTTTTAATGACTGAAAATACTTGTCGTGATTCCGTGGCATTTTCCATATTAGCTTACCATTGTTTTATTAGCTCTGGTTTTAAAAGCATGTTCATTAACAAAATCTTTCTTGCTGATACTACTACTGGATAGTGTAAATTATCTTTGGTAGTTCATTAAGACAGGAAAAAAGAATTTTTTCAGTCCCTTGGAAACTTGCAGTTCCCATTTAACCTCATAATTGGTGAACTGGGTAGAAGGACAACACTACATGAGCATGACTGTTAGTTTACTGTTTGTTTCAAACTCTTCTTGTCTGCAAGCTTTTACCAGGAGAATGAATGTACGATAAAATCTGGTGTCAGGCCATCTTGTCCCCTTTCATCTGTCTTTATAAGCCCAGACTCTTGTGTTGGCTGCGCAGTCACAGCAGCTCAAGATAGTTACAGAATTGTATTCGGTCTAAACAACTGAACACTTAGGAATTCTCATCTGAGTAGGATGTAAGATTTGAGAGAATCAGTTTTAATCTATGATCCTTACCAGTAGTTCCTAGGTTAAGATGCTAATTAAACTGTATGAGGGGCTGACATTTTGACCTTATGAAAGTCTTCTGGACACTGATTACAGTGGGGCAAGGATTTTGCTGCTACTCTGATGAGACACAACTGTTTTAAATTAGTGGATCACGTTCAGTGTCTTGAAAAGATGGAGTTTTGTGTATGTGCAGCTTGTAGTGGGTACTTTTTCTTGAGTAGTACAATTGGTTGGTATTGTTCCTAATCCTTCCAAATTATATCTGTATTACACTGCGTTTTCCTTCCAGTCTGCAGAACTTTGAGAGCACTGTTTTTCTTGGATTATGTGTTGGTACTTGTTCTAACCAATTCTTAAAGCTAATATCCAAAAAATACTCAGAAGACAGTGCTGAAACTATTTTGAAGCTATTGATGTATTTCAGAAATATGTTATGAAATGAAGCAAACTATTCCTGGCTGTTTGCCTGGTTAGATACAAGCACTTTCTCCTGTTTGGAGTAACAACTCACTGGCTGAAAAGTTCTTCGCTGCACAAGTTCTTCTGTCAGCTGCACCCACACCGAAATCACCCATAGAGGTGTGGGTGGCTGCCCACACATAACTGTCATCACCATTTGGGGTATTCAACATAAAGGTGTTTATGCTTATCTAGTCTTACAGGTAAGTGTAAAGGAGTCAGCCTACCTGGAAAGTAAATGCGGTAGAAATGGCTTGTAATAATTCATAGGACATCTGTCCAACGACAACGTGAATTTTTCTCACAACTTATAAATTTGCTGTTAATGTGATGTAGGCTCCATCAATAGTTGATTCGCACATTTCAAGTTTCAGCTGCCTGTGCATTTAAATTACTGCAGAGACAATCTATACACTTGGCTTGACTTCAAATGAAAGGTCATCAGCATCAGTCATGTCCAAAAATTAATAATTCGGACTTGGCTTTGACTCAAATACAAAATTAATCAAAGTCATGTTAATTATGAGTTCTGCAAAAGGATCCATGCAAGCAGAAGTGCGTGTCCATTATACTATAGGATTAGAGCCTGGATTGCATCTGTCTTAAGACAGTAGGTGACTCAGTTCTTGTGTTTGTAAAAGTTGTATATACATGCTGTGAAATCATGGAATTTGTATTGAGGTATCTAATTACAAAGAAGTGGGTTTTGAACTGTGATTCTTTTATGAAGAGTCTGAGTCTTAACTATTACTAGCCTTGGAAAGTGGTGTTCTGTGACTTTGAAATTCAGAATAACTTCTAACAGTCTGTAGTGTAATTTAATAATGCTGGTAGTGGTAGATGGTAGTGAATGTAATTTTTTGTGGATTTTTCATGTTTTTATACTTACTTTGTTTTGGTGACTCTGATTACCAGTATCTGTACAAAATCAGGATAATACAGAACTGTTAAAATTCAAAGATGGTTGCTAGGAAAAAATGCCATAATTGATCACACAGAAAATTTGTAGTGTTGCTAGAAAACTTAGCTTGGCATTTCACATGTGTAGTGTTGTACTGATAACAAGTTCCAAGGCATTCAGAAGTCACATGGTGAAGCATCATAAGCCTTTCCCAATGTTGTTGAAGCTATTATGTCTTTCTCTAGTGAAAAAAAAAAAAGAATGAAAGGGGCTTGGAGAGTGGAGCAGCATATCATGTCCTTTTATTAAGGCACATTTGTTGTCCCTGTTGTACATGGTAGATTTCTGGACAATAGGAATGCATTCAATAGTTGCCCTTTGGAGGAAATACAGGTGATTAATTACTTCTTGGGTAGCTGATGTGCCCAGAGAACAACCATGCCACGTCTTTTCTTAGTCTGTACTTGGAAAGGAAGGAAAACCTGCAGTGCAACAACTTTAGAGCACTCTCACTGGTGACATCATTGTCATCAGTGTTGTATAAACAGATATCACTGTTAAGCAAATGTTTAAAAGACATGAAAACAATAACAAAAAATCGTCATCTAAAAATCTATTCAATTTCTCTTGTCCTAGTAAAAACAAGGTACTGCTAATAGTCTTGGAATAAATCCATTTAAAGACTGGGAAAGCTTCAAAGGTATTATAGGAATTAAATTGTATTTGCAGAGAAAGGGTGGAGGGAGCGGCAGAGAGTGACAGAACAGAATAATTTATGTTGTAAGGAAGCTCTGTACCCCATCACGTCCAGCCAGGCCAGCTTCAAAGTTGGAACCAGCTTATAAAGTTTGATGTGGTTGCTCAGAGCCTTATCTGGCCACATTTCGGATGTTTCCAAGGAAGGAGATTCCACAGCCTTGCTAGGCAACCTCTTCCAATGTTTGACTGCTCTCATTGTGAACGAAAATCTCCCTGCTATCTAATTCCTTGTTGCAAGGCATTAGCCATCTGTTGTATAGGTTGTTTTGAATAGTATCGCTTAGTCTTAATGAGTCCTGTGAGGCAAAACACTTAAACTCTCACTTTTCAAATTCAAATAAACCACTGTGTTCTGCAAAACTAATTGTTAGTGGCAGGGGTTTCATTTCTTTCTTCCCAGTGAAGTCCTACGTATTGAAGCTGAAGATTTGCAGGAAGTTTTGGGTTTTGGGTTTATGTGCCCTCTCTTCGTCTGTGAAATTACCATCTGCATTTGATGCAGTAACAGAGCCATCCTTCTGTTTCTCCGCTCCTAGTATTTGACAGGCAAAACTTGTCCCAAAATGCATTGCTCAGATATTTAAAAAAGTGTTTGCTTTCCAGCTGAAATTTTTATTATTATTAAGTAATATTTAGTCTATTAGTAATGTACTTACTCTTTATTTGCAACTAAAAGGACTAATTCATCTTCTGGTGAATTTATTTCCTGGGATAGAATAAAGCATTTGTGTACGTGCTAGTATGGTATAATGGAAAACTTCCCTTCCTAAATAACCCTGGAGCACTTCTGGAATACAATCCGTTTTCTTAGTCTTAATTGAAGAGTGAGTTATTAATGATTGAGAGCCTGCAGATTGAGAGCTTGTTGGCAGTTCTTCTGCCCCTGGAGAATACAGCTGGCAAGGTACTTTCATTTTTTTTAAGCTAACAAGGTATCTGCACTTGTTTTGGTAACAATCCTAACCTAAGCATTAAGGTTAAACAGACGGCTTCAGGCCTGATTTGAAAGGAAAGGCTTTTAACTTCAAACTGGACTGTGTGGCAAACACAGAGTTTAAATGTTAGGGTTGTAATTTATTTATTATTTCCTTTGAAAACATCTCAAGTTCCTATCCCGCTCTTTGGATGTAGACACAATATTAAACTCACACAGAAATGCTTTTTTAGAAAACAATAGTCCTCAGTCTTTTTGTAAGGAAAAAGATCCTGGTTGCTTCGTAGATGTTGGCACTGTGTGCTTACTGGAAACACTTTCTCTGGATCTCTGATTTCCTGGAAAAATGGAAGATTTAGAAACTTTATTAAACTTTATTAACCCACGGCTGTGGGACAGGTCGGTTCTCACCAGTCTAGGGAGCAAATGCCATCCCTGGTGCAGTGGAGTAATTGATAGCCTATATCTTGTTCACGGTTTCCAGTGGCTCTAGGGTGAGGATTTTTGTGATAGGCGAGGCTGGAAAAAGGCCTTCTGGTGTTGCATAAGTTGTTACAGCTTTCAGCTTGTCATTGGAAATGTTCATTATATGGGTTCCTTATTCCTGACTTGCTGTTGCAAGGCGTGTTGGAAAAGGGGTGAAAAGTTTCTAACACACCAATTATCCTCTGCTGTTTGTGGCCTGAGAGGGACTTAGCCTGAGCAGTTTGTGGGGTTTTAGTTGTTGTTAGGGTTTTGTTGTTTGCTTGGTTTTGGTTTGTTTTTTAAATCAAGACATGTCCTGAGCTATTTATACTGGAATCTTATGGCTGCGTGAGCTGTTTGATTTTTAGTTGTCCTTTAGCCAGCAGAGTGTTATCTCTTAGGAACTTCATTACTCTGAAACCTCAAAATGTTTCTTTATGCCTTACTCTGTGCTGGGGGACATCCTGGCATGCTAGACAACAGGGTCAAATCTGTATGGCTTGAAACCAAATAGGCTTTACAGGAGGAAAAATCTTTTAACAAGAAAAGGCATCAAGTTTTCATTTTTGCCTCTTTGAGGTACAGTTCTTTAAATGGCCTTGTTATTTTTATTTTCTGAATACTCACAGTTTGTTACTAACTTGCTACATTTGACATGAGTTCTGGTTTTGGATGTTGTTTACCTAAAAATTGTTACTAAACCCAGAAAAATGTGGACCCTTAAATAAATGAGCACTTAGTTCACGGATAGGTAAGATATTTAATGAATAACAGTATTTCACAGAGGGTAGCAAAGCATTAGATCGTACTCCGAGGGGAGAGTTTATAGAAAGCCCTGATTTTAATTCAGTTCTGATGAAATACTAAATTGTGTTGTTTTATATAGACCGTGCAGCTGCACAGCTAAGGTTATATCTGATCCTCTGCATGAAGGTGTAAAGAAAAATCATTGGAGAAATACTATATTAGAGGATAAAGAAACACGTGAGAAATGGCCTCCACATAATTTCTCTCAGTGACCTCATTAAATAATATAAATTGTGTAAAATGTTGTCCAGCAGCATTTCAAGTTATTTTACTGGTTCTGTTCCGTGAAATTTACCGAAACACAAATCAGAAATTTAGGTTGTGTAATTTCTATGTTATATCTAAATAATCTGGTACCAGCCAGGTGTAAATAATCATAAATTCAAGTGCGTCTCACTAACTAAAGATTGCAACTAGTTTACTTTTAAAACATTAACCTGTTTAATAATTAAATGGTACAGTGTGCCATTGGCAAAGTCAACAAGAACATAGGAAGGAGCTGAAAACATTTCAGACTTGAAAAGTACCTCAGAAATATGTTAATTTCTGAAATAGAGCAGCAAAACATTAATATAAACAATTCTGCCTTTCAGAGATCATATTTTACTGAGTATAGCAATATTAATTTTCTTTTTTCTTTTTTCTTTTTTTTTTCCTTTCAGCCATAATCAGCAGACCACGTCATTTAGACATCCTGTGACAGGACAGGTTTCTCCAGAAAATATTGAATTTATTTTGAGAGAAAAGTAAGTAGTTTTATACCCACGTCGAGATCTAAAACAGTAACACGTTTACCTACAATAGATTAGTACCTTAATTTATTGACAGTTCTTCCAATATTGTAGAAAAATTTAATTGAGATTTATGCTTAAAATTTTGCTTCTCATTGTGATAGTATGTTTTTGATTCCATGCTAGGACTTGAGTGAAAATCTTTATCAAGTCTTCAGAAAAACCCAGACAAACCCAAAAATAAAAAAAACCAAACCCCTCAAAATATACTTAAACAATAATGCTCTAGTCTTATATAAATATCAGGTAAACAGAACATAAATGTAAAGTGCTTTTGGAGCATACTGGAAGGTTTGTACTGAAATTGAAATACACAAAAGATTACTAGTTTCCATTGTATTTCCTTGGTTTTCTTGCATTTAAGATATTCTACATTGATCAGCTGTTTTCCTTTATTCTGGAGAAATGGTGTCTAAAATATTTGTTTCCAGCATATTTTATCTTGACTGTCTGCTTAAAAAGAAACAAAAAAAAAAAACAAAAGGAGGAAATGTATGTGTTCACACTGGTGAATTTGGTCACCTTTGGATTGGTGTTGGGTTGGATAATGCAGTGTTTCACTGTAGGCTCTAACTCCTCCTGTCACCCCGGCTGCATGCCAGGATTGCTCCTGCAATCCTTCTGTAATGGAATGACTGGGTATCTTCCCTAGACAGGAAACAGAGCCTTGGACAAAATTCTGCATCGCTTCTAAAACCAAAGGGCAAGAAGAAGGGGACATCAGATAGCTTTTCCTTTTCCAGCCCAGTTTTCCAGCACTGTTCAAGCAGCCTCTGTCCCTTCGTGCGTTGCAGATTCTGGGCATCCTGCTGTGATGGCCTGGATGTGGGGTTTGTGTGGCTGCCTGCGCAGTGCTGAGCTCTTTACATTTCAAATTCTGTGACATCTAATTTGCTTTACATTTGGGTAGGACTGCTATCAAAAGCAATTACAGCATTAGGAAAAATGAGGCCTGGAGGAAGGCTGTTCAGCACTCCCAGGAGACCGAGCCTTTTCCAGCAACGTCTTCTCCTGCGACTTGGAGAAGTAGAACGTGGCTGTAGAGCTCAGAGGTTCTGATACAGCCCTGAGAAGAACTTCTCAAATAGTTTAAAAGCCAAACCAACCAACCAAAACCAAAAATTGCAGCAAAACCCGTAAAAAACCACCAGCTAAACAGTTGCTTTCCCCCCAGTCAAAGCAAAGCCGAGGCCAATCCTGTGTTAAGGTGCCTGATGAAAACGAACGTGAAATACAGCGTTGTGGGAGAGGCCTGTAATTTGGTATGGAGGCTGTGGGATGGCTGCTGAGCTGGAGGTCACCCCAGCTGTCCCATGGCATGCAGGTGCTTCGCTGCTCAGAGGGGTTTGCTCATTTACAGGTATGGAACAAGCTGCTCCGCCTCATTTAGTGAGGAGAACAAGTATGTTGCAATGGAGCAAACTTCACAGGCAGCATGGGCAGCAGCCTCTGAGCATCAGCGTTCCAGCTTCCATTCGTTAACTGATTTTTAATTTATCTGTTGTAAAGGCTCAGTCAAATTTAATATGAATTTAAACCTATATACTGGAAAATGGGTGTTTGGATAACCTCTTGGAGGGCCTGCCTGGATTAGTCACACTTGCCTAGGCTGTTTTTGGTTTTGTAGTAATGGCAGCTGATAAAATATTAAAAACAGAGTTGAAAGAAGTACTTGCTGTGGTGGCACATGGATTTAGTGATCTTTAATGTACTTTAGAAACTTTTTGGAAGAGAAGGGGAAGTGCTTATTTGGAGGGCAGTCTGATGAACATGCAGAGTTCAGTTATTCGCACTGAGATGGTATCAAAACCAGGAAAAATCTTACACTGTAGTACAATTAGTAGAGAGAGGTGGTTTTAATTCTAAAAGAAGAGGGAATGGCTGGAGGGATAGAGAGAGGAGTATATGTTTGTAGTCACTGCTCCGTAAACAGTTTTTGCAAGAATGTTTCTCAAAGGTTTATTATTGGCCTGAAGAACATACAGTGTTTTTAAAATTGGATGTTTTTAATCTGTTAGTTAAAATTGCTTTAAAAATGTCTTTTTCAAATGTGGGGGATGCTCTGGTTTCCTTAGTTTTGTACCACTTCTGTGCAGCAGTGGGGGTTTACACAGAGGCTCTTCACCATGGTCATGTGTGAGCTCCTGTCAGATGATGCTGTTGACATATGTGGATGTCTCGTGGTGAAATCAGGAGCTGTTGGCACCTCCCAATCCTAAGGCCTAGGAATTTTAATGGAGCTGTGCCGTGCTTTGAGTTGTTTTCCCTCAGGGATCAGGGATTTCCCAGAATCGGTGGTGTTGATTGTGTATCAGTTTGGAATCAGTGTTGTAGATCCCTATCATGTGATGAAATGACTTCCACCAGGAGGACTCAGATCAGAAAGGCAGTTTCTGGATTGGCATGGTCTGTGGGAACTTTCCTTTGTGGGATCCTTTGACCAAGACTCCTTTTTCCTGTAGCTGAAGAACCCTATCTGAAGCAGTAGCACTCTTAAGGGTTTCATAAAAGGTGATTTGTTCTTTAGTGCTCTTGTGACATGATTAATACTGACTGGTTGATGTTAATTTAAGATTAGGGCCAAGGAGTTGTCACCAGATGTTGACTGGGAGCTAGTGGGGAGAAGTAAGCACAAACTTGTTCAGGCTGCAGCACACATCTATTTAAAAGGACACATTTTACATCAGAAGATCAGTAATTTACAGTCATGTAGAAATGATGAATGTGGGGAGTGCTCTGGCCATTCCTCATCCTGGAAGCAGTGTTCTGGCAAGCAGATTTGGAAACAAGTTTTGGAAAATAACACCAATGAGTGATGTAATCCTAGCTTGATTATGACTCAGTTGTGAACCACATGCCCTTGATTCACTTGATCAAATGAGAACTGGACACTTTCAGTAGAAGGCTGAGACTGTATTTCACTAGTCTTTTTCCAAGGCGTTTAAACAATATCACATCAATTTTGCTTTTCAAGCTGAAATCCCGTTTTCTCAGCTCCATTGTTACTGGAACCTGTGACTTTCGAATTACACTGTCTTTTGATCCTTATACTATTCCTTCTTCCTAAAGGTGCTCTAATATAGATTTCCTTCTTTTAAACAGTGATTAGTAATTCCTTATTTCCTAACACATTCTTAGCTGGTACCACTATCAAATCCCTGCCTTGTACTCTGTTTTTCCCAGCTTGGCATCTCTGGTCACTTGGTGTGTGGGACGTGTGTTCTGTACCTTTCACTAGCTCTGCTTGAGAGCCAGCTTTTCTGTATGTCACTTTTAGGTTTGTCTTTTTTTCTGATGGAATGATTGATCATAGGTGGCTGCAAGATTCAGCCTATGAGCTCATTGTTTGTTACAATAATTTAATTGTACTTTTCCTTCTCTATTCCTTTACTAATAATTCTTAACATACTTTGGCTGCTGCTACTCATTGTGCTGACATTTAAAAATAACCTTTACTTGCCAATGTTGTTTTGAGTGATAAAAGCTGCAGAGATGTTTTTTATTTCTTCCTCCTTTGAATTACTTTTCTGTTGTTGGCACTGAATTCAGTTTGGCATCTTATCACATGGTTGCTTGTATCTGAAGATTATTTTTCTATCTGTTTCAGCCAGCATTTCAGTTTTTTGTCTAGAACAGTTTTTATTCTCTGTTGACTTGTTCACCTCACAGTTTTTAGGATCACATTGAAATAATCTGAGCATCTTGCTCCGTGGGAAGCCCCTCCGTTTCACAACTGCCTCTTGATTTCTGTGCTTTGCTTTCATGTTTTTAATGAGCCCTTAAGCCACGAAGGGACCTTTCTTAAAAAAATAGTGGAAAATGAGAATTCCTGATAAGTCTGCCCAGACAGGTGCAGGTGTTAGGCTTTTAGTTAACTACAATGTTGCACATGCATTTCTCTGAAAAGAATCTATGATAGAATTACTTAGGATAGCTGTAAATAATGTTTAGATTTCTTCTCTCATATCTTTGTTTAAATAACAGCTCTTTAGGTAATTGTGGACAGAAAGGAAGAATGAGGCACATGCAGCCATAAACCTAATGCTAAACACTAGTAGTTGTGTATTTGGAGCTGTATGATATTTGTCATAGCAGTGTGTTTGCAAATGAGAAGATAGTACTTTAAACAAGATAAGACTTGGACATGAATGTAGACATATAGGGGGAAAAAATACAGTGTGCTTAATCCAATGAGTGCTGTCCTCTTTCTTGCCTGTTTTTGTGTGCCTGGTAAAACCTGTATATCACCTCTGGGGAGAGAGCCATCTTATTTTATCTATTGCATTTCGTTACTATAGCAGCAAAAATATCAGGTGGAGAGGAAAGAGGAGACCCAAACAACCCCAAAAGAAATATCTACCTTGTTTACATGTATAGAAACACTAGGACAGTTTTTTTTTTAAAATCTAGCTGATTAGGAATTTTATTAGTATTAAAACTACATTGACACGATGTTATTGCACCATATCTGATTGCAACAAATAAACTCTTTAAGTTGCTGGTATGGCCGTGGATCTTCCAAGTCAACTGATCTTTATGATCTCTCGTGAGTATTGCATTTTCAATAAGGGCTACTGGTGCAGTAATTTTTTTTTTATTGTTCCTGTTCAGTGTCGGGAGTTTTTTAATAACCCAGATGTTGGCTATGTAGTTTTTTCAGCTGGTAAATGTGGTTTCTGGAGACATACTCGCACTGTCTAAGTAGAGCAGGGAGTTGCTTGACAGGAGATACTATATGGAGTGTTATTTTCAAGTACTTAAAAGAATTTACACAGTACTGGAGCTCCAAGTGGACACACTGCAATTCTGTGTGCGTATGCATGCTCTTGGGGTAGGCAGTAAGAAAACCAGCCTGAAAACAGAAAAACACCATCACTACGAAGGCAGAATGGAGTGTCTTGGATAACAGATATTATCAAACATCTTTGGTAATTGTGACTTTGAACTAATGTTTCTGAATGCACAAAGTCAATGCTGTAGTCACTTATTTTTAAAGTTGAACCTGTAAATACTCTTGGGACAATGTTAATTCCATTAACATGCCAGGATGTTTCAGGTAATTCTGCATATTCTGCCTATTTTTAATTGCTTTAAAAAATGCTGAGAATATTGATTAGCTGTTAAGAGACTCGAATACCTGAGTTTTATGTTCTGATTTCATGCAAAAAATCTATTGTATCCTTGAAATACTATATATAAATACTGAAATAAATTTGCCATATTGTTTGGTGTTTTCTGCTAAATGTCAGGTACAGCAAGTTTGCATCACCAGTGTTTGCTGCCAAGGACTTTTTTAGGAGAATAATAATAATGTATTTTCTCTTTCAATTGACTTAATCTCTCTTTTGCTTGCTATTTGAATTCTTCCATGGCAACAACCTCACATTTTTAAAAAAGCATTTTTTTCCTTGCGAATTTGAAGTTTGTCATTAATTTGACAGTACTAGGAAGGGAAAGCCTGGTTTCTTGGCAGTGATCACTTTCAGTAGCAAGTGGAAGAGAAATCACTGTATGATCACATAATAAAAGCTTAGAAATTACATGTTTGTTGTTCTGTATTGTATTATGGTTTTCTGATGATGATGGTCATGTTAAACATATAGCTTATCTTCCTCTAATTCTTCTATTTTTTTTTTTTTGGAAGTGCTTTATGTTTAACCTGCTGTGAAACAGTATCTTGAGGAATAGTGAAAATCTGTTAAGTCAGAGCAGAAATTTTAAATTAAAACGGCTCCTCTGGGGTTATTCCTCCTTCTTATTAATTTTTAATTGGAGAAATTAATTCCAATTTGTCAAAACTTAAACTGTATTTTTAATTTTTGTCAACAGAAATAGCTTAGTCAGGCAGTGTCATGTATATATGTATGGGAAGTTTCTTAATCTGCATTTTGCAGAGACTGGATTAAAAGGTGATTAAAGGCTGAAGTAGGGTACCTGGTCCATAAGAGGTGAGGCAAATTGACTCAAACTGACATGATTAAGCTCTCTTGCTTTAAAGGACGGCCAGGAATTTTAGGAACTTGCTGTAGGTTCTTATGTCTTAGACCTGAAGTTATATATAAAATCTAGAAGGAAGGGATTTATGCCAGACATGCAAGGTATAAACAAAATGGGACTTAAGTTGTGTTACTTACTTGCAAGCGTCATTGGAACTCTGGTCACAAACGGGAAAATGTGCTTTCCCTGACACCAAACCACCTATACAAGCTTTTGGACAGGTAATTGTTTGGGTTCTAACTGAGGAAGAGCAGTGATGGCAAATGCTTTGTGCTCTGTTAAACCTTGTGTTGAGCTACTACAATCACAGACTCTTCTCTATTCTTATGATAACTGTGATAACTGCTCAGAATTGTTTTGTTCTCTGTTGTGTTCAGATCTGGATTTCTGTGGTAGCAGCAGCCATGTTTGGTATAGCTTGTATGCTGTGTTTTTTGGGTTTTCTAATAAATGGCTTTGGTGACTTACTGATGGGGAAAAGGAAAACCATGGGTTGTTAATTGTTTGTTTTGTTTTCTGATGTGACTGTAGTGCTACTTGTTATTTGCTAAATTATGTTGTTAATGATTTTTTAAAACGCCACCTGTGGTTTTAATTTCATTCAATGTTTGTGTCAAGCTCGATAGCTGAAGCTTCTCTTCACAGAGATTTTATTTTGTCCTTCCATTTATCCTCTCAATTCTTCATCTGGGTGGCTGTACTGAATTCTGACTTGTTGAACAGGTTCTTCTGGTAGGATTGACCTCATTATGCTTTAAATGGGTATCTGAGCTAATTATCAGGATTTCTGGAATCTTAGGATGACTCAGAAATTACATATTTCTAACAATTATCTGCCTTGAATTGCACCATTTCGCTTAAAAGGTATTTTAATAATTCATGTTGTGCTATGAATCATATTTTGGGCAGATTCAAAGATCCAGCATTAAGTTAGTGAAAGATCTAACAGCAGTCTAGACTCAGTTTGATTTTAAATAAGAAGCCTGTTGTTGCCACATGCTGATTCCTGTCCTTTTCTCCCCAGTAGAGGCTCTTTCACAGGTTTGTGGCCAAGCCTCTAAATTGGGCACAATTTGGTTTCACTGCATAAGCCTTACCTTCTCTCTTACCACACTCATTGTTATATCTTGATTCTCTGTTGGGTTTGCAGACGATTTGGCAGGTTTCTCCCTCCTGATGCATAGACAAATACCAATCATCAGATGTCACTGCTTGAGAAAGAAAGGCCTGAAATCAAAATAGCAGGAGTGGTGCAAAGAAGTTGCAGATGCATGGGAGATATTTGACTAACTTGTCATTCGTTTGCACACTGTGAATTTTACATATAAAAAAGGCCAAGCTGAGTGTTTGAAACAATGTGCTTTAGATTGTCTGGTTTTGTTTGTTTTCTAGACAGAATTCATCTATGTCCAAGCAACAAATAAACCAAAGGCCTTCAAGCATGGTCAGTGAAACGTCCACTGCGGTAACTACGTCTGCTGTTGATACAAAACCTGGCTCTAAGGTAAAAAAAAAGCTATTTTTTTCAGCTTGTTGATCAGAACTTCACTTGTTTTGAAATCCAGTACTCTTTTAATGCTGATTTCAGTAGAGCTGTGGATTTAGCCTAGAAGTCTAGTAAGACCTCAGAAAGGAGGTGATATCTTCTACTCAGACTCAAATCTTTTAACAGCACTGTATACCCACATGATAGCATTGAATGGTGACTTGTAACGCAGGGATTATTGTGACATGGAAGGTTTGAGAGTCTTACAAATGGAAGTAAATGTATGTAATGTTAGTATTTCAGCAAGTGTTTTGGTGGTGCAGTGTACATGGCAAGAAGTGCTGCAGACTACCAGGAATTACAGTTTGCAGTTCTTACCTTTTCATGAACTCTTAGTAACAATTAAATCCTTTTCTGCCATCTCTACAGTGCACAAACAGTGCAGGCACCAAGTTCACACACATAGTGTTTAATAATAGAAAAGTCTATTCCTTGTCATTGACAAAGGGCCTGTGTCCATTATTGAACAAAATATAATAAAGTGCTGTACTTGAAGTGTCAACAGGTATTTTATTGCTTCTTTGACCTTACAGTACATTACAGAACAGTGGTAGTGGATGGATAAAAATGAATAGGGCAATATTGAAAGAATTAGCAGGGATAAGATAAATTTCTTAACTTTGACTGCAGTTCTTAAACTTCTCCGTTTTTTTTTTAAATGCAAAAGTGGGCAGTCTCTTATGTAACCGAGTTTAAGAAAGGACTTTGCTAAATTGATTGCAAAGATATTTTGTTTAGTTGGCATACTTGAAATCTTTTGCTAATGTTTTGATGTGCCTGGATGAATATTGGGGAAGATACAAATAATTTAATGAGAAGCTAAAACCCAATCTTTTAAAAATTATATTTTTAAATCCTAAGTGTATAAGTTATTGGACCAACACAAAGATTGTCGTGTGTCAAATCTCAAGAATACATTAATTTTTAAAGTTCTAGATGAAGTTATCACTGAAAACAGTAAGTTTGGTAGGTTACCTGAATTAGTTGAAACACTTCTTTTTGATATTTGAAGAGTTGAACTTACCAAAATATGTCGGCATTTGTTTTTACTGTATTTATCCTCCTTACTCTGTTTTTTCAAAGCCTGCATTAGGGGCAGAAGGTTCATTTTTTCCCTCTTAAAACCAGCAAACTTACTGGGGACCTGATACAGCGCTTTGAGCTGGGGAATTCTCCAGGGACACAGTTGGCTTTAACTTAGTTGGGATCACCTGCTCCTGGTGCTTCCCTTTGTCACTGCTTGCACAGGTCTAATCAGAGACCAGGAATGGGGACTGGGTTCCACTCACTCCGAGGCCACCCACATGCTGCAGGCTGATTCACTGGGCATGTCACAGCCACGCAGCTAAAGGGGACGGTAATGCTTTTTTCCTCACAGCTTAGAGAATATCCAGAATCACCTCCCAAAACTTTGGTTGGTCTGGTTTTGGTCTGTCTTTTATTCTGTTTGCAGTCCAGTGTAAGGATGGCCACTCATGCTTCTGGCAGGCTGCCAGGTGTGGCATTTTTTTAACACAGGGCAGCTTAAGATTTAGAATAGAGCTCTCACAGAGGGTTTGCCAGTACTTTGCTTCTCCACCAAGTTTTTTATAAGATTCATCCTACTGTGGGTCCTTAATAAATACTGGAGTTTTAATTGAAATGAACCAACATCTTTCTAACATATGCTTTGTTTGGTCATTGCATGGCTTGAAATCACTTTTCTTGTTCTGTAGAGTTCGATTCCTTCACAGCCTAACACAAAAATTAATTCAAGTGAGAACAAAGGCTGTAAAATAAATAACCTGTGTCCTCCACTTTAAGAATGCCTTTTGGCAGGTTGAGCGTAGATTTTAAGGTAATTTAATCAATTTTTAAATGTTTTCTTCCATGACTTCCATAATCATTCTTTCAAAGAGAGAATTCCCAGATGCAGATATGAAGCACAATCACGAAGCCAGAGACATGTTCATGGTAAAGGTCTCTACTTAGCCATGGCTAATTATTATTTTTTTAATGAAATGCTTCCATAATTTTGTCCTGCAAATGCCATCACAGAATGGTGTATGCACAGTGTTGGAATTCTGGCCAAATTCAAACTGGTTATTTATATAGAGCTGTGCACATTGAAGTAGGGCCCAGTATTTTGTTGCAGGAACTGTCTGAATAAGTCATCTCAAGACTTTAGACCAATGCAGTCTATCCTGCTCTTTGACATTTGAGGGGTATGGGGTTGAGGGAATAAAAAGCAGAAGGGCTTTTTGATAAACTGTGATTATTCTCTGTTCGTAGCCAATTAAATTACGATTGATCATGTTAAAAGCCATTTATATTGATTAATAATTAAGGATATGGAGGAATAAGGATCTGTTTCAGTTCGACAGTAAGGTACATTTGGAATTTAGTTAAAATATCTGATGGTGTGAATGGAAGTTTGTAAATGTTACTGTGCCTCACAGGGCTTTGGCCAAGTCAAAACCGAAAGGATAGTAGGGAATGTATTTACAATCTGTATTTTGAGAGCATGCTTTGGATGAGGGTTCTGCATAACAGAAGCAATTGAATTGTTGATGACACTGGGTAGTTACTGGTATTTCAAGATACACTGGTGAGGAATACGAGTAAAGAATGGGTCTGGCAGTTGAAACAAGCAGTGGTGACAGATATGTGATGTGCCAACTCTGGCACTGTCTGGAGCTGGAGTGGGACGCAGGGTCTGATTCACAGCCACTGTATGTGAATGCCCAGAATTAAGAGCAGGATTTTCAGTGAGCTTCAGTTTTTTTTTCTGTCTGAAAAATAAGGATTTGGTATCATTTTCTTAGAGATACTGAGAGGATTCATAAGTTCGTTTCTAAGTGAAACACAGATTTTTTTGAGCTAAAGGGTTTATAACTTAAACAGGTGGCTTTTTGTGGGTTGTGTTTTTTAAAATTTTTCTAGGTTGAAAGTTCCATGTTTTATTATGCATATATATTTGCATATTTTGACCAAAATACAGTCTTCCTGTTTACTATTTAAAAAACTTGCTCCAAATTGAAGTCTGTCTATAGTTTGTCATGTTTAAAAGAAAGAAAAAATTCCGTAATTAACTTAGCGACTTTCTTCCTCAGCTGCAAGCTACTGTAAGAAAGAAGATGAGGCAGTGATGGAAAGGGATTTGAAATTTTGGCTCTTGGCGTTTTTGGGTTTTGTTGCAAGAACTTAGGAGTCACTCATGAGCAAGTCAACATAACAAATGTACTGAAGTCAAAAGTGTCTTTTGTGTCTTCAGTGATACTGATGCCTTTCCCTGGTCTTAAAATCAAGAGGCAAACATGGTTAGAAGGGAAAAAGGGATTTTACTTCTGTATTTATTTTAAGGATCCTTAGGTGCACCACGTCCAGGTTGAATGCACCTCCATGCACACCACAATGCCCACCCCCAAAAGATCTGGTGTAACATTATAGGTGTTATTAATTAGCATATCTATCAAAGATTCCTCAATGAGAGGCCGGAGAGAGCCCCCCTCCCCAAGGAACCTTCCCCTGGATGGTTCTATCTTAGTTTACAAAATGTGTTCTGGAGAGGACCTTGGGGTGTGGGGCATTCTGATCCCTAACTACGAAGCTTCTGAAATGTTGAGTCTCTCAGCTTAACAAACAAGTCCAAGAATGCAGGCAAAAAGCACTAAGAATACAGAAGTTGTAAAAGGGTATAATAGGGGTATAAAAGAAAAGGCAAAAAATCATCATGGCATCAATACAGCTCTGCTGATCTGCATTTTTCGACCCCTAACAATGATATCAGAATAATTTTAGTTAGGAAAAGACTACTGCAGTTCAGAGAAATAATTTAAAAATATACCTTTTCTTTTAAACCAACGTTTTAGGCTAGCCGGTGGAAGCAAGGTGTGACATGCAGTATCTGTTATGCTTTATTTTTATTCCAGAGCAGAATGAGATGATCAATACTGAAGATTATATGAGAATTTTAATTACATAAAGCACCATAAAATGATAATTTTGTTTCCATTATGGGTATTGGATTGATACAGATTACACAGCCTTAGCAGGAAAGCTTTTCCTGCTCTTATGCTATAGAAATTGTTTGGTCTTGGTTGACTAAGTCCAAGGATGATTTTTCTACATTGTGGTCTGCATTTTTTAAAAATTAAGATCAGAGAAAGTGCTTAATTAAAAGATTTGATTAAAAAAAATCAAATTTAGATGCTGCTCTAAGGCTAGATCAGCTATACTCAGTTCATCCACCCTTCCAAAGATCTACATGACAGAAAGATTAGGAAACTAAATTCAGTACATATTCTAAATTGATTTCTATTCAGCTGTACCTTCATACCTAATTACAGGCCTCTCCCAGAAAGTATAAATAAAGTAAAAACAAAGTAAAAATAAATTTTTGGCTTTCAGAGCTTTTTAACAAATTTGGACTTCATTATTTTTCATCACCCTTTTTAATGTAGCTGTTGCATCTTAACATTTGGCAACAATTTTTCAAAACTCAACGGAAATTTTTACTTCTCATTTTTCTTAAAAAAAGCCCATATGTGGCTGTGTTTGCCCAAAGCCAGTGCTCTGCAGCCTGTTAGCTGAGTGCCTTAGCACGGGTCTGGCAGAGACACGGGCTGGGAGATCTCGCTGATACCATCCTCACCTGACTTTTGCTGTGAGCTGGCTTTTGCCAGCTGGGTGGCAGGGGCACCTCCTCAGAAACCTGTTTTACAGCCTGCTCTGCTGGGTTTGTGCCAGTCCTGGACAGCTCTCTGCTCAGGTGACCGCCTGTGCTGCCCTGGGAGGCTGGTGGGTCTTGTGCAGGCTCTCACTGAGCTGTCTGGGGAGGTGGCACTGCTGGGACAAAGCCCATCCTTGGCATTCTCCCCTGTCACCTGAGCATCAGGGTGTTTCACTGAAGTGACTGTGGACATGCAGCTCACCTGACTCCTCACAGAGCCGAACACAACGTGCTGCTCCCTGGGGAACAGACCTCAGGGAAGGAAACTCCCTAGAAAACCTGCCCTTTGATAGCTCCTCACAGGTGTTAAATCTACCTCGCTGTTTTATATGCTATAGCTCCAAACATGAAGTAGTGCATTCTTTGGTACTGATTATAATATTTACCCTTCGTTAAGACAGGAAATTTAATGCAGATTGGTAAAGTTTGGCCTCAAAATCAATAGAATCCATTTAAAGTGATCATATATTGCTAGAATTATTTACTCTTATATATGCTGTCTTGTAGTCCAGATGTTGCCTGACTGGCAGGAGCAGTATGCCAAGATATTTTTCTGATGTTATCCTGTGTGTGTGGTAAATATACTTGTTTCCAGAGCTGCTGTTTGTCTGCAGTTCACAGAGCATCTGTACCCTGACAAGCTCAGAGATCAAAAAGGGAGACACTGTAGGAAAGAATCCGGACTGCTCTTTTCTTGGAGAAGTTGGGAGCAACTGTAAGGGTAGTTTGTCCTAAAGCAATTGGAGGAGCAAACTGGGCTGAGGTTGGAAAAGAACAGGCAAATTACTCATGCAGTGATTCTTGCTTTTCCACAGGTGGGTGGGCCTTGCTTGTTTTTGAAATAGTTTTGCCCATGTGAGTCAAAACTGAGGTTTCAGTAAGACACAAATCATTACCTAGTCCTTGTGATTTCCACTGACTGCTGTCTAGGTCTCTTCCCTGGCATCATCGCTGTCTTCTCCTTTTGTTTGCACGGCCAAAGTCCAAGCATTTTATTAAGCTATCAAAGTTGTTTGAATTTAAACAGGAAATAAAAATTAAAATCCACCAAAAAATCCCCAACAGAAAGACCCCCAAAGCACAAAGAAAGAAGAGCAAGAGTAGGATTCATCTGCTCAAAGTCCTGTGTGTGTAAGAGACTCTTGCAGTATTGTACAGAGAGACTTGCATGCAGCTCTCAAAAATACTTCTCAGGCACACTACAATTTCCACAGTTCCACCTTTCTGACTTGACACACCAGTGCTGCTGCTGTTCAGCACAAGCTGCCGAGCCATCCTGATGAAAGTGGAAGATTGACTTTGCTCTGTTGTAAATATCATTGCCTGTTTACTTGCCCTTGAAAATGCCGTGAATACTTTGTGTAATGAAGTATAAGTTATTGCAGTGAGAGTATTTGTAATATGAAATGGGTCCCAGTAAATATAAAAGCCACAGCTACATTATACTTCTTTACAGGTTGTGAAGAGTGGAAACAAAGTTCATAGCTTCGGCAAGAGGGAACAAGCGATCAGGAGGAATCCCAATGTTCCTGTGATCGTAAGAGGCTGGCTGCACAAACAGGTATGCATGTGATCACCTGTTTCTGTTCATATATCTCAGTGCAATCATCAAGGAAGAGCAAGTGCCTTCCAAGGAACTGAGAAAGCAGCAGCTCGAGTGTTGGTGACACACAGGGCAGTGTTGGGTACTTCACAGACTTCCATAATGAGAAATTCGTGCTTGGCAAGTGTGAAAACCAAGGTTTACGGATGGGTTTGGTTCAGAAAAGGAAACTGATAAATGGACATCGCCATCACAGCTCAATGCTGAGGCTATAACTTTGTTATCTAAATCTGGTTATTTTCCCTGTTTTATCCTGCTGGCTTGTTGCCAGGCTGATCTTGGACTCCCTCAGAACACGCTCAGCCTGAGGCTGGTTGTGAAGGCCTTATTCTATCTGCTTGCTTATGCCCTTCTACCCTGATCAAAGGCTTAATTCCAGTCCATATGCCTTTTGTCCTCTAGAATCAGGAGGGAGAAAATTACAGGAAATGGGGAACAATTCAACACACGTTGCTGCCACCAAGACCAGTAGCCAGCAAAGACTGGATTACAGAAATTTATCCAGTGAACAGAATTCTGCAGCTGCTATGTCTTGAACTCCTAAGCTGGCAGAAACACATCCTTGAGTATAATAAGTAAATAAAGCTGTTTGTTGTATGAGAATACTTCCACTGCTTCTAATTTGGCAGCCGGTGTCTGCCAGATTATCACCAGAGATCCAGCAGCTAGGTTTAGGGATGGGTAGGAGAAGGCTGAAATCTGAGGCTCACAGTTATGATTTTACGTGCACAGGAAAGTGAAATAGCTGCCAGCTGTCTGCTTCCTCCTGGGTGGAGAGATGTAATTCTGCTGTGTTCTGCTCTCAGCTCTGTTGACATCCACTACCCGAGTCCATTAGTTTTCAGGACAGAATCAGAACTCAGACAGAGTATGTGTTGCCAGCCTTGTAGTGTGAAAATGGGAAGGGAAGAAAGTCCTTCTGTACTGAATTTGATTGCAGGAAGGAGGAGGGCAATAGCTAGAGCAATGTTGTATATCCTATTTCCTTCTGTCCCCTAACCTCTGCTTGCACGCCCTTAAAGCCTGAAGGTACTTTTCATGCTGCTGGTCTCATCAAAGCCTACCCAAGCTGAAGAAGCTGTACTTGCTTAGGTTATAGTCTGGCAATTTTAAAAGCTTCAGAAATTAATTTCAATGCAAATATTACTCATTTTGACAAGGTTATGTATATCTATATATATATATATATATATATCTCCACAGGCATATTATGTTATACTTCATTAAAATTTGCACATTATGCCTCCTATTTTATTTTTTAAGGAATATTTGATTAAATTACATTTTAGGCCTGGGTAACATATGGTGATTGAATTATAGGATATCATTGCCTGAAATGTGAGGTCATACTGCACAGCTGTGTAGTGATTTTCATTTTGGTCTGCAGGCAATCTTTGTTGGAGTTTGTGCCATCCAGAAACACATTTGGTTTCCTTAGAGAGGAAATATATTCCAGGGAATATATATATATATATATTCCTTGCAGATAAATCTATACAGATAAAATAAGCATTGGTTGAGTGTAAGGTTAATCTGAATGCTGTTTGGGATGAGAGTTTAATTACTTAATGAAAATTAGCAGTTTGAATATTCTGCCCTCATTATTTTATAGCTGGATGTTTTGCCTCTTATCTCTCTTAGTACATAGTATATTGCTGAGATGTAAACCATTTGTTTTGCAATTAGCAATCGTGTTTAGGTAAACTTCTGGTAAACTACTCACTGGATCAGCATTGTATCTGTGAACTTTCCTTAAATGAAAATCCCATTTCTTGTGTTTCAGGATAGCTCTGGAATGCGATTATGGAAGAGACGATGGTTCGTGCTTGCTGATTATTGCTTGTTTTACTACAAAGGTGAGTACATATCAGCCGTTTTGAGTTAGTCTGAACAGTTCACCTGCACACATCACGGTGAATGCATGAACTAGCTGAACTCTTCAGATAAAGTTAGTTGTTCTGAGATGAACAGTGAAACATTTGCCTGGCCAGACATCTTAAATGCACAGCAAATTCCAGGCCAGAGTAGGGGAAGCAAAGGATGCTGTATGTTGTTTTTCCACATAATTTATGTTTGGTGTATGCCATGGTTTACGTTGCAGAACGTCTGACTGCAATAAATAAGATTTATGCCATCTCTGGTCTGTGTTGTGGTACCTACTTGCTTGCACTTGGACATCTCAGTTTTTTCAGAATGTGCTATGGCCAGATCAGGGCATTGGTTCAGCTTTTATCCAAGGGACAAAGTAAGAGTAAGAACTTCTGAATCCAGTAATTCTACCAAAAAAAAGGTTAGATGTGATCTTAGACCAAACTAGGTATTACATAAGGTTATTTTCAAGTCTTCAATACTTTGTGTGCTACAATTTTTGGAAAGCATTGCAGAATATCAGACTTGGAATTCATATTTCTAGATGCTGCATTTCTGCCGTTGATCACTTGGAGCCAGCAGTAAGAGAGGATTCCTGATTATAGCAATTAGCCTAGATGGGCAGTACTGAATGGAAGGTCCATCATGATATGCAGCCTGTCACAGTTCATTTGCCACAATAAGCTTTATTCTTGAACTGTATTCTTCTGGCCAAACCTAAGAAGCAATATCTACCCCCCCCACCCCCCCAAAAAAAGAAAGAACTTCAATAAAAACCCAAACTGCTTTTAAAAAAAAAATCTTTTTTCTTTAAAAATGAAACATTTTTCTGCACGTGTTATTGGTGTTGAGTCATAAGTGCATTTGGGTCAGAAAGGACTTCAGGAAGTGTCCTATCCCACTGCCTGGTGAAAGCAGGGTCAGGAAAGGAGTCAGCTCAGGTTGCTCAGGGATTAATCAAGTCAGGCACTGAAAGCCTCCAAGGATGGAGATGGCACAGCTTCTTCCTTGGGCTATGCCCCTGCTGCTCTGTCCTTGGGAAAATGCTTTTCCTCATATCCAGTCTGAACCACTGTTCTTTCTACTTAATGCCTGTTTTCTCTGTGTCCGTAAAGGAGAATGTATTGTTAGCCCACTGAACGGTGCAGGGGTTTAAATTCTGGTTTTTTATTCCACAGACAGCAGAGAAGAGTCTGTTCTGGGGAGCATACCATTGCCTAGTTACGTAATATCTCCAGTTGGACCTGAAGATCGGATAAATCGAAAATTTTCTTTTAAGGTACATTTGCAGAGCTTATCAGCTAATCATAGTTTATTATTTGCATTAGAAAAGCTGCTGTTGTAAACAAGAACATCATCTGTTTTCCTATTTTACTTGTTACTAGTTTTTAAAAGCAGACAGGTTTATTGACTGCCTGTTCAAATGTGACATAGCTTTTTTTTTCTTGCTTATGAATTGACATTCATGTCTGTTACTTTGTAAGTGTCCTTAGAGCTTGATGAAGTGTCTGTGAGTAAAGAGCCTGTTTCTAAAATCAGAAATTAGTATTGACAAGTTGTTCCAGTACTGTTTACAAATTGGAAGAAAAGTTGTCTAATTTACTTTATAATAGAGTCCTTGATTTCATAATGGACTGATGTCTGTTTGGTTTTGTTGTGGTTTTTTTAAAAAGAAAAGAATCAAATCAGTTCTCACAGTTAGCAAATGACAACTTAGTCATCCTAAGTGATATGGATTTTTAAAGGAAAAAGTACTCGTTTGATATAGTTTGAGGGTGGTTTTGTGTTTTCTCTTTTTCTAAAAATAAATATAATTGTATAATTTACAATTCTAGTCTTCATTATAAAAGCCCGTGGATATGAAATAAAACATACACTTCTTGATAGTGCAAAAATGTGACTCCAAATGATTGTCTAAACTGCAGCACTTAGGCAAAGTTTAGAAACTTCTGTGCCTGTGGCAGATTTAAAGTGAGAGCAGAACTTGTTTTTCTGTCAAGCAAATGAGTTATTTACTTTAAAAGTAATTTACAGATCAAGTTTCAATCAGGCATCCTTTAGGAGATCTGGAAAGAATCTCTATTTAAATATTTTCTATGCTGAAATTATGAAGAACATCTGACTTTCTCTTGCATTTTGGTTTTTTGAGGTATTTTAAAGTTAAGACTGCCTTTTATTACTTTCAGTTCTATGTTCAAGTTGATAATGGTTTGAAATTTATTGAACAAATATTAACTTGGGAAATGTGTTTAAAAAAGACCCAGTGCACTTTGTGGAAATGTTTATTGTACTTTTTCAAATGCATTGAGCATCAGATATCAGGATAAAGCTACAAAGAAATCTTTGTTTAAGAAAAACATTCCACCTCCAGTGTTTACTGAGTGTGATTCATAAAGCCCTCCTTTTCTAGAGCCTTTTCCTAGGAGGAAGCACGTACTGAAAGAGGGGAACTCAATGTACTCTTCTTCTAGGCTTCCCTGCTTTTTATTTTATTCAAAAGTGTTTATACACATGCTCTTGAGTCACCACTGGCCAAGGGAGAAGAATCCAAGGGAGAGAAGGTGTGATCATGGTTAAACCTTTCCAGAACCAAATGCAAACTTCGCCTGTTCCTTTTAGGGTATGATATCTCTATGAGCTCTACCAGGTATTTAATCTGAGTTTTTTCTGAAAATATTATGAGCCAGAAACCTGAGACTTCCAACACAGGATCATTACTAAAAGGTTGATATAGATAGAAGTAGGGTGTTGATAGCAAAAGAAAGTTTATGCTAGAAATCTCTGTAAAAAAATCAACATTTCATGTATCAGTTTGTCAGGCCAGTTTTAACTCTGCTTTAGGTGTTTGATGACTGACTGCAGGCTGGACGCTGCAGTTTGACACCGTTTAGACCCGGCTCCGAGGGCAGTGGGAGGGTTTTGTACGGTTGCTGTGGGATGGACCCTGTCCAGCGCTGACGTTCAGTGGTCATGGGCTCGGCTGTGGGCACCCTGCAGCAGGAGCACGCCCGTGCTGGCATTCCATCACTCAGCAGCCATTACCTTTATCTCCTCTCTTCAGAGCCCCTCGAGACCCAGAGCACAGGCGGACATTCTGTCTCACAGCGTAGCGCAGCCAGAAATAGAACGCACGAGCAGCTTAAGCCCAAAATAAAGACCTTTTTTGCATTTAAGACCTGAATGAGTAGGAGAATGCACCATGGCACTTTTTGCGTTTGGCCTGTTCTTTATTGAGATTATTGTAAATCTTCTGTTACAACAGAGGGGTTGGCTCTCATTTGAAGTGGCAATGAGTTTGGAAGCTAGGGAAACAGTAAAACTGCAAAAAAATTCAACTCTTTTGTTTGCAATACTAGGAAGGAAATTTGCTTAGCAAATACATGGATGCTTTTTGCATATGATTTGGTTAGAAGGAGGCTTGTAAAATACATGCTCACTGGGGTCTGTGTTAAACCCTGCAAACTGTTAAAATGTGCGCTGTAGGAGCTTTCAAAATCCTTTTCCTTTCATCACCGCCTGAGGTCCAACTTAAGTTTTTGTGTCTCTTTGGGTGTTTAACAATTATAGGCCTCCAGAACTGCATAGAGGCTTTTGAAATGCCATCACACCCCTACTTTGAAATGTAACAGTATGTGAGTTTAAATTTTTGTTTAGAAACTGTGCTTTTAAGTATCTGTCTTGATACAATTTTTGACACTTGACAATTTTTTCACTTCCTTTATTTGTGCCATGTGCTGTGACTATCTGAAAGCCACTGTGTGTGAGCCTGGAACTCGGGATCCTTACTGCATATTTAATTCACAATATTTAATTTCATCCTAAAGATATTTAGTTAATCTAATTGCTGCATTTTAAAATAATAATTTTTTGTTGGTACCAATATGAGTGAGCACAAATTCAGTGTTTAGACATTAATGCGAAAAGGCTTGCACAACATTAGTGTATATAGCTGGAAATACTTCCTGTGATTAACAGAGAGCTGACTGTACTTTGTAGTAATACAATAGTTTTAAACAGGAGTAATATCAGTTTAAGAAGGTTCATGTCATCACAGTCTCTTTAGAGGCCTTGTTGTCCTCAAACATGAAAATTGTTTTTAATTGGTCTTATTTACAAATGGAAGTATTTGTTCATTGCTTAGACCTGCTGAGACCAGGGCAAACTTCTTACCTGTTTCTTTGATCTCACTGGTTTTCCTGCAAAAAATTTGACGCAGTTTGTTCCATTATGTTCTCTGTATCAGTGTTGCTTCCTTAGGCTCCCATATTGCTCTGGGTCTGAGGAGTCAGGTGAAGAAATGCCAAGCGTTGTAAATTTGAGAGGTGCTGTTTTCAAATTTGCAGGAGGGGAGGGTTCAAGCTTCTAGAAATCCTTAAAAAGCTCAGTATTATTTAAGGGTGAAAGATGAGTTAGATCATAGTGGGCTGTTGTTGAGTTTGTAGTGAAGGCTCAGAGTAATAATTCAGTTTTTGCTCAGAAATGGTTCATAAATATCAAAATTAAGGAGAAGGAGGATATTTCTGTATATTATAGCTTATTGACAGAAATAGCTTTAAAAGATTACAGTTATTAGAAAACTGTTCCTTTTCTCATCCCTTTGTTCTATGAATGGTGGCTTCTTCTCTCCTAGGTATTTTAACAAGTGGATGTGAACAGCTGTAGGCATTAGTTACTTTTAGTACAGTCTTTTGTTAAGTATTTTTTTTTTGAAACATGAATCTTTTAATGATTTTGACTTGTTTAATTTTTTGTCCTTGTCTTGTCCTGTTGATATGCTCTTGGGGTTTACTGTCCGTTTCTCCTACTGTGCACTATGGGAGAGAGACTGCTTTTCTTCTCAATCTATCCACATTAAGGCGTCTGAATGCATGAATAGGTACCAATATTATTTTTTCCCTGTTGTGTGTATGGTGTACATGTGGGCATGTGCTGTGTTTTAGGCTTTTTAGTATGCTGTAGCCATCCTAATAGCTTTGGCTTTAAAAAAAATCCCAACCCAAAAGGCCTGCTAGCTTCTGTCTGCCAGCAGGGACAGCTGCAGGACATTGGCACAAAGTGGCTTTCTTGCATATGAAGCACACTACTAATAAATAACTGAAATAAATTTGAATTTTACCTTAACCAGTGTCATATATTGCAAACTTCAGGATCTTGTGTTTGTTGATAATCACACACCATCTCCGTTATCCCTTCTGAAGCTGAGAATGTTTATGGCTGTGAGAGCTTCAGTCTCTCAAGGGAGAGTGGTGCAGCACAGTTTGCATTTTGATATGGTTTGCACCTACAGCCTCTTAGGCAGTGCTTGCAGCTGTGTTGAAAGGAAAAACCTAAAACACAAGTGTGTTATGTTGATCAGGGCATACAGATCAATTAAGACAGCTCTTAAATCCATTTCTTGGTGTGGTATGCAGTCTCTGCAGATAGTTACCCAAAATTCTGAGTTTTTTAAGCAAGTGTAAAACCAGTGAGTGGTTGGGTCCTACTGCATCATCTGCAGTGGGACATGCATAGTCTGCTTTGCTGCAGGAATCAGTTCACTTCTGAATTTTAACACCACCCGTGGGCTCAGCCTGCTCTGTGAAGGAACTCTGTAGTCATACTACATAATGTATGGTCTCACATTAAAACCACCATTCTCCTTTGTATCTGGAGCTGCCAGTTTTTGTCCTCTTCATACACTGGACGGTAACCATAAATTGTAATGAATTAATGCTTCTAAATCATATTTGCTTTGAGCATTCTGGTGGTCTAAAAATGGAGGAAAAAAGACAACCCCCAATAACAACAAAGAAAAACCAAAGAACTCAACCAGGCAAACATGAACAAAGTCCTTTGATTCCTAAATATGTGATTGATCAGAGCTATTGTTTAATGTGTGTTAGTCCTGTTTTCCTGTGTTCAGGTAGGCAGTTAGTGGTGGGAATTGAGAAGAAACCACCTTGCATTCATTCCCTTTGCAGCAATACTGTTGAGAAGTGGAGACTCTTTCCAACAGGAGAGAGTCTTGACTTCTTTATGTAACCTTTTCCTTCTCTTCCTCCCTCCTCCTCCTCCTTTTTCTAGCTGGCTGTTCTACTTCAGTCTCCCGTTTTCAAAACAAACTCAGGCATCCGGGCTTGAGGCGCAGAAGGGAAAGGCCACGTTTCACACTTTCAGGAGAACAGCCTGCCATAGGAAGGGAGTAAATTTTGGACAGAACTTATTTAAAAGCACTGCAATAGCAAGCACATATTTTGCTCTTTGGGGTTGTTGATACAAGTTTCTAAGGTTATGGTAATTTGGGAGTTTCAGGGTAAACAACTATAATGTTATAATGTTTAGGGAAGGCTGCACAGGATTAAATAGCCTGGGTTTTGTCAAAACTATTGTTGTGCTTCTGAAGCCATCTGTGATTGTCTCTATAATCTTTTTTTTTAATTTGATTTAGAATAATGAGGGGGAGAGGATTTCACCAATATAAAAAGAACAATTATTTAGGCAGCGTTTGCAAAATGCATTTACCCTTTAAAAACATTTTTGATGTAACCAAATCAAAAATTTGATGTGATTATTTTTTTTTCTTTTTAAAAAACCCTGTGTCAGCAGTATTTAATGCTATTAGTTTTTGTGTGTGATAGCAGGCTTAGTTTTATAAAAATAGGTTTGTATTACTAATTTCATTTTAATATCATTACAAGAACTTCCAAGCAGAGTATACTGTCTTCAATTGTTTTGGAAAGTAAGGAGATGAATCTCTCTCTACTAATCTGAAGTGTATCAGGACATATGTGATTTGGTAATATTTATACTATTGCTAATACAAATGTGGGTGAGATTTGGTTAAATTCAACTAGCCTAGAGTTACAAAGACATTCCATATTGAATCCATTTGAATATTGAATATATTTGTAGAGGGATTGCCCAGTACCTCTAGTTTGCAGTGGAATTTCATGGAGTATTTTGGTGTGCAGAGATAATTGCCATTATTTTATGTGCTGTGATAATTCCATCGGTATTACTAACTTTTATCAGTAAGTCTTGTGACTTTGCAGCTAATACGTGTTCAAGTGCACACTTTAACCAAAAGATCTTAACATGCATTATAAACGATTCTTAAATAAGCAGTTTAATTGCTTAAATTGTAAGATTTTTGTCTGTGTTTTGTCTGAATAAATTTCTTTATTAAATGAGCCAGGAAAATTGACTTGCTGATGCACGTCTCATTGAGAATTTCTTACATTTGTTTAGTATAGGGATTTTTTCTATTTGTTTAGAACAGTATTTATGGAAAATTAAATGTATCAATTAAAAGAAAATGAAAAGCTGAAATTTCCTACTGTGAAAATCAAAAGCACTGGACTTTCAGCTTAATAGTTCTAGAAAGAGGCAGAGGAATTTCAGTAGAAATTGGAGTGCCTTTTGAGTCTGCCGCTCTTATTGTGGCAGATAATTTACACCAAATTCAAGAAACAGTCAAGGAATCTGGAAAGTTGTTTTTAGGTAAATTTTTTTTTGGGAAAAAGTGAAAGAGCCGCCTGACTTCTATTTCTTCTTTTTCCTTCCAGGCTGTTCACACAGGAATGCGGGCGTATATCTATAACAAGAATTCTGTCATTGGCTCTCAGGCAGAGCACACAGGGATGCGGACGTACTACTTCAGTGCTGACACCCAGGAGGACATGAACGCCTGGATCCGGGCTATGAATCAGGCTGCTCTCATGCAGACACGCTCCTCACTGAAGAGGCAAGTTCCACTCAGAAGCATTTACAAAAATTTTAATATATCTTACCACCGTGGGTGTGATTTATGTGTCTGACACTGCTGATGGTAAATATGTGCATAAAACACTTTCACGTTTTAAAGAAATAATTATTTTTCATTTGCATTCTGTTGCAAACCAGTTAACTGATATTAATTAAGAAAACCTGGTGTTCAGCATTTGTGTATGCGTGCAACTCGTGCGCCCACATTTAGTGACCTGGATTATTTTCTCTGCATGTGTAATATTTTAGGGAATTTCAGGTGAGAAGTTCCAGTTTCTGTGGGCAAATTCATACACTTGCAACAGCCAATTGGCAGCCTTTGGGAGAATGAAGTAAAAGAGAAAGAACAGAAGTTTAATGAGTTGTTTCAAATGAGTGTTTAGAACTAGGATTGAAGTGCTGTTAAGGGGGAAAAGAATGCTAAAGAGGGGTAAATCATAAGTGCACAGAGTTAATGGATATCAACTAATTTATGCAGGTATGAACTGATTATGAACAAATTCAGCTGTGCCAAAATGTGCTTCCAGTTTTTTCCTTTTCTTTAAATTGATGTAGCCTTCTTAATGTTTTGGCTTTGGAATGTGACTCTTTCCCTACACCTCCATGTGGAGGAAGACTGTTCAGAGACAACCCTGCTATTACCATTGTGGCTGTGAGGCTTGAAATGTTATGGTGCAGTTTCTCAGAGTATCTGACGCTGCTGCTCTCTGTTGGCCAGTCAAATATAAGCAAAGGATCAACACCTCTTCCAGAGCTTTACATCCTATATAATATTGTGTTAAGGCTTTCTAGATTTAATTTAAATTCCAAGAAACAAGCTGCTATCTGTTTCTTTTTTCTTTATCTTCTTTATAAGGACAGGAATAATTGAAAGAAAAATTAGGGAAGTCTGGCACATTGGGAGTATTGATCCAGTGTCCGTCCTCCTAAGTAGACTATTCCTTTCTAATTAGACTGAAGTGAAAACAATTTTGTCATGGCACTTACTCAGAATTTGCATTCCATAAGGCTTTGAAGAAGCTGAACTTAGTTTCAGAGATGAGGTGCTACCCTGAGATCAGTGATAACCCGTTACATTGTGAGAGGAAAAAAAGTGTTGTTGAGAGGCTTATTGTTATGAGGAGATGAAGAAAATTGCAGGTGAAGTATGTAATGTGTCAAAAGCAACATGAAACTTTTAGAATCCTCAGACATTTTATAGCGTGTTCAAAGTTTGATATCAAGATTTCTGTTATTTTTTAGGCAGTAAGGTAAATAAGTAAACTAGTAGACTAATGTGCACTGCAGCATGGAGCAATTCTTTTTTTTAAGGAATAGCTCTCCCATGGAAATTCCCTGGGCAGTAGTACTGACTCAAATGTAGATATTGCTGTGTCCTCTTGGCCAGAAATGTCTAGTCCCTGAGGCAGCTACAAAGATATGAAAGACTTTTTTTATATTTTGCCATGAGCAGTTGGCAGCTTAGTTTTGGTTTTTTGGCTTTCAGTGTTTCCTAGGATAGGAGGACTTTTTTATTTACAGCTTTTTGTATATAATGTTATGTTGAACACTTTTTTCATGCAATACTAATATTTTCAGTCATTTTTACAGATGCATATAAATAATTTCTGCTTCCTTGACAGCACAGTAAAAGTGACTTTGGTCTAACTGGGATGGCAACTGAGTTTTTTGAGCGTGTCTATCTTAAAGTGTCAAATTTATCACAGTCTGCAGACAGTGATTTTGTAGGTATCCTTTCTAAAAGAGCAACAAGGCCACTCCAACTTTTCACAGTTAAGCAGTGTTCATTACTGACATGCATTTTCTTTTCAGAGAAACTGAAAAAGTGGATCAGCAAGCTGTTCCCCAAGTCAATCATGTGGATGCCTGCAAAGAGTGTGTGAAGGCAGAGGTTACAGACACAAAAGAAAATTATCAGAAATCAGCTGAAATGCTTGGATATGATAAGCGTGAAGAGATAAGAAGAGAAAAGGAGGAGGAGGAGCGTTACATCCACAGAAAAGAAACTCTGGAAACCAAAAAGGGAAAGGCTAAGCATGTGTTAACAGAAGCTGATTCATTATTTCCAGACTTAAGGAATGCATCGTGGTCCCAAGTAGCTCAGCCTCAGCCAGCTGAGAAGAATGGAACGCTTCCTAGCTCATTAAGTATGAGTGCTGGCCTAGTGGAGCAGAATGGTACTGGCTCGTATAGAAGAGGGTTTGTTCCCAGAACAAATCCAGATAAGCAGTTTCAAAGAAAAAGTAACATGGCTCAAGTGGAGCACTGGGTAAAAGTCCAGAAAGGAGATACAAAAAGGTTAGTAATAGGCCCATCTTTAATTAGATTGCCAAGTGGCATTTTCGTAAATGAATGGAAAATGTGTGTTAGCAATACCTTTGGTGCAAATCAGAACAATGTTTTACAGAGGCAATATGTAAGAAAACTTACTTTTTCCTTCAGTGCAGAATGGTATTTTTCAGGTATTTATCTCATGGGAAAGCCAGTACGGGATTGGCTAATCAAATCCCTTTAATGTTGTGACAGTATTGCAAACAGAGTGAGATTAGCATGCTATTTTATTTTCCTTCTTTTAATCACTGTGGATGCTTAAAATGTCTTAAAATTTGCTTAAATTTTGAAGAGCCGGAAGGTGAAGTGCAACCCTCAGTTACCTCTTATTCGTAACAGCCACACAATATAAATTACAGATAATTGTTTGTTTTCCACTTTAAAAAGTAAAGCATGCTGATTACTTTCCTTCTCCCTTCTGTTCCTGTTCCAAACATCCATTCGCTCCTCTGTGTCAGATCACTGCACTCAGAGTCACGGTGCGTGTATCACATATTGAAAGGTCTCCACATATTCATTTAGTTAATGAAGAGGGCCTAGGATGGTCTCCAGGATTCTCCTTTCCATTTTCAGTCCCTATAAACGATATAAATTGCACTGATGGGTGGAATGCGCACTGGAATGCTTTTGTAGCTTGAAAATCTGGTAATTGTTTTGCTTTCAAAGTCTGCAGTCAGATTAAGTACCAGTTGGAAAAATGAAGTGATGAATATGTGCGTCTGTTCAGAATGTCACCTTGTGTCAAGTGGCAGGAAAAACAGTTGGGCTTGATGCTACTTGTGAGGATTTTTCAAATATGCTTAATCTACTGAATTAGTGTTTCATAAATCTGCTCAAATCTAATTATAGTATAAACAAACATGAGACATTGGCATGTGGTTTTTAGGAGGGAGAAAACATTTTGGGAGTTCTTAAAATGGTTTTTGAAGCTAACATTTGTCAATTTGGAGCCAGTAAGAAGTTTAAGGCTTGCTAATGTTGTGTGGAAGTCCATTCTTCTACTCTTTTATCTTTGAAATTACCCTTGAAGAAGCTTTCTTACTTTTTTGATATTATTTAGCATTCTTCTAGACTGCTAGAGTCAATTAACTTCCATCTTTTTTGCTTGGGTATCAATCAGTGCTTCCCAAAAGAATATGAGTTTAATGAAAAAAAGTACTTGGTAAGTTAGTTCTTATTACACACATAGATTCGCCTGAAATAATGCAGAAAACGATTGAACTAATGAGCTAACACTTAAAAAGCTTCTGTTGGTGTTTTTTGCATCAGAAGTACTAGCAGTGACAGGCTTGACTGATAGCTAAATAAGTATGATTTTCTTCCTAATTACTCTTTCCAGTAAATTAACTTTAGGGGCATGTATCAGGTGCAGTGTTAAGATAGTGTTGTTGCAGGTGCCAGGCTTTGTTCTAGATAAAACCAACTACCTCAGCTGGAGCTGCTAAGTGTTCAGTGAAAATAAAGATAGATATATGTGTATATCTATATATATCTGTATCTAGATACAGATCTATTTCTGCATATACATATCTCTAAAAATGTCTGTTTTGGCTCAGTTGACCTTGTTTTCTTTGCCTTTTCCTGACAAATGCCATTATATTCTCTGCGTTCAGAATAAATTGCGTGTTACCTTCCCAAAGATTAATAGATCCATCTTTCAAATGGCACTTTCTCTCAGCCTGCTGCAGTGTAGTTAAACGATGGATGGAAGTGGAATGTTAGTTGTCAAATATCTTCCTGATTGCATGGTATAGAAATTTAAGCTAGAGATGATAATTTGATTGACATTCCATTTTGATTTTAGTAAGTAGTAGTAGACCACTTAATTTTTTTTAATGCTCCATATTGGCTGTTATTCTAGCTGAAACGTTACAAATAGAGAACCTCTGAGGATTCCAAAGGCTGGATAATTTTTGAACACAGAATGAGTACACTGTTATTTGTTTTCTGGCCCAGGTGTGTACAGATGCAGTGCTTGCCAGCAAGTTGATAATGACAAGGAAGAACTCTTTCAGCTAAAGGGTTCGCACAAATACTGAAGTTGTTAATATGACTACTTATAGGAATGGCACCTTTTATATAGATCTTTAAATCTTTCACACAGATGTTTTACTTCTCCTTTTAATAAAGCACTCAGTTTGCTGAGTTGTAAATGTTAGCTGTCACTTTGGAGATCCACCTCTGTTAGTGAGCTCTCCACTGCAGCACAGTGATGTCCAGTGTAGCCATCTAATCCCACTCTGCTCTCAGCAGGTGGGAATACCTGCTTTGCTAAGATTCATGCCAGCCTTTCAGAGAGAGCTCAAGAACTGGAAGAAGGTTTGAAAGGAGGCTTTTAGGAGATTTTGGGTTTAAGCAATTAAAGGTCAAGGTCAGGACCATCAAATGTCAGCTGTTCAGAAATTGTTAGGTTTTGATCTGGTTCCAGTGCCTGCATAAACTTAGTCAATGCATAATTATGAAGAATTTGCTATTTCTAACAGTTTATTTGCATTTTAAAAATATCTAAATCCAATTAAGCTTAATATTTCCCCCCAGCTACTCATGTTGAGATACTTCCTTCCTTGCAAATAGTGTTAAAACCTTTCTTGTTACACAGAACTTTCCGTTCCTTCCTGATTTGCTTAAGGAAGAAACATTACTTGTCTTTGTTAGCTTTTGTGCGTTCTCATGAATGGGCACAGTGTTTCTAATAATAGTACTTGTTGCCTTTTGAACATCTATCTTCTCTTTTTTACAATATCTTCTGTGTGGTTGTTTCCCATTTCAGACTCTGAATGATTTTCATGGCCAATAGTCATATAATATGACATCAGGCCATTTATTCACTCTTTAATGTCTGCTTTCCTTTTTATAGTCTCTATACCTCTTCATTCAAATGAGGGAGATTCTCAAGAACAGCTACTTTTGCTCATTTTTACTCTTAGTCTCTGAGAAAGTCACAGTCCATAGTCCACTGTGGATTAATTTGAGTCATTTGGGACATTGTTCTTTATCTAGAAATTGGTGTGTCGTCTCTGTGCCTATTTTTATATGATGCAAATTATCTCAAAGCATCTCAAACCTTGTGTGGTAGAGATGCCACCAGCTTAAAGCCTGTCATCCTCAGCTTGAGGTTTCTCCCTACTTCAGATACTGAGAAAACACAGTGTGCCTGTATGTAGGCAGTTGCCTCCAAAGTTCAGCTCTGAATATGACTTTGCCTGTGCAATGTTATGCACATTCAACTTTGTTCTTTTTTTATAGCAGGCTGAAGTTTTGCATGAAACTGGCTCATGTCAGCTGCTCCACGTACTGCTTTCAAAATAACAGTTTTTAGTTCTTCTCAAATTCATCCTTTTCTAGAAGGAAGGCATGATTCCGCTTGCCCCCAGCAAAACTCACATGGTCTTTTTCAGGCTGCTTTTGCTCCTAAATCTGCCAGCCCTGGTGACTTCACTGACTGCCACCAATTCCGGCTGATCCCAATACTCTACCTTTTCATGTCCAGTTAGAAAATAATCGCGCACAGATGGTTTGCAACATTCAATAGTTTGCTTATGCCTTTATGAGGTCTCCACTAGATTGGAGTATAGGAGTGGTCAAGCCCCACCCTCCTCCCCTATTTTTCCAGAGAAATCACCAAAGGAATCTGTCTTAGATTCATGCCTGCCTCAGATGTCCTTTTGAAGCATTATCCACTCCAAGCATCCTCAGTTCTTATTGCTATCTAGAGAAAATATGTTTCTACCAGCTTTCTACCACACGATTTTCCTGTGGAAAAAATTGGCAGCAAAGAACAGGACATTCAAAGTACACATGATACAGTAATTTAGAGAATCAAAAGAGGTTGCACGACCACTGTATGCTGATCTTTGAGTTGTCTGTGTTCATACTACCTGCCTGCTTTAACCTTCACTGTGAAATCTGAGGTAACATCAAGGTTCTGTGGTATGAGAGAGCAGAGCTTTTACGGATTTGTAATCCTCCAGGCAGTGCAGGGCAGTTTTTCTGCTTGCTGGCATGAGGAATTACGTATCCTCTCAAGAGTATCCATATTTCAAGACAGCCCAGCTGTGCCAAGTCCTGCAAGTAAAAAGAGATGGTGACAACAACTGAGCAGCAGTTACTGGTACCATTTCTTTCCTCCTTGCTTCTGTTATTCTTGGATGCTGAACAAAGATGTTCTTTTCCATCCTGCCCTTTCTTTCATGTGGAATTCCTTCATTTTCCAAACCATGAGGTCTCCCTCTCATGCTGAGAGTGGAACTTATTGAGTGAAGTGATGAAAACATGCTCGGAGTTTCTTCATTTGTGTGGTTTTGTGCTGGGTTGGTTTTTTTGTTTTTGTTTTTTTTGTGTTGATGCTTTGTAGCAAGCCTAGCAGAATGGTTTTCTGTTTGGAGATTCTGAATCAATGGGCAAATGACTGCAAGTGCAAAACCCCCAGATGTTTGACTGAAGAATCAGAAATTAGGCGGGCAGGCTCTTATGCGTGAGGTTACGGAAAGATTTTGACTTCAAAGCAGGAGAGGGAGCTAACTAGACTTCGTCAAAACTTTTGCCAATTCTGTCTTAACACTACCTACTAAAATGTCTATTTTCTACAGTTTAAGTATTTTATGAGTGCACTACTAAAGCCAGGATGTAATGCCTCTTTTTATATTTACATTTGTCTATGACCTTTCTTGTAAAAAGCCTCATGTTGCTCGAAACAGTAGAACCAGTAGCATTAGGTGAAAGTCAGTCATACAGACCTGGCGACTTTGAGCAGTTTCTTACCATTTTCTTTCTTTTTGCTTCATTCACATGAACAAAAACTATCTGAGATAATCTGGGATTGGTGAGCTTGCCTCTTGCTTTTAAAGATATTTATACTGAACATGCATTTGTTTTCGTAAATTGCACCACCTAGTGGTGAGCACACTTTCTGTGAAAAGGAGTGTTTTAATTTACAGACTCACTCGTTAAACACAATAATTCCTTTCTTCATGTTCTTGACTTTCTTTTTAGTTTAAGTACATAATGCTGCCGTCCCTTAAGTTTGTTTCTAGTAGTTCATCCTAGGTGAAACACTAAATTATAATCCTGTATTTATACAGTGCAGGATAGATGTCATTAATATTGCTTTGTTAATATTTCTGTAAATTCTGTTATATGTCTTGTAGCTCCTACGCTTATGTAATTAGAGGTGGTTTTTTATCAGTCACTCCCACTCGTCAATGTACGCTAAAATTTACCCTTTTCTTCCCTTTTTTTTACAGCCTCACTTCTGATCAGACTCTTACACGTCAGGGTCCCAATCCTCCTTTTCCTGAAAACTATCACACTTTGCCAAAGAATACCAGGCAGCCTTCAGGGAGCTCACCACCACCAAACCGCAATTTGCCGAGTGACTACAAATATGCACAAGATCGTGTAAGCCACTTGAAGATGTCCCAGGAGGAAAGGAAAGCAAATAAGGACGGGACTGTTTGGCAGCTGTATGAGTGGCAGCAGAGACAGCAGTTCAAACATGGCAGCCCCACGGCCCCACTTTATGTAGGTTCTTCAGACTTCATTGATCGTGCTAAGTCAAAAAGTTCATTAGATGTTCCGCGATCAATATCTGTCCCACCCTCTCCATCTGATATTCCTCCGCCTGGACCTCCAAAAAGCTTTCTCCCACGGAGACCACATACTCCTGCAGAAAGGCTCACAGTTAAACCATCTGATGAGAGGCAGACTGTGGATGTTCCTTTTGCTGGATCCCCCAGGAAGATACGGAATCGGGCTGTAAAGGTTTGTATCCATTCAACTGATTACATGGGGAGTTTATTTAGTTGTGGTTCGTTGCATCCTTCCTTGTGTATGAAAGATCATGTAAATTGTAAAAGCTAACACAATGAATAATTTTCTCCTCAAGCTCTTGCCATTCTGATCATTTGGATTTATTAACTTTTGTTGGTTAGGAAAGGAAAATTGGTGGCATATCGCATAGGTTTGGAATACTTTCTATTAAAAACTGGAAGGCATATGCTTACATGTATAAAGTATACAAATGGTAGTGTTTTATTATAGAGTGTATATAGGCAAGAATATAAAACTCAGCAGTATGAAATCTTCCTTGATTATTTATTTTTGCTTGGAGCTTCATGTTTGCCATGCCTGCTTTCTCTACATGTTTTGCTATTGTGGTTAGTCTTACAGCTGATTCTGTTTTTAGTTATGGCAAACTCCATATGATTATTATTATTATTATTATTATTATTATAGCAAAATATATTATTTTTCATCCCTTTAATAGTTCAGGTCCGTTGCAGAGTCTTTATCATTAGGCTAACCAAAATCAAAGAGTATTGGTCTGACACTTCAACCTTTTTCATAGTGTCAGTGTGGGTTTGTTTTGTAGGGACTCTCGTACCCTCTTATCCAGAGGTGACAGAGGTTTCCCCATTCGGTACTCCAAATGGCTCTCCTTGCCTAAGGAATTCGGGGAAATTCATGTTGAATCAATGAAGGATTGACTTGTCTTGGTAGATCTGGAATAATTGCTATTGAAAGCCTCTGTATTCACTTAATTCTTTGACCTCAGCCATGGACTCTGACGGGGAAAGTATTTGCAAAGAGAGAGACTTGTAAATTCAGATACCCAGTGTGGGTTTATGACCATGACGTTAGGCTGCAGCTTTGTTCACAGTTTAGATTTTTTCCTAGTGTATATGTGGTGTAGCTGTTGGATGTCTTTCAGCATCTCTAGATTTATAATATTCTGTCGGAGAGTGAAATAGTCTAGTGTTGTGCAGCACTGGATATTAATATTTTTTCAACTCCTGATTATATTTTACCACACTTTGGTTTCTCCATGTGTAAGGTGAAGGAGCATTACATCCATTACGAAGGCATGTGCAGCAGTCTTTTCCTTTCCTGTGCAATGTAACTGCAGAAATTTTAAGCTCTTTTTATGGCATCCTGGCTTTACCAATATTGGGAAACGCAGTTCCTCATAATTAAAACTTCTCTGTAGAACTTCTGTGAAAGTTTGCAGAGAAAAATACTCATGTTTTTCTATGTAAGCACACAGCATCATTCTACATTTAAACGTGTATGTCTGCATAAATCTGTGACACTCCACACTCCCTGGACTGCTTTATTAAATTCCATCCAGCTGCACTTAAATAAAAAATGGTGGAAGGGGAGACAAAACAAAACGTCATTCAGTGAAGTTCAGAGACAGGAATAAAAGTAAATTGTGAGACATTGAGTCTGCTTTGAAGAAAGCCACAGAAGTTTGGCTTTAAGAGAAAGATGAAAGAATGAGTGTGCAGTATGCTTTCACATTGTAAGCAGAAAGGAGCAGATCAAGGATGATTGTTAAAAAACCCCTCGGTATTAATGGAAGCCGTTGCCACAAGGTGTCAGTCATGTCAGCAGCTTCGAGTTCCCTGGCTGAAAGAGAGCATTCGCAGTTGTTCCTGTGTGCAGTACAAGCCTGCTGTTGGAGGGCATCATCCAGCCCAACCTTTTCCTGGGAGATGTTAGGTGGGGGGGAACTGCATAATTTTTTTTTTTTTTTTATTAATTTGCTGGAAGCTACATTGCACGCTCTGCTGAACCGTCTCATACTGCCAGAATCCGCTGATCTGCCCAGCATCACAGGTGCTGAATTTGCAGTTGTTCATTCATAAGTCTTTAATCATCAAAAGATCAGGCTGGCCTGTGAGTGTTACCCTGATCTAAGCACGCCACGAATTCAAATAAAAAAATCTGTGGCAGAGGTGCAGACTGAATTTGCCCTCAGGTGCCACACAGCTGCCACTGGACACAATCCTTACGTTCTGGCTGTGGCTTCTTGCAGAGCTCCACTCACCTGGATCGCCGCTCCATGCCTGCCATGGGCTACATGACACACACCGTGAGCGCGCCCAGCTTGCACGGCAAGTCGGTAAGTGCAGAGCACAGCTCCTTTTGTGTCCTCGCAGTACTGCTGCTAAGGTTTAAAATCCATAGTCTTTAATCTTAACTTTATTAGTTAAAGCATAAATAACTCGAATGAGAACTTAATCTTAACCCAGTAAAGCCCGAAGGAATTCTGCATTTATCTGCAACGTGAACAGGGGTGAGCTGTCTGTTATTACAGGATTCAAGTTTTATTGTGTTTATTTGACCAAATGCAGAGTTAATTAAATAATTGCTTAATCATGTCAAGTAACTGCTTTCTGGGCACTGAGGTGAAAAATGTGATTATAGTTCCTCTCCCTGAAGACTGCTAATTTCCTCTTTACAATGTGTCTAAATACCTGCAGCCTGAAGAGCTAACATTGCTTCTCATTCGATTAAGGAGACATCAGGCTAAGTTGGCTAGTATAAGAAATTACACAATCGCTCAGTTACTGCAGCACTTGCCAACTAATTCCACCTATCAGGTCAGCTGCTGCGTGGCTCATCTGTGACATTTTGTGACTCTGCAAATGCTTCATTAGTGGCATGCTTGAGTCTGTGCTTCCTTGCCCATTCTTTGGTATTCCACAGTGCCCAGGTCGTTTGCGGTTTTTCTTTGCTTACTGTATTTGCTATAAAAGATGAGCGTTTTTAAGTTACAGGGCGCCAGTGCATCTGTTTCAAAGTGTCTACTTCCTTTTTATACTGTGTATTTATACTATTTCTGAAAATGCTGCATCTTCAGAAATGTGGGTTGAAATACTGTGTAAGTTCATTCTAAAGCAAAACCATTTCTTTGTGCTGCTTTCATGGTGGGGTTGGCTCCCTGTGCCACGTGCTGCATCACCTGCCAATTGAAATGCATCAGCCAGTCTGTACATTCATATGAGCTTGTAACTGTGTCAGTTCTGCAGGTGAACATTGGTTCATAAGCGCTCAGGAGCGTCTGGGATCATCTACAGTGCTCTTGATTGCCCTGGTGTTATGGAACTTGTGAATGTGAGATCAAACAGAAATGTACTCACAGAGCTCTCTGGTTCCTATTAGAGCCTTAAAAATGGAGCCACCAGGGAATAAAATCTGGTGACTCTGCTTGGATTTGGTGAAGGCTTTGGCCCAAAACTAAAGTAATTTTTTTGAATTGAAGAAGTTTCATTTCCTGACTTACCTCACCTACAGAACAATTGCACTAAGATGGGTGGTAATAACAGGGATTTCTCCAAAAATGGGCAGACTTTCTAGTCAAGTCCTCAGTCAATCTTACAAGCTGATCTGACAAGAATTGTAAGTGAACACCTTTAAAGAAATGCAAGAGTGATATATTGATTTTATGGCATAAAGGGTTTTTCTTTTCTCTCTCTAACTACACATTCTCATTGGCTCAAAACTTGAGAAAAGGTATAGTTGTGTTTTTCTTTTATTCTGAAGTTAATTGCACCCAGGATATAAAATGCTGGCAAAATAGCAGTTAAAATTCTAGGAAGTTTTGGGCATTTTGACTAACTACAAGTAGCACATTTGCAACAGTTAATCTTTTTGTGTTGCAAATATCCCCTTTCAAAAGAGGAGAAATATCTTATAACAAAGATGTTTCTTCTGTGCGTGTTTTTCTTGAAGGGACTGTAATAAAGATGTTTCTAGATGAGTGTATAAAATTAAGCTGATAGCAATTACAGGTGAGGCAATGAAAAATAAGGATCACGTTGAATGCTGTTACTTAAAAGACAAAATGGATTGTGTAATCATACAAGTGAGATCTTTTTCAGAATTTTATTCACAAAACTTGTTTCATACTTTTCCTGAATAAAGGAATTAATATCTTAAAATGCTTACGAATTGTTATCAGAAGTATTCTAATGATATATTATATGATGTCTTCTGGTTACATCTGACATTTAGTCAGGTACAGGTCTTCTCTTCTTCTCCCAAATACTCATTTCATGCTGGAGAACACCACTGTAACTTTTTCAGTGAAGGGCTAGTCAGTGGAAATTGATCTTGAAAAAACAGCTTTTGAAAATGTATTGTTTCAGGTAGTTCTGTGTCTCATTAAAGGTGGAAACAAAAATCTAGATGTTTGGAGGGTGGGTAATGAGGCAGTAATACTGTTGGGAAATACTTTGCCTGTTTTTTAGCTGTAAATAGCAATATGCTGGTGAAGCAAATGTGCTTTTTTATGTGCTCCTACTCTGTTATTTTGTTCCCTCTTTCATCTATTTTCTTGTATATAGCAAATCCAACTATTCTGAAGTGGTTTCAGACATTCAAATATATTGCACTGTTTTCTCTCTATGTACTTACCTGAAGGCGGATGACACTTATATCCAATTGAAAAAGGATCTGGAGTATTTGGATCTAAAGGTAAGATCTTACACGAGTCTACTTAATTTTTTTTTTTTTTTCCCCCAACCCAGTTGTCTTTTTTGCATCATCTTTGTACCTGCAAATTTTAAAGTAACTGTCTAGTCTGAGATGGAAACAGTCTTTTGCCTCAGTGTTGTGCTTAGAATATTGAGTGTCTTAGTAGTGACTATACAATTAAAGTGCAAACTCAGAAAATGTAGTTGCTTTAGTTTGTAAGAACAACTTGTGTTACTGGTACTGAGATGAATGATACATGGGTTTAGGGAAATCTGACAAAAAACAGATTGAAAATGTTTCCCTGCTCTAGCATTAGTACAAGTATGAAGTCAACACCTCTAAGTTAAAACGCCTGTTCTCTTAATCCAGCTTTTCCCCTTTAAATCTTCTTAAACTGATTTTTCCCTTATTTGTATAATATGCCATATGTTCTTGTGAAAGTGTGAGTAATTAGCACTGTCATTGTTTTCATGTTATTACAGCTAAAAGATTTCAAATGCACCCATTCATCCATCCATCCATAGATAGAATCTGATCAAGTAATGCTAGGAGATATTTCTTTTTAAAAAAGAATTAAATATGATACTGAGGATCCTATCATCTGTCTAAATTACTTCTGTATCTGGTACACTTGATGGTTGGAAATTTGAAAGCAAATCTAGACTTCTTAATATCAGGTTTTGAAGAAAAAAAAACCCCACCAAAAAGGTATAATTGTTTTGCTTAGCAAAGTAGTCTGCCACTTTCTGTGGTGTGTAGAATGTCTTGCCATATATAAATCATATGAAAATTGATTCCTGAAAAATCAAGGTGAAGGGAAATTTGACACCTTGTTTTCTGTCTGGTTTGCATGTACAGAGCTCATTGATGCCATGGGGTGTTGCCTATGTGCAGCTAATGAGCTGACTGCACCTATGAGCATGTGTATTTCAATCTTATCTGATGTTTTAATTCCTTAATTTCTAACCAAATAATAAATGGAAAATATTAGTAATACCTACAATACATACATATGGTACCATATATGTATAAACATATAATATTTAGCATATAATATAGGTGATGTATATGTAGTCTAAATGATCAAATATGTTGGAATCATTAATATACAAATTTAAAATTGGTTGGATGCGTTTAATTTTAAGCCTTGTCTTTGGTTTGTTCGTGGCTTTGCCAAGTGTAACTGCAGCCCAAGCCATCAGATGAATTTTATGACAAACTACAATTTGAAAAGTCCTGCGAGTTGAGAAATTATTAATAATCACAGTGTTTTGTCCATTATAAAACACAACGATTTTCACAGTTGAAGTGACCATAGTTCAAGCCTCTGAAATGTGATCTGCTTAGCAAAATTATTAGAAGGGGTTTTTAGTAGATTCTGTCCAGATTAATTTGTTGCAGTCTGGAACACGAGGAGTTATTTGGTCTCTCAGGAGCTCCCCTTGTGCCTTCCTGCTGCCTGTAGCACCTAACAAAAGCAGCCAGAAAGAAAAATGTGTGGGGGCACCTGATATTTCTGTGAAAAGAAACTTAATGCCAGTTGGTTCACTTTTGAAAATCTTGACAGCCAAAATGTCAAGCGTGTTTCCAAAGGAATGATGTGATTTTTCAAAATGAGCATTTCTTAATAACCTTCTTTCAGTCGTGGTCCAGAAATGTAAAAATTCAGGTCAGGTTGCTGCGAGATTAAAGAGACCACGTGAAACTCGAGAAGGGGTCTTTGTGTTGGTTACATTTGTGTTTTGCCACTAAATGTAGCAGTGCTTTGGTTTGTGATACGAGGAAAACAGAGTGCACTGCATGAAACTAAGCAAATCATATCTATTTTAGTAATGGTGGAATATGGCAAATTCACAGGTAACGTGTGTAATGTCTTCTGTTTAAGACACTGGAGACATAGAAAGCCAGTTAGTTCAAGTCTCTCTTTTGACTTCACTGGGCTTTGCATCAGACCCACCCTGATTAAACAGTTTCAGTTAGGACTGAACATTTTGGAACTGGAGTTAAGCTTTTTTCTTTTCACTAAATCCATTATTTCTCAGGATCTCTCTTAGAGGTTTCAAAACAGAACTTTTCAGCGTGGAACTGTGATTGAGCAATAAACTGTTTAATGCTCAGGTGTGACTTGAGAGTGTGTGACCACTGCTGCTCGTGGAGTCCTGAGTTGTAAGGTTTGGGGGTTTAAATCTTGACATCTGTAACAAGCTATGACTGAACTTTTGTTTGAAACAGATAGAAAATAATGGACCTCTGATCAACATGATATACAAAGTGCTAAAGAACTCAGCACAAGGGTTACTATCCAGTATACATGTAAGACTGCTTGCATTAAAATGTGCTCATCCCATTGCTTTTTCGAGTAGCAGTCAGTGTTCTGGCTTTTACAGGTGTCTTGGTATACAGCAGTGCTTTCTGTAAGATTTTATTTGTACTTCCCCTTTTTTTTTTTCCTTTTTCCCCCCCTTTTGGAGTCTGTATGCGAAATTATGGCTGACCTCGGTGTTTGGTTTCATTTTATCATGTTTTGAAAATGAATGTGTCAAATAGTGACTCCTATGTGAAATTTTGAAAATGTGAAAGCATGCTTAATTTTTGTTACGTTCTCATGTTCACTGCTTGATAGTTAACAAATTCCTTACGGTTTTGATTTTGTAATTTAAAGTATCCCCAAATTTTGTAGAATTATTTTTATGTTAATTCCGTTGCTTTGAAAAAGGCTTTTGCATTGTCTTAGCTTGCAGGTAATTAAATATGCAAGATTTTTACTTTTAATGTGCTGGTATTTTATGTTTAATTAATTGTTACAATTATGTATAGGATTTAGCATTTAAATAATTCCATTAATACTTTTGAAAGAAAGGGTTTTTTCTTCTGTGTAACATGTAATTGTTGAAAAAAAACCCCAAAAAATGGAAAGCTGTTGGAAGCATTATAAATACTTTTGATTCTGGTTGTGGAGAAGTAATATTTCACCACACAAATGTACATGAGAAGTCTTTGAATGGGGTCTGCCACTGGAAGAGAGAAGACAATATTTACCTCACTTAGAGTAAAATTTAATTACTTTTAAAAACCTAACATGATCCTGTAGGTGACTCAGGTTAGTAAGTAATGTAGCTTCAAGTCTGGCGATGGCCAGTCAGTTGATAAAAAAAGCAAACTGCCTCTTAATACCCCTCCTACCTCACCAAAAAAGCCAATAACTTCTGCTTTTGTATCAAAACCTCTCCTCTTATATTACTGAAGACAATATTGAGGTGAATTTTTCTTCATAAACTTTTGCCTGCATATGAATAAGAATATACTGTATATGAATACTACTAATCACCAGGTGGTCCTGTGGTAAGATAGTATTTGCTTTAATGAATCTTTAAAAATGTTCCGAACAGGTACTATTAAATCACTAGATTTTAAGGCTTTTAAAAAAATGTGTGATTAATGAGCTTTATTGTATTGCTCTTTTCTGAACCTCATTTGTTCACAAAGAGGACCCTGTGTAGACAGTGGAAATAATAAACATTTCTACAGATACAGACATGCCTTAATTTTTAAGGTTGTTGTGAAGGTTGGAAGTACAATTGAGTATTGTTTCGGTACTGATTTTAAAACTGTGTTATGTGAGAAGATAATCTCACCAGAAATGGAATAGGAAACCAGTGATTTATGGAACGAGAGATTTGGTACATTTACAACCACGTCAAAATAGATTCATTACATTTAATTCCACTATAGCGTTTTTATAGCCGCCTGTCTTTAATAAAATTTGCCCTGTGCCGAGGAAGATACTGTCCTTTGTAGAACGAAACACTTGCCAGAAGTTGTATTTTTAGTCATTAATGAATGTTGCTATTGTTGCAACCATGCATTAATTTAACAATTCCAGTCGTTTGGCTTTAAGAAAGCCATTAGAGCAGAACTGTTAAAACTATGAGATTTTGCAGGAAAAGGACTTTTATAACCATAGACAGGTGGGATTATGCTGTTTTGTACAGAATTCCAAGCTACTGGAAGAGTTACTAAATAGCCTAATGTAATCCTTTTTGTTAACACTTCTCAAAAACTGAAGCCAGATTTGAAAATACTTGTATCCAAAATTTTATTAATTTTTTCCTTAATGAAAGCGAATATTTAACAAAAGTTTTCTTTTCACTGCTGAAGCATAATTAGGTTTTAGTTTGCAACTAATTCCTTACATTTTGAAAACCTGTTCCTCTTAGGTGACAGGACGTGACACGTTGAAAGAAAGAAGTACAAAACCTGTCAAGATTGCAGAAAGTGATATTGATGTAAGTATCAAACGCCACTCCAACGCCTCTTGCACTGATTTGTCTATTTCTGGTGTACAGTTACGTGATCATTGTTGTACTCCTTGGGGTGAAATATTGCAAGTGGATTCTTCTCTGCTTGGTTTTTAAAATCCAACCTTGTATATGCGTATGATTTCATTTCCAGGTGAAACTAAGTGTTTTCTGTGAGCAGGACAGAATTCTGCAGGACTTGGAGGACAAAATAAGAGCCCTTAAGGAAAATAAAGTAAGTAGATTAAAAAGGGCTTAGTAAAATAAAATATCAACTTTTATCTAATCACAAAATATAAAATATGAAATTATGAACAGAAAATTGAATTAATGGGTGCTGCTTGCACTGTAGGGTGTACAAACTTCTATGATAACAAGAATTGGATTTTGTGTTAGGATTGAGTACCCATTATGGAATGTTTTAAACTCATTTGCTTCATTGCCTGCGAGCAATTAAGGTGGTTCAGAAAAAAATATATTCTAAAATGAAATTGCTGTTCAGGTGGATCCTTCAGAAGAGCTGCAGTGCAAAATTAATTCCATGTTATTTACTCCTGACTAAATGAATTGGGCCTGTTTCACGTTTCAGACAATATTTTAATCCCTCACATGACTGTTTTACCCATAGCAGTGAATGAGAACCTGTTCTTAAACAAACAGCTCATGCTGGGCTGTGGTAGGGCTGTCACAGTTCTGTACTGCTTGAGGGGATTTTTCTGAAACTATAAATTGCAGTTTCGTACAGAGTGTAAACAGAAAAGTTCCCCTCTCACTGCTTTGTGTTTTCAACGGTTTTGGCTGCTTAATGGAAAGATTTAATGGAAAATGTCAGATAATTTTGGATGTGATAGGTAATTAAGGCTCTTGCAGTTTTTTGTTTACATGTGAGAAAAACAAAACAGGAGGCCAGTCCTAACCTCTGTTGGCTTATAGGGAAGACTTGGGGCATGGAAAACACCTTTCACATTCCTGCAAGTAGATGCAGAAATTTCCATCTAAATGTTGTAAACTTACTGCCATCTTCTTTGTTAGGATCAGCTGGAGTCTGTTTTGGAGGTTTTACACAGGCAGATGGATCAGTACAAAGATGAACCACAACATGCAGAAAAAATATCTTACCAGCAGAGACTTTTGCAAGAGGACCTTATACATATTCGGGCTGAAATATCCAAAGTTTCAACGGTGTGAGTTTTTGGTTGCTTCAAGAAAACCGCAATTAAAATCCCAGTTAGACTAAAACTGTGTTGGTCATTGGATAGGGGAGTTAAGACCTATTCTGAAGAGTTTTGCTGAAGATACAGGATACAAAACCAGACAAAAATATTAAACAATCTCTCCAGCTTTACTTTTCAGTCACTTCCTCCCGCCCTCCCAAACCAGACAAAAACCGCTAACCTTTTAAGTGTCTTTATATGTTATGTGTGGGCTTAAATTGCAAATCTTTCAGCTAGTCCTTTGAAAATATAAATATGATTCCAGGATGTTTTTCCAGGGTAAAAGGAATTGGGAAAATCTGTTGGTACTTCATTAAAAATTTACCCTTGATATTATAACTTAATAAAATTCAAATGTAATGTTGTTTTCCCTCTCTTATTACTATCTCTTTATGGAAATGTAACTAGCTCCTTGTAAGATTGTTTCTAGAATTGCATGAACACCTTTCCTATGGTAAGGTCTGATCACTAAAATGACAGTATTATTTAAATATATCGAGTCAGTTTGTGCCTATAGAAAATGTATGACTTTCACAACATTTAAAATGTGTTTGTGAGCATAAATAGGAAGTCACTGTAAAAAGGGTTGTACTTTGCAGAGATTCTGTTTATATGACAATTTGGTTTTGTGTCAGGAAGCTGGCCAGAGTTTTTTAACTAGGGATTCTTGACTTGACCTTGCAAGCTATGCAGTGTTTTCAGGTGTATAATCAAGTCTAAGCAACAGTGTAGACTAAAATGGATTCTTTACTTCTTTTTATAATAGAACAACAGTAACTTCAGAACACTTTGGTGCTTGATTAGGGAATGGATAAAGTGGTTTTGAAGTTAGCACTATATTAGAGTATTCCTTCTGTTAACAGGAAATGGAAAATGCCTGGAATGAGTATCTGAAATTAGAAAAGGATGTGAGCCAACTGAAAAAAGCCTTACAGGAGCAGATGAACAGTTCATTGGTATCTCAGGTGAGTCCATTTCCAGACACTGTAAACACTTTGAGGATGACTTTTTCCTGAACTTCAAGTTACCATCTCGTAAGAGAAATTCTCTGCCATTTTTGCAGTGCCTTCGGCTGTCATGTGGTTTGGTTTGCAGAGTTCAGGCACTGTGGCAGAATGGCTGTGCAGTGAAAAAAACCCACTACATTGTCTTGCAGCACATGCAATAGTTTCTCATAAGTTGTCTATGCAAATTTGTCATTATTTTATTACGTTTTTATTACACGCTGACATCTTGACATTGATAACGTATTTAATTTATAAGACTGTGCAGGACTTCTTAGTCTTCCATTTATTTGATCTGACATTGTTGGCTTCTTTATCCATTTTTAAGAGCATCAGTCACTGGTTGTTATTGTCATTACTTGTTCTTTGTCATGTTCTTCTGTTTATGGAAGATTTATCTCTGCAGATTGTTTTGTGAAGTGGAATAAGTGTTTAACAGCCATCAGTAATTGAAAGGCATCTCGGTTTTAAATCAATTATTCAGTTTCGAATCTTAAAAAGAAGCTTTGTTTGAAGCTCAGTTATTTCTTTGCTGAAATGGATGTGAAATACCAGATTATTTCTACATACCTGCTTACAACTGGTGACTTTATTCTCAGAGCAGGGAATACAGGCTGGATTATTATTTTTCCTTTGTGTGAGCAGAACAGAACACAAGGAACACAGTTCATGTGTACATTTTTCTCAAATCTTAGTCTACTTTTCCAAATATCCTGGACCAAAAGAGCTCACTAGTTAAATTTTTTAGCTTATTTATTTGCAGTAAGTATCTGATCAGATGTAATTTGAAGCCTGTTTATTTTCACTATTAATGAAAAAATGTTTTGTATCAAAGCAAGAGTTGTAAAACTTTTTTTGAGTGCATCAACCTTCAACGTACGTTTTCATTTAGTTTTCATTTTGGGGAGTGGGAAGCGATTCAGTTTCTGGAATGGGAATATTATGTAATTGAGTTCAGCTGTAGAATACATTTTTAAAAAAATCCCAGGGGAATATTAGAATAAAACGGTCCTTCTATGAAGTTATTTTGTTTAATAAAGGAAAATTACAAGTTTAAACAAAATATAGCTTTTTAGACTACTATAAGATAAAATTTCCAGTTAGGCACTGAGCATGCTTAAAATACTGGATGTGTGGCATGGGATTCACCAATACATATGGAAGGGAACATGGTTTGCACAGAAAAAAATGTTAATTCAGTTTAATTATCATCTCATATCACATAAGTGATTAATTATAAATACACACACAGCCATAAGCATGTTATCAGTTGTATGTGTGTATACTTACATATATACATATATATAAGTGTGCACAGATATGTTTGGCTAAGTTTTAAAAAAAATGTTTCTGAATACCTATTTTGGAGATACTAGGGGGAACTGATTTTTTCAGAAAGTACTGAATATTCTAAAAAACTGAATTCCTTCAAAGAAGTCTCACTTGAAGTAGCCATAATAGTTAGAATTTTTTTCATCTCTGCCCAAGAGCATGTAGACTCAAGATTGTTTATCTAGCATTTTCCAATAGCACTAAATTAATACACACTGTATTTTAAAAAAATGCAGTCTTCATGGAATATTATTAAAAATTCAGTAAATTTGCAGGCTCAAGTTGCTGTAGGAGACCACTGATGTTATTTCTATATAGCATTAATTAAGAGGCTAAAACCTAAATGTTTTGAGCAGCTTGGTCAGAGTAAATCTTGCTTTTTAGGATGTAGCTTCAATTGTCTTTGCTTAAGGGTTGGGGAGGATCTGGGCATGCTGAAATTAACTGAGATAGGTTATTTTATCAGTGGTAACTTTTTAGTTGGTGTTTTTCCTCTGGTTTTATGTCATTCTAAATTATGTTTCTGTCTGAAGGAAGTTAGAGAAATAAAATTTTCTCTCCAGGTTACCTTTTCGTGCTTGCCAATAAAGTACATTTATACCCCTCTGTAAACAGCAATCTTGGCTTTCATAATTTTAAAATGAATTCGTCTGCTTATCGTTCAGCCCTGGTCCATTTTAGATATAAAATATTTTCTTCACATCAATATTTAAGTAATGGGAAGAAATAATATTAAAAGATTTGGCTTTTCTACATTGCTAATCAAACATTTTCTGAGTGGTTTCAGAAGCAGGATTTTCAGTGCAATGTAGTGGGTTTTTTCACCAGTCTGAGGCTTGATTATTGTAAATCCATCATTTGCTTCCTTGTAGTGTGATTAATCTCAGAAAAATGAAATGAAATGTGCAAATTTATAGTTTGTGTCCTGACAATCTTTCAAGATATGTCCTATCTATCGAGTGAGTTTACTACAGGCGAATAACATTCTCCATCATTTAAATGTTTGTGTTCTTGGCACTCTGTTTGCTGATCTGTAACCTGGCTGAACATATTTCCTGATTTAAGACAGAAAGTGGAAAGCAATTTATATGCCTTCCTTAGCTCTATGAGGTGTAACAGCTTTTACTGAAGTTTTTTTTCACCCTCAGCCTCATAGGATTAATTAGTAGCTATTTTGCAGCTCGTGGGAGGTGATGGATTTCTGGAGTTCTTGAGCAGTTTGTAAGCAATTCTTAAGTTAAGTGTTCCACTGCCTTCGCTTTCTTTAATAGTATTGGTTTTACTAAGTTTATTCTTGATGCAAATGTTTGAAGTCAGGGGGTTACCAGGCTTTAATTAATTAGATGGCAGCAGCTCTTTAAGATGATTGGAATGACTGAAATGGTGCATTCAGGAGCCAGGCTGCGAGATGCACTTAAAGGCAAAGTCCAGTCTGTAGACAAAGCTTCCCTTTCTTTCTTTCCTTCCTCCTGGAAAGCCTTGGTAAAGCAAATAGGATGCAAGATGAGACCAAATCCTGGAACAGCAGCAATGTATTGTTTTAACCTGTAATACATCATGGCCAGTAGGCCTAACAACTCAAATATAAGCAGAAATTGAAATTGTCAGCACTTCTGAGTTTGTTTTTTGCTTTTTTACTACAGTATATTTCCCCTAAATATGTTAAGATGCTTTGTAAGGCTGCTTTAGGAACCTTAAGTTCGATAACTATAGGATTTAAGAACAAAGTTCAAATTAGTGGGTTCTAGAAGCTCATTTTATGTTAAACATTAAGCTATGTTTTTGTAGTCTGAACAATTTATTTTAAAAGAATTATTTAACTCATTTCTAAACTCCTAAGTTTTCATGTAAGTTCTGAAATAGTAGTTTGGTTTTGGTATCAAATGAAGGAAAGGCCCATAATAAATTAAAAATGAGATGTAAGTAATTTTTTTTTTCTTTTACTGCAAACAACAGGAGAAAACACAAATACAAAGAGACTTGTGGAGAATTGAAGATGTTACAGCTGGCTTGAGTGCAAATAAAGCAAACTACAAAACCATAGTAGACTCTATAAAGAATCCAGGTAAGGAGAACATGATGAAAAAAAATACACCAGTGCAACTGAGTCTTTGGGTCTGTGCAAATAATCTGGAAGCTTGTTCTGCTGCAGAAAATCCAGTTAATTCTGCTCTTGGGTGCATCAGAAATCTCTGTTGATTGAGCACATTAATTTGGTGTTTCTTTGCTTGAGGTGACAGAAAGTATTTTTGTTGTTTGTTTTCACATACCGATGGCACTAAAATGTAACAAGCCATAAAGGGAACAACAATAACAACAATGGGCTAAATTTTTCAAGTTGCAGAACGGATTTCTGTCACGTGCCAGGCCCTTACCAGTGTAGTACCTGTTCTGCATCCTGTCCAGGAGCTCTTGTCTGGATTTTTCTCTGGGTTTATTGGATTTTTCCCCCTTGGATGCTGCCCAGCTGCCCTTGCTGCAGTTGCCTTTCTCCTCCCTCTTCAGGCAGGTGTTTGGTGGGCAGAGCAACATCTGGAAGAGAAGAAGGGAGACTCTGTGTGGTCTGCTTTTCTGTGGCTTTATTGTGTTTCAAAGGCAAGACCTAATGCATTGGGATAGCAAGAGGCTGTTAACACCTACTGCAAAATTCACTTTACGTTTAAAGTATCTTTGCTCACCTTTTACGTAAAATAGTTCTGAGATCATCTAGATCTGTAGGCAACTTAAGGAATCTGGGGCATGGGGCCAGATGCAGCTTATGGACTGATTTCATATGACTCCCAGGCTTTTCTTTTCTTTGCTCCCACTGCACTCTACCAGGAGCTTTATGGGATGATATTGAACTGTGTGGTTTTATTTTTGGCCTGAAGACTTGCTAGATCCTCATCAAGAAATGTTTTTGTCTATTTTTCCCCTAGAGAGAAAAACAGTGCCTTCATTTTCTCAGTCTTCAGTGCCTTCCTTACCAGCTTCCCTTGCTACTGTGGAGAGCAAACTTTCGGTCCCGCAGAGCCCTCCACGCAGTCCGGTTAAAGCCCCTCTGGAGGTTAGGCTGTATCCACAGCCTTATTTCCAGACCAGGACACAGCACCAAGCACAGCAGCTGAAAAAAATCGAGCCACCTCTTCAGTCACCAGTCAAGCTCAAGCCAAAGGTTGTAAGTACTGCTCTTGTGAGATTCATTGACCAGTGTTTCCACTTCCCTTCTGTCAGGAGCAGTGGAAGTGCCGTGCTTAGGAAGCACACGAGGTGTGGAGGCACAGCATGGAGGCACTTTGGGTGTTCGTGTTGGAACTGAGCAGTGGCGCTTGCAGCACAATACTCGTGCATAACCTGGAGCCTTCTGTAGGGTGGCATAGTCTGGTCTAGAACATATTAATATTCAGAGCCTTCCTTGGAAATGCTTTGTAGTTGATTTCTTGGGTCCTGCTTGGGCTTTACAGCCTCAGGCTTCTGGTGTGGACAGAGGAGAGCATGCTAAAGCAGTCATGAATAATTCATATAACTCGATGAACTTTCAGTTTATGCCAGACTGTTTTCATGCTGTTTGCCAAATCCCTGTGCTTTCCTGTTCCCAGGAAGATGAAGCACCGCCCAGACCTCCTCTCCCTCAGCTGTACAGTCCTGAGGATCAGCCACCAGCTGTCCCACCCCTCCCGAGAGAAGCCACTGTCATCAGACACACCTCGGTGCGGGGCCTGAAACGTCAGTCAGACGAGAGAAAGAGAGACAGAGAACTCGGCCAGTATGTAAATGGAGATTACAGGGTGAGCACTCACACACCTGTACCCCTGCTCTTCAAAGATATGGAGACCTTGGATAAAATATATTGTTGTCTGTAAAATATATGGACCTTTAATAAAGTGATCATGATACAGAATGGCAGAGATATAATAATGACAGTGAGAGATCTATGCCATATAATAATGGCAGAGAGAGGTGTAGTAATCCAGAAACAAAGCTTTAGGATTTGTTTTAGGGTTATTAAGACTTGCTGTCTGTGATTTCACTTGAGCTGATGAGTATTTTTCTGTCTAGGTGGAGCTGCGTTCATACATGAGTGAGCCAGAACTAGCAATGATAGGGGGTGACCTCAGCCACCCTTCCAGTGCTTTAATAAGCCCTGACAGTGGATACCAGACATTACCTACCCGTGGTAAGCCAGGAATTTATGGAGTTGATCTTTAACAGTACTGTCTGTATAGGAGCTTTTCTCTTGTAGGATTTCCTGGAGATGATCTTTGTCACCAGATCACTGTTTTTAGATTAACTGTACAGGGAAAGTCTAGAGGTTTTGTGCATTTTAATGGTGCTGTGTCAGTCAGCCTTTAACGAAAGCAACTTAATATATTAAGGCTTAAAAAAAAATCTATAGCAAAACATGGAATTAGCTATTACAATGTCTCTTGTATTAAGAGTTATTTTTCCTCATGATGTCTCTGCTATCTTTTGGAAACTCTTAAGTATTTTTAAAACACTTATATTGCCATTAAAATGTAACCAGTAAAGAATGTAGTGTCCCAAACATTACATATGACTTGACACTCCATCCCCACTGTGCTATAATCCTGTAACTGTTTCACAAATGAGGATAGAGATGATATCTGGGCCAAAAGCAAATAATTTCTTAGCTATTTGCTTCTTATGTCTTTCGTTTCTAACTGTGAATGTTAAGGTTTTATTTTCTTAATAGATGTGATTATTTATGCAGTTTATTTATTGTTGTACAGCTGAGGTCAACCCATCCCTCATTTAATATAAGCTTCTAAATTATTATAGATTTTATGAATTTTGATCAGTAGTGACCTGAAATGCATTATGTTCAGCTGAAGTGAAATTTTACGCCTCTCATGATCTTCTGAACTGCAAAATGTGAGCTAAAATATTAACCAGAATGACACAGAAACAGTATAATAATATAAAAAAAAAATCTGACACTCTCTTTGTCTGTCATCTGGTTTTAAGGCATTCTCTTTTTCCTTATAAAGGTTTGTCTGGATCAACTTCCAGATTGCACCAGTCATCTACCATTTCATCGTTTGCAACACTTCGAAGGGATAGGTCCAAGGTAAGTTTTAAATAAACTTCTGAAGGCAAATGTCTGAACTGCTTGAAATAGCTAAGCCCAGAGTATATTTTGTGTAGCAGTAGTATATTTTGTATTTTGTGTAATTGGGTTTATAGTAGCCTGGGAGAGGACCAAGAGCTGTGATCTAACGAAGTCTCCAATTTTTCACTTTCTTGAATGAGCTGGAAAACAAACAACTTACTGCATTTCAAAAAGATTTATAAAACAAGGTTTAGAACCAAAAATCAGCACTACTAATAGGAAATACAGAGTTGAAATATGCAAAGAAATGCAAAGTTAATAGAATAAAATTTAGTAATGAGGTAGGAGAAAGAGTTCATTTTTTTCGTATACTTCTTATAAAGTATTAATTACAACCTGTGTTTTGTGTGCCTTGTGACTTCTCCAGGAGAGACCAAAGAGTGCCTTGGAACGTTTATACTCTGGAGACCACCAAAGAGGCAAGATGAGTGCAGAGGAGCAGCTAGAAAGAATGAAGAGACATCAGAAGGCATTAGTGCGGGAACGCAAGAGAACTCTTAGCCAAGGAGAAAGGCAGCCTGTTTCATCTCGGTCTTTCATCAGGCCCGTGTCTGCAGACGTAGGCTCAGTATGTTAGATATGCCTTAAAAGGACTAAACTAAAAATATCTTTGGATTTATTCTTTTATTTTCCCCTGGCAAGCACTTTCACTTGAGCGTGCGTGATGCTTCTAGTCCAATTAAATTAGTGTTCTGTGGTATCAAATGAGTTCAGAGAGCGTGAGGAACAGATGATCTTTTTTACTCTTAGTTAAGGTAATTGTAGCAGGTTCAGCAGGTAAGTTGGTCAGAGGTTAGTGATGAGTGGAGATGCCAGTGTATTGGGGTGATTTCAGAGCCATGATTTTTTTTTTTCCTTGGAATTGTATTTAGAAAGTGTCAGAAGCTTGTACAGTTATAAAACTGCTTCATGATGGAATGGGCCTTTTAGAATGTTCTTTCTCACCATGGGTATTTTTCCTTTTAACTCATAAATTAGCCTGCAAGATAGTCAGTGGTAATATCAGACCAAGGTGGTGATTGTTTGTTCGCTTTTAAAAAGATGATAAATGGATAATCAGTTTTAAAATATTATCGTGCTAATTAGGAATTTACATGAGAGCTAATGTATTTTAATTGATACAAATTATTCTTTAAAGCTCAAATTGTAGAATATTCTAATAAGGCTCAAATTTAAGCTGCTGAAGAAAAGTATTTTTGTTGCATTCTAAGAGTAAATGCTGTGCAGATGATAAGTTTATAATGATACATTTTGGATACTAACCAAAGCAATTCTAATTGGTGAAGTTACCCAGTTGCTCACTTGGTGCTAAACCAGGATTGTACTGTAATTGCACTTATGCTGTGGTCTTTTAATTTATTTTTTTATTTGGTCCACTAGAGCTTTAGAATGATCACATTGTTTTACCTAATTCATTGCACAAGATCTCTTGCTTTTAGATCTGTCACTCATCATACCTAATGCCTCTTTTTTTTTTTTGTTTGCTTGTTTTTAATTTGCAGAATTTTGTAGTTACTTTAAAATTTCTAACTGGACTACTCAATTTTTACCAGGCTTAATTGCATTTAGTACATGTGTGTCAATTGCTGGCATTAAAAAAACCTTATAATATTCAGCTTTTCATTCCCACTGTTCTGTAGCACTAATTTGCAGCCAATTATTTGTATTTACTTTCCCAGTAAATACGAGTGCACTGCTTGGAGACATTCATCTGTTTTGTCTTCTGTTTTGCAATCACAAATTTTTTAAAGACAGTGCATAATGTTTGGGAATTGTAGTACTGTAGTATCAGTGTTACTTTCATCCTTTAATTGGAAGAAATAAATCTGAGCTTCTTACGTTTTCTGACTCACATAACAAACTCAAGTCGAATTGAAACATTTTCATAACACTCGTTATTAACATTTGTGGCAAACACTTTATTTATAAATTTGGGTGCCATCTTGGTCGTCTTCTTGCTGTAAAGAATTAAAATAGAGTTTTTCAGCCCTAGTAATGTTTTGTAGAGTTCTTCTCTTGTACCTATAGGGCTTTGATATGCAAGAGCATGTTTGATAGCACAATTACTTACAGCATTACAATTATTTAGCAGCCAAAATGGCAAACAGTTAAATGTATAATTGAAGTGCTGCTCAGTGTGTAACATTTGCTTTAAACATACATTGTATGTGTAATTCTAATTTTTAATTGGTCAGCTCTCAAGTGTAGTATGGCATTTTAAGTATTGATCACAGTACATGAATTCATTTGTTATATACAATGCCTTTTTAATGTAAAAGTTGCAACATCAAAGCCAATAAAAGTACTGCTTCTTAAGAATGGTTTGATGTTTTTTTTACCTATATATAATAACAACTTGGAAATGATACTGTGTATTTAAAATATACTATATCAATCAGGCCTGGTTCGAATATGAGTAGAAGAATGAGTTTGGAGTACTCATATGAGAAAATGTTCTTTTCTCTTTTGAATTCTGTAACGTATTAATTTTTGAGATATAATTGCCTTTTACCTACTTAACTTTTTAATATACATGGAAGATACTTATCTTCTGAGTGAATTCTGAGAGCTTGTGCATGAATAGGTTTCAATTAGATTTATTAATGCAAATGGCATAATGAAGTCTAAGGACTTCACATGGAGTTCAAACTTTATCCAAAACAAGCGAAAGATTTGTACCAGAAATACTGGAGATGTTTTTAAGAAACATAAAAGTGGCACATTCTCCTATTGATTCCCTCAAAACCTCGAGGAGATAATTTTGTTGTTGTTGTTGTTGTTTTTGTCCCTTCTTTTTCCTACTGGTTTTAATATCAAGTATGGTAAAGTTGCTCAGATCTACTGGATGGAATGATGCTACAACTGAACTTAATTTTTTGAACAAGAAGGTATTGGTAGTGTCCTTAAGTGTGAGTTTATATGTAACTGTATTGTGTACAGTCGTGAAGGGACTGCTGTGCAGTGATTTTGGGTACTCTGCATTATGCAGCTTAGTTTAAATATACTAAATTTAAATAGCAATAAATATTTAATAGCTCTGATCTATATTGCTAAATATTTACCTTTTAAAGACCACGTGAAAGACTTTTGCAGGTAGCTGGACTCCGCTTTCGGTGAAGTCTGAAGAGCTTAAAAGTTAATTAGCTTTTAATTCAAGGCAAGTTAATGCTAATACCCAGAGCATTATCAACTTTAAACAGGAGGTATTATTTTATTATACATAAAATTTTCAAGCTGTGGTTCTCAACCAGCACTGTAAATAGCCTTTCTGTGTAGTGATTCAGAACCACACAGCACTGCCTCTTTACAATGCCAAGGACTACTCTGTCAGTCTGTAGGCTCGCTGGTAGTGACACCTGTGCTCCCAAAGATGTTTGCGTGTAGCTGCTTCCATGTTAATCAGCAAATGTAAAACTGGGATTAATAAATTTCTCAGAATCTTATTCTACTGAAAATGTGAATTTAAACAATACTCTGAATTCGTCACGGCACAGCTAGAGATGAAAACTCCCACCCGTGTGTACCAAGAGATGCAGTTGTATTTTCTTTCTCTTGTCAGTTCAGGGTTTGCCCTGCTGACTCTTTCAGCAGTGCAGCGTTTGCAGCAGTAGTAATGTACATTGCTATGTGGTGAATTTGGCAGTATGGCTGAATGCTGTTAATTGTTTTGTATCTATTACCAGTGGAAACGAGAGCAAGAATTTGATTTGCAGTTACTTGAGAGGGCAATTCGTGGAGACGACAAGGATGAAAATGAATGGTTAAAAGTTCAGCCGGTAGCAGTGACAGAGACTGACCTGGAGCCTCAAGACTATGATTTAGATATCAGCAGAGAGGTAACACTCACAATCTCTTGCCTCCTATTCTCTGTCCCAAAATATTAACCCTTCTAAGTTTTAGGCAGCGGATTCTCATCCTTTCTTTCAGAAGTTAGCTGGAAGTTTGAACTCAATGGAGTCTTTTGGGTACTAAAAATTTATGACCTGGCACCTTTGTAATGTTTGTGTTCGCACTGTGTTTTAGTGGAGAGGAGAAATCGAAAAGTTGGCTCTACTCTTTGAAATATATATCTCAGGCTTTATAAAGGAAAGAGTGATTAAGTTAAGGAAGGTTCTATAAATTGGGAAAAAAAGATGAGAAGACAACACGAAGAGTATTTAAAAATGAGGAACAGGAATGAAGGAGAAGTTAGTTCCCCAGAGCTACCTTACTGCTCTTCATTTTGACTGGCAAAAGATGATAGAGAAGAGGAATCCCTGCTTTATTTGGGCTTGAACAGAAAACATATTTCTGTCGGCTTTTGGAATGACCTGGTTGGTGTTCTGGGCACCTTTTCTCAGCTCCAGTAACCGAGCAGATGTCGGTTTGAAATGCGATTGAGCCATCTGGTGGGAAGGAGAGAACACAGCAAGTGGAAAGGCTTCAGGGGGTGCCTTGTGCTGCGTTAAATGCCACGGGAGATGGCAAAACAGTAAAACTATTAATGGTAATTAGACTAGTAAGCACCTGTGCTCTTCTGAAAGCTGTTGGCAGAGTATCATTTTACAGAGAGAGATATTTGTAAAAGGTTTGCTCTGTGAGTCATTACGTGTTGAACTCTGTGAATGAATGTATCTTTCAGTTAATATTTGTATAATTTTTACAGAAAATACAGTGCTTCTGTAAACTTCAGAAACAGAAAATAACTTCTGTTCTACTGCCTTTCCTTGTTGCACTCTGCTATTAATGTTTCTTTCCCGGAAGGCCTCCAGGGCTACGGGAATCCCTTTGTACTTCCTTTAAGCCTTGGATAGGAGACATTTTTGCTCATAGGCATTTCTGTCCTGCTTCAGAGTAACTGAAATAGGTCTGAAGCTCTGAGTGTAAAGCTGCTTTCTCAGTTTACCCAGGTTAGAATCGTAGAATGGTTTGTGTTGGAAGGGACCTTAAAGATTGTCTAATTTCAACCCTCTTCAACACCTTCCACTGAGCCAGAGCTCCATCCAACCTGGCCCTGTTGTCCTTTTCCATTTCACGTGGCCATCCTCTTCACCTGGCAGGCACTTCTGTGTCTGAGGTACCTCTGTGCCTCAGAAGGGAACATGCTCAGTTGTACCTTTAAGGAAATCCATCTGCTGTTCACATTATTAATGAGTTTGTTATTCTGAAAGTGACAGGATGAGCTAATCTAGGATAGATACAGTATGGAGATACAGATACACATTTTTTTAAAAAGTGTATATATGTCTATATCTAAACCTCCATAGAGGAGTTGGATTCAAAAGTAGGGAAGTGTAGTGGAAAAATGAGGATTGTTCTGGAAGCACGGGCTTTGGGTTTCCTGAGAAGGAAGTATAAAAATTTGAGGCTGTGATTTTAAAATAGTTGTGTGTGACAGTGTGTGCGCTCTTGGCCTGCAATTGCCTGTGAATTACTGAGCCTAAGCACTGGGGGTTAGGTCAGGCCACTTTACATAATCCATCGAATTAGCATGAACCAAGGTCAGTGGTGAAAAAATTTTGGATTATTTTCATTGAAAACTTAGAATTTTGAAAACTTATTGCCTCATGAGTGTTTTAACAAAGTTCCAGGAAGAAGAAGAAAAAAAAATTGTTCTCCTTTGCTTATTTCCATTTATTCATACATCCTCTATTTTTGTTTTCAAAACAAGTCTGTTCTTTATAATAAAAATTGATTTTCAAGGTCTGTAAACTTTATTTTCATTGAGTGGAGGGAAAATTTCCCACAAAGTAGTGGATCCTAGCAAAAACTTGTTTCTGGATTTCATGCAATCATGTTAAAATTTTCAGTCTACAGAATTAGTTCATGCAATGTGTTGTTGCAGTTGCACAGTGTAGTGTATTTCTGTTTACCTTTTTTTTCCCCTCTGCTGCTCACAGAAGATTATCCAGTCTCAGAAGAATGACCCCCTAGGTTAAAACTTGAGGTGATATTTTTTTTCAGTTGTAGGAAGTTCTGGCTGGCATGACACAAATATCATGGCATAAATATCTCGGGTTGTCCAGTCAGTCTCTTAGTGGTTGCTTCTTTCTACTGTAAGAGCTTTAGGCAGTGTCCTACTTTGGGCTCTAAGCCTGAGCTGAAGAAAGGTTTTCTGTTGATTCTGATTTCTTCTGTAATCCCTTTTAATATTTGTTCAGTCTATCTTCTGAAGTAAAAAGAATCAGAGGGAAAAGACACTGTTGAAAGGGCATCAGCTAGATATTCAGAAGGCATGTTTAGCATCAGGTACATGTACTGACTGTGAAAATTTTATTCTTTATTCTTTTCACTGTGTTCTCCCATTGAGGAGGATTTATCTCAATTTCTTTTAAGTCTTTGTTATTGAAAACTCCATGCTTGCTTTCTTTCTACAGTTGTCAAAACCTGAGAAGGTTGTAATTCCAGAACGTTATGTTGAACTGGAGCCAGAAGAGCCCCTTTCTACAGAAGAGCTGGCAGCAAGGCAGCGGAAAGCAGAAAAGATAAAGAATATTCTTACTAAATCAAGGTTAGGTTTTAGGTTTTTTTCAAAATCTTACACAGGGGCTCATGTTAAACATGGAGAACTAACATCATACAACAATCTTAATTTCTGTTATCTGAACATAACTTGTACCTTTGAGAGAATGCGCTCAGAATTTATGTGGTATACTTAGAGCTGCTTTTCAAAACAAGGTAGAGGAGATAATGATGAATTTTGTATAGGTCCATTTTCTTGTTCAGAGAATCCTAAAACAGTAGTGAGTCCTTACCAACCAACTTGTAGATGAGAATGAGGAGGAAGGAAAGGAAAGGTGCGAAGCTGGCCAAAAGCAGCAGAAAATTCAGCATGAGAGCGAGTTTCTGTTGTCTCCAGAGAGCTGAAGTTGTGAAACAACACTTTTGGCCACTTACAGCTAATATAGAGTCAGCTGAAAATTCAGTTTCAAGAATTTGATATGTCAAGGATCTGTTCTCTCTTTGGAAGGGGTACAGCCTGAAGACCACCAGGTTATTTCCCTTTCCTCTGAGCACTAGCAGGGAATTTTACGAACAACTTCAAATAAATAGCACGTTTGTAGTGCTTTCATTTAAACAGCATATTTCCAACAAAGGACTTTCAGATGTTCTTAAGGCTATGCACAAATTTTGACTGAATGTGTGGTGACTGTGTCATTTTTCCTTGTGCTGTAGGCATTGCATACAACATCAACCCTATTTTAAAGAACAGCAATAAAACAGGGAGCTTGATAGATGAGATCTGAAAACTGCTGTCTGAACCCAGGCTTGTTCTTATCTGCATGGTGGATTCTTTATGTTTGCAAATGTTAATGTTGTTTTTCACTTTCCCCCCAGTATGCACAATCTGCAGCCTACTGTTGCCCAGGACAAACACAACTCGATTGATTTAGATTCACAGCTGCAGGAGCAGGAGCGCATCATTACCATTTCATACGCTCTGGCTTCTGAAGCCTCTCAGAGGAGCAAGGAGGTAGCAGGTAATGCTGAGTTATTTACAAAATAACAGCTATTTCTTACCAGCTTCTCAAGTTGTGTGGGGTTGTTGCTGAACTCCTGGCATAAGAGAAAGTTTTAGTCATTCGTATTCGAAATAGTGAAGAGTGTGTGTAGGTAACAAATGGAGAGAGGCTGACGATTTACATTGAGTATAAAATAGTATGATCAATAAGTTCAGAACTTGGAAACTTGCTCTAACTAATAGTGCTAAAAAAATTAACATTCTAATTCTCTATAATTATATTAAATCAAATATTTCTATATTCATTTTTAAACGTAAATTGATCTGTGACTTCAAAAAAATCAAGAAAAGAGAATTTTAAATATTTTTTTTAAGAGAAAAATTCCCTGGTCCATTGTGATTGAGATTAGGCTACAATCATTTGCAGCTTGAGCTGTGTGACAACAGGCTGAAAAAGACCTTGTAAAATGGGGATTGGCATGTTTCTGTCTGGTGACCAGGGTGAGAGATCAGAGCAGGACAGCTGTGCAGGAATTCTGCTCGATGCCTGGAAATTAATAGATCCTTTGCAATATGTTGCTAGAAGTGATAATTTCACTCTTGATTGCTTTATAGTTGAAATAAGTAAGAAATGTCAAGAGATTTGTATCACACACGAATCCATGCAGCAGCGATTCCCCCAAGTATCTGACTGGCCATTTATAACTGGCACCATTCACTGTTCCAGTGGAGAATGGAAATAATGGAAACTTCAACTATGATGGAGAAAAAATACGCCCATTTCTCATCTGAAGTTGTCAGTTTAAACTTATGGCTCTTGCCACAGCAGCCTTTAAGACCTTCCCATTAAAGACAGATTATTCCAATATCGGCGTGCGTAACGCGCATCTGCAGTAACAGAGCGTTGATTGAATGTGGCTGTACTCTCAGGGATGCAGTGCCAGCCAAAACTGAGGGGAAGGGCATTTTGAGGGGATGGAATACATTTTCAAGATAGGAATCTTGAGACTTCAGAGAGTTTCTGTGGATGATTTAACTGACTGGCAGGGATAAAATGATTCGCTGAGGAGGCCAGGCATTATAAAGCTAAACCAAACAAACAGAAGAACAGAATTGTGAGATCGTGGGAGCATTTCAGGAATAACCTTGTGGACCTTCAGGCCATCAGTGCATCAAAAGGGCTTTTTCACAGGGACTTTGGTCCCAGTTCTAGTGACCAGAACCTTGTAATAGGTACTCAGATCCTTTGGTTATGGAATGGGAATTTCTTTCATGAGGTATGAGCCAGTGCAGCATTTTGCCACTCGATTTCTAGCTTCTGCTGGGAAAAGGTCACACTTCTGGGCTAAGGTCAGCCCAGATGAACGCAGCCAGTACTTGAAATTACTCCTCTGTGTCAGTACAACAAGAGGAGAGTGCCTGCCCTACTCAAAGGTCTTCATGGGGCCAGTTAAGTTACTTCTGGGTGCGCCTGAACTTGTAGCAACTGTGCAGTACTGAAATAGGTTTGATTTTTTAAATGTTGTGTAGTGAATGTAGTATACGTTTCATTATTCTAGGTTTTTTATTTATATATTTTAATTTTTTATGTTGTGATTATCTCTAAAGTATGACCCATCACATTTTAGGTATATGTAACCACAAAAATCTTCTTAATTCTTTTGTTTTCCTCAAAGAGGGGATTAAAGTGTTAAAGTGTGTATTGGGACTGAAATGTTTAAATGTTGCTTCATAAAATTTGCCAGATAAGTTTTAGTTTAATTTTCCTTGTGAGGCAGAGCAGCTGCCTCTTTTGTCTTTCAGACACTTAAAGAAACCCTAACACAGTAGCCAAAGACTAAGGTTTTTAAGGAATCCCAAACCTTTATGTTTGTGCACAGCTTTTGTTGCCACACTTGTACCTCAAAAACTCACTTCTTGAAATAGGTCTTGCTTTGATTTCAATTATTTCTTGCTTCTTTAAAAGCAAAGACCTTTATGGTATTCAAAAAAAAAAAAAAATCCAGAGTAGTTTGGTTTTAATAGAAAATCTACAAACCAGAAAAGAGTTCAGGTTTTTTAGTTATGGCCTATTTTCTGATGATCTAAGGTGATTAAAAAGAAAAGCATTTGACACTTTGCACAGCTGATTGGACATTCTCATGTAGTCTCATATTACAGATTCCTTCACCTTCTTATTTTTGTAGTTTGATTTTTGAAGTGTGGGTTATCATTTGCTCCTTGATGATGAAGCAGACCATATCTGAAAATCCCAAATTAATTATCTAATTTTTTTTACAAAGATTTGTTTATGGAAAAGACTGTGAAGCTTAACTTTGCCCATTATTCAGGGCGAGCAGTTATGTTAGGATATTATACTAATCTAAATCTTTTAAGATAAGTTACACATTTATCTAATAGTAGCATTTTAGAGTCTCCTGTGTTCCTAAGAAGACATCAATCTTTTGAGTAGAAATCAGGCCAAGAATCTGGAAGATTAAAGTCAAATACAAGGATATTAAGAAGTTGTTTCCTACGTTGTGTGCTTTGGCCCTCCTAAATGTAAAAGCAGAATTTTAGATCAAGTTTCAACTTCTTCAATTTTATGATTATTGTCTTCTAATACTATACTATTACTCTGCTTTATAAGCAAGGATAGTTTTAATCATTGTATTTTTTATCCTGTCTTTTCAAGCTGAGATATATGAAAATGTATTTACTGTATCACGCATGGCACTAAGCAATATGTTATATGCATAGGTAATTTTTTAAACATTATTTTTCTTGTATTATTTTTGTTTCTGCTCACTGGCATATAACAAAGGAAATGTTGAAAACCTGTACAGCCTCAGTGAGTCTTGAAATCAAATTAGCAAATATAGGTGCTGGTCCAGAGCTTCAGCTTTAAGAGCAGTGCTGATGAGAGTGTATCAGTGTTGTGTGCCTTCATAATGTTCCAGTAAAACTTCATCTTAAGATAGGTTGTCCATATTCTCATCCAAATAGGAATCTTTATTTGTTTAATTTCTGCAAGGAATAGACAAAAGCAGCAGGTAGAAATGTTGTTGTTTACATTGTGTTCCATGTGACTAAAATAGTGTGGCACTTCATTCATTGCTAATCAGGTTTCCTGTTCATGTGGTAGAAAATTAAGGTCACTCCGTTTATGATGTGAATGTTTGATTGTGCAGCCTAATTCCTGTGTGTGATCCCTTCTAGCTCAGCAGTTGACCTATCCACCCAAAGCACCCTCACCTTCTGTACCACAGCCACCTCACTCCCCCCTAAGCAATGGATTTCACTACACATTTGTTTAAACACCTTCCAAGTAAGAACTAACTGCTTTCAGCATGTCTGATTTGCCATCGTGCCTGTGCTGTGGCTTGCTAAATTTTAACTTCTTTACTAAACCAAAATTACATCCAAATGAAAGCATGCAGCTACTTTTTCAGAAACCTTTCGTTCTTGTAAATATTGCTTCTAATGAGCTAACACGTGGGCTGATGGAGTCTTCAGATAGGTGTTGTCGCTCTGCAGCTGAGGTGCTTCCTCAGTCCTACTGTGGTGAAGGGAGGAGACATCTGTGCTCTGGGTAACAGGGGGCCAGGTTTTCAGCAGCCTTTTGTACTCTGGTGGCTGCTCAGGGCATATAAAGAGAGAATCCAAAGTGCACCCTTGTACAAGCAGGGGCTTCCTTTGTGGGCTGGTATCCTACACGTGAGCTGGCATCGGAGTCTTAGCTGAGGTGAGCTGAAAATTTGGCCCTTTGTAACTAATTCTGCAATGTTGTGTTTGACTTTGATCGTGCCTTTCATTGGATCATGTTAACAGAAGGTTGTTTTTTGTCTCTGGTTAGGTTATTTTGCCACTTCAGGTATTAAAATTGTGAGAAATTTGTTGTCCTTACAAAGAAACATCTGTATTTGCATCTCAGTAGGATTTGCAGAGTTTTCCCTGTTTGAAATAGGGAAAGGTGCAAATATTGTATGCAACTGCTAAGTGCCCCTAGTTAAGATACTTGCTATGCATCCACATTTTGCTTTGATATTATTCTCACCTGTCTGATTTCCTTTGGCTTAATTTTATTGCCTGAAATTGAACAAGAAGATAAAGCAGAGATGAAGTAGTAAAGAGGGTTGCGTGAGTAGCTCAGGTAATTGTCCAGTGCCAGAGACTCGAGCAGGGGGCTGGGGCTGACCTTCAGAGGTCCCTTCCTACCCCAACCATTCTGTGATTCCAGACTGACTTAAAAACACGTCTGGCGCATCTCTGTACAAATATATACACACAGATATACAGTTACAGGTATATATTTATACAAACTTACATTTTCTTCAGAGAAAGAAAGTAGTTGTGAAAACCAGCACGGTGCAGGGGACACAGGAGCTTGAACATCAGTGGCATCATGAGATAACTGTTCGCTTAAAGTGTCTGTATGAATTGTTCTTTGTGTGAAACTGCAAAAGGCTTAACAAAAAGGTTTCCAGCAATTGCTTTCTGCTTGGCTTTGGTTGACTCCCTTCAATATTTAACCATGTTTTGTTTTCCTTCACACCAGCCAAAGCAGTAAGTGAGCACTGACGTAAGACTCGAGGCAAATCCCACTTTGTGACCCCGCATGGAAGACAGAGGAGATTCTTTTCCAGGTTTCTGTGGAGATACTCATTGGCTGATGACACCTTCTTCTGGAAAGACATTCAGAGAACAATAGGGGGATTTTCTATGAAAATGAAGAGAACTGCAAATCATTTTTTATTTACTTCAGTTTAGTTCACACTTTTTATATGAATAAACAGCACTTTTAATAAGCTCTGTAAAATACTGACAATGTATTTTTAGAACGATGTATTTTAGATTTTTTTTTTTTTAAATCAAGGGCTGAATTCATTTTAAAAGACACTTCTTGCATAGATACTAAAAGACGCTGTTACTTCCCCCCCCCAGGCTCAGATGCACATTGTAAAGTTTTGTGAAAAAAACCCCTCAAATTTGAACAAACCTAGAAGCACATTCATAGGGTATGGATAGAGCTAATGCAAGTGACAGGTTTGGTGAAGGGGTGTTTTGGATTGAATATTTTTATAGTGTTAATCACCCACCCTTTTGCCCATTAAATAATCCATTGTGAGAACTGTTAGCTTGAATTTCTAACTATTAGTAACCACTGTAGAGCAGAAACTTCCCAAGAAAGCCATAATGAAAGCCAGTTTTAACTCCCATTTCCTTTTTTTTTGATCCCAGATGATTAACTTGCTGGTATCAATCCACAGTTTGTTAGGTTGCCCTTGACAGTAGTGCTGCCCCCTCTATAACAAACAGCTAACAATTTTTTTTTTCTGAAAGTTGAGATGTGAAAGAAGATGATTTTTAATTAAAATATGTGAAGTAAGCAATAAAAAGTTATAATGTGTCATTTGGCTAGTAAATACGTATTTTTCTTCTGATTTTTTTTTCAATAGACGTTACAAAATGACGTATTGACCAGTATTTATCCTGGAAACAGCAAAACAGATGGAATGTGGCACCTGCTAATTTGTATGTATGTTCACCTGGTGCTTATCTTTGCCAAACTTTGAAATTCCGTGCTGTACTTATGCATAGGGCAAAGGGTGAGGTAGTTACAATAAGGAGAAAATAGGATTAAATGAATTGCTGCAACTATACTTGAAAAAGCCCCGTGTATGCATCGAATGCAAGACATGCAAAAACTCCCCAATGTTATGTAATTAGTAGCTGAGTTCAGCTCTGGATGAGAAATAACTGAGAAATACTTCTGCAGTATTTTGTGAAACCACTAACTTGTTTATTCCTTGTATTCAAGTAGTAGCTAAAAACCCCTTGGAATTGACCTTTTGTGTTTCAGACTTTAAGACAAATCATATTATATTAACACTATACTCAGAAATATTCTTAAAAGTATATATTTAGCTAATGCAATCTATTTTACCTCAATACTGCCAGTATCAACTTCAAAACCTTTTGCCAAAATAATGATATTTTTGCCTTTATAAAAAAGTTTTGAAAGCATAAATGAATATTTTGCAAGAAAACATTAATTTAAATAAAATGTAACAGTTTGGAAAATGGTATATGTACAGATTAAAATATTAACATAACTGTCTCCTATTGCCTCTGTCTTGTCTGCTCTCTTATCAGTGTCCAGGTAGTTGGAAATCCGGAGTCATTTGTGCTTTTGGCACATTTTGCTCTTCTTTGTTTAAAATCCCATTGAAGTTCCCCAGTTTTTCATTTATTTCACTGGAGTTTGAATCAGGCTCTCTCTATGCCAATTCTACCTTTTAAAGCATAATAATAATAATTATTGTTGTTGTTGTTTGTTGTTGGGGTTTTTTTCCTTTTGTTTTTAGAAATGTTTTCTAAGCATTTGATGAAATCTGTCTTTATTCTTGAATAGCAAGAGTGGGGTGTTGGTCAAGGGGAAGGTGGTGGGCACTGGCCAAGCTGCAGCTCACTGTCAGTGTTTGACTTTCCAGCAGTTCCCTCAAAAGACACCAGGTTGATGGAGAACAGTGGAAATGCTGAATCCTTCTGAAAATCAAATCTCTCAAACAAAATGCAAAGCAACAACTAAAAGTATTTCTGTGGCTTAGTGTTGACTGTGTGAACTTGAGGGTGAATGTTTGAGACTGAGTCCTTGGCCTTTGAATGTGAGTGCCAGAAACTCAGAGCTGAGCTGCTTAAGATGTGCTTGTCCTGTTTTTGTGGGGCACAACGAAGGGAAAGGAGCCTAGGCAGTGCTGCTCTGCGGGTTGGGGGAGATGTTCATTCTCTTCCCTTTGGTCACACACACAAAATCTGCTCATTCAAGCTTGCATGGAAGAGAATGATTTTTCCCTAAACAGATACATCATTAACATTTGCAACAAAACCAGTCTTGATCTAAAGATTTTGGTCATGTCAATAGTTAATCCCATATTTGGGAAAAAATTATAAGATAATTTTTCTTCCAAAATTTTTGTTGAATATGTGAAATGCTGTTCTTAGTCACCATCTCTTGTAAGGATGAGTGTAGTTTTTAAATAGTAATGGCTAGTTTTCCTATGCATAGAGTGTTTGGTTTGGGTCAATTACCTTTTTCAGTTCTGTTTCTTTTAATCAACATGCTCTTTTCTAGGTGTTACAGGCTACTTCCTAGTATTAAAACTAGAAAAAAAAATGTTTACTAGCAGATCGATATAATTTTTGTCAGAAAGTGGCCTTTTTTTCCCCTCTGCCTATTAAACAGTGAAGTGTTTGGGACTAATTGAACTCAGTCATTAGAAAGCATTATCAGTTCTTTTGATAGTGCTGGTTTTTAATTAGTGTTTTGTGATGTTATGCCAAGCAAAAATTTTGCAGGCTGACTTCTCTTCCCATATACAGCTGTTTTCAGTTTCTTTAGCCGAAGTTACTAAAATTTTACTGGCCAGCTGCATTTATAAAAGTACAGCCTGATACTTGTAAGTAGCACCTCTTTGACCTTTTTGGACTTGCACAATAGCCTCCACCCTTGCTTTTCACTATCATTTTGAGTTGGTGTGCGTTGCTGGGCTGCAAGGAATCCTGTTGAGCTGTAGCACTGTTTGTACATCTGTATTAAGCTGCTTGTTTTAAAGGACTGGGCAGGTAAGCAGTACTTAGAGACATCCAGACTGTTTTGGAACACTTGGGAGGAAAAAACCACCAGCAACAACAAAAAGCCCCCCACAAACAAAAACAAAATCCACCAAAAGTAGATAGGTTTTTCAGGAAACTACTAAGAGATTTTCTTCTGGAGGGTATCTTATGTGTGGAAGGAAAAGCTACTGAAGGATGTTACTAAACTTGTGTGCTGCTATTTCAAAAAACTCTTAAAGCCCAGCATGGTGGTCCTGGGTACCCCACAGTGTTTGGAGGGAGGGGTTGGTGTTTTGAGAAAGCAGAGCACTCCTGACCCTTTCTGGTGCTTTCCACCATTATTTTTCCCCCCTGCACCATTTACTCCTCTGACTTCCAGCTCTTCAAATATATCTGTATGTATTTTATATCAGCATCTGTTCCCCTCTATGAAACCACCCATTTCCCAGGTGTCTTAGCAATTAACTTCTGGATGTTCTATGAAGGGAAGACCAGATTTACTTGGTGTCAAAACTTAGAAGATACAGAAGGCAGGATGTGATGTTACCCCTCTGGTTTATATCTGTCTGTGGGTATTTTAAAGTGTTTGCTTGTGCCGTATGTGTGTGTCTGTGTGCCCGTGTACTGCGTGGTTATAAAAAGAACAAGGCTGTGCGCAAGAAAAACATGAAAAAGTTGCTGTATTTTCCACAACTGGTAAAGATTCCCATTGGTTATTTGGCTGTATTCAAAAGGCTAAGATTTTTATTGCTCTACTAGCAAAAGCAACCTTTCTTCGTAGTGGAGCAGTACAAAGAAAGAGCACAAAAAATCTCCACATCACAGTGCCTGAAATTCTGTTTGAACAGCTGTATTGATTAGGTCTGACCCCTTTACATTTTTTTCCCATTATTTGAAAAGGTGCATCTAACTGCAGCTGAACTGAACCAACCACGATGAACTTTCCACGAAAACGTCTTGAGATATTTCTTTAGTTCAAAGCTCTGGAATTTTAAAGAGCATTTTTAATACAAGTCTGTTGAGGTATTCTGTGCAACAACCACACTTGGAATGTTAAACTACAGGTAAATGTAGGGGGGAGGTAAAATTATAAAGGCTGCCATAAAATTGCTGGGAGATGGTGGAATAACTTCAAGTGCTAATTATAAAGTAAATGAACCCAGAAAGTATTGCATATGTATAAAAAGTAAGTGCATATAGAAAGTATATGCACATTTAGGCACTGTTGACCTGCTATTTACTTGTCAGCACTCCTGGTTGCCTTACAGAGAGTGGAAAACAGCCTCCAAAGAAAACACTAACAATTAGCATTTTTGGAGCTGCTGTTGAAATTGTATTACCATATGTAAACTTGAAGGGCAATGATGTTTTCTTGAATCCTCTTACCAGGAGCTGTAGCATAAGGAAGCACTAAAGGAAGGAAGAGGTTAAGAAAACAAAGGTCAATAGTGAGATTGTAGGAAATAATGGCAGAGATGTATCTACAAGCAAGATGTAAATAACAGGCTGAAGGTGAGGATGGAGAACAGCCTGGTGGTGGGAAGTGAGAGGCAGTAAAAAGATTCAAAGAGCTGAAATATGTGGACTTGGACAGCAGCAAAATGGTTCAATGAAAGGACTTAACCTAAATTGTAGTGGGGAAGGTAAGAAGAAGGAATAGCTGGCAAATGAGAATGTTTCGTGTCCTAGTACAAAAAATACCTTGTGAAAGAGTTAAACAAGGGAGTGGGATGTTGATGGTGGTAGTGGATGAAGGAGAAACACTGATGACTTCAGGGTAGTGCTTTGGTAGCAGGACAATTGTCTTTACTATTGCCAGTTGCTGTGCTCTCTTCCTAGATGGCATCTAAAGTTCTTTTCAGTCTTCCCTTTTTATTTTTCTCCACTGGATTCTCCTATGGCCACCAAAAATGGTACTGAGTTTGGATAGATAATAGCACAAATTGTAAGTATGAGCTCCTTCTGCACCAGCACATCAAAATTAACTCAACTTGGTTTAAATTACCAAGTGTTTCTTTATTGCTGTGCAAAAACTAAGGAAACTCATCTCCCATCACGATGCTGTACACCTCTTGTACTAAGATATTTTTCTCAGGAAAAGTGAAGAGGTGACAGGCTTAAAAGCAAACAAAACCAACTTCTGCTCTGTCCCTTCAGTTGAGGGTACTTTGACACATGTCCCTTCTCTTAGTCCCCTGACAGCTTCCAAGAGACTGATGCAAAGAGCTGTGCCAGGCTTTGATTATGAGATATTGCACTGCCACTTATTCTCTTTGTCTCCTGCAGTTTACAGAGGCAGCTTCAGTGCATAATTTAATCCCTGTACTGGGGACTGTAGCAAATCCACGGAGATTTCTACCAACCGTCCTCTCTGGCATCAGAACATGTGCATGTTGTCTTTGATGTGAATTCCCCAACCAGAGCCTTAGAGGGACCCATAGCTTTGAAGCTGGCCTATAAATTGTGCTTTCAGGAATCAAGTTGTCAGCCTCCTCTTCAGGAAGAAAGGGAGAGTAAACTGCAAAGCAGTTGCAAGAAACTACAGGGCAACTTACAGATCTGGTTTCCTTGGCCTCGGAGAATTCCTGTGGGATGCTGAGAATCCCTTTTTACCTGCCTTAGAAGCACCCTCTTTGGTGACTGCCGGACCTGTGGGCACTGGGGCTGTGATGGAGCTCACCTTGAGGGGTTCCCGGTTACAGGGCAAATGGAAGGGGAACAGGCACAGCAGTGCATTTGACCTCGTTCAGGTGTTCGCAGTCTTCCAAAGCCGAGTGCTGAGAATGCACCTCTGTAAGTAAATTTTCAGTGTGGTTTAGAAACAGATGAAAACTTACCAGATGTGATGGTTGTTCTGTGACAACCATCTGTGGTCTAACTTCAGTCCTCCTCTCCTGAGGTGTAGGAGAACAGGCAGACTTCTGCCTTTCTATTGAGATGGAAAGTAACTGGTCTTTGACTTGAGGAATTTCAGTGGACAAGTCTTGTTTTAATAGACAAATGCAGTTCCCTGCTGTTCTCTCTGGGTACTCCTTCCATACCAACCTGAAAAAGCAAAGGGCTGACTGGAGTCAACCAAGACACTGACTTTGATTTTTCCTGTGTTCCCTTGTCTCCAATGAGCTGAAACCATCCTGCTCCTATCCATGCCACTACTGCTGATACTGTTATATGAAATGTTGCTAAAACTGACTCCTGAATTGAAACATTCAAAGCACAAACTACACTGAGTTGTATCAGCCTTTTGTGGTATATATGCAGAAGCTTCTTATGCTGCTTCATAGCTCAGTCTGCAAGTTCTTAGTATGTTTATAAATGTTAGACAGAAACAGACAAGACTGTGTAGAACTCTTCCTATTTTGAGCAGGTGAGTCTTAGGTCAGCATCACAGATGTTACCCCAAACCTCATCAGATGTTCACAATATTTGGTGTCCTACTTTTGGGGAATGGAAGTTCTGTAGATTTTTTTTTTTCTGGTCAGAGCTGTATCTAGAATAGTTTAATTTCAGGATTGTTTGGGGTTTTTTTTAATCTGTGTGCTCTGTTTATTTATAACTGAAACTGATGGCCAAATCAAGGAGGCAAGAGGCTGAGTGGAAGAGCCCCTCATTGTGTCTGTCAGCAGAGACCCATGTGGGGCTGGCCAGCTGGATCTGCTTTTCCTGGGTCTTTCCAGATCCCAGCAGGAATCTCTGCATGGCTGCACACCGGTGGGAAAGCTCAGAGAGCAGCAGTCCTGGGACAGAGAAGGCAGAGAGGTGAGTGGCAGCCACAGGTGAAAGATTTTAACAATGAAATGCTGGTTCGAGTGTCCAACTACAAAAACCTGGGATGGGTCTATTAGGAAAGTAATCAGCTGATCTCTTAGGGAGGTGTCTCACTCTCTTTCCTAGAGATAGAGCAGCTTTCCTAAGTCGTCGTGAGATTTTCTCTCTTCACAATGCACAAGCAACTTAAATTCTTTCTCTGTGTATTAGAAGCTTGCAATATTGGGAAAATAAAAAAATCTACACAAATCAAGTACAAATGACTGACCATTAGTGGCTGCTGTAACATTGTTCTTAAAATTGAATGAGTGGAAAAACTTGTATTAGATGCAGGTGTAGTAAAACAGAGAAATCAAAATCTACACTCAGTTTTTATTTACAATATTACTTTTATTTTTTCCATACTTATTCCAAGTCCTCCCCCAATAGCTGATGCTGCAATGTTTACATTCATTACAACTAGGCAATGATAGTACAAACTGCTGCTTTCCTTCAGCCGGCTGGCTTGGAAATGTTGTCTGCACATCAGGAATTGTACACAGGAATGGAGTCTCCACAAGCATCCAGAGTGTTCCCTGGAACGCTGCTGTGGCGGTACTAGAGGTACAGGTCAATGTTCTGTTCTCCCAGCCAGGAGAGGCAGGTGATCTGTCTGATGTACTAAGAGGAAACAAAGTCTAAAAAGCTCTGATATTTTACTCATTACTTGAATGCAATGAGTTTGCAGAGGAATGGATGTTTTTAATTCTTGCTGGAAGGAGTTGCTGAACTCCTGGCTTTCTAGGTGTATCAACTGGACTTGAGAGGTACAGCCTGGTGCTAATTGACTCAGACCTCCAAGGGATGCATGTACAGGGAGAAAAGGAAGAAGGGCTCGCATACTTAACTCTTTATTCTATATTTTAAAAAAGCTAAAATGATTTGTATATCCTTTTTGTTATCAAAGTATACTTTCTCTTTCAAAGTAAACTGGTTTCTTTGGGAGGTGTTATTTTTAATAACAGCTCAGTGCTATAGCCAGGAACCAGTAATTCAAAAAATCACTCTTTTCTACTGAAAGGTAGAAACAACTACAGCTCCTCCCCCTCGTTAGAAAGCCAAAGAAGCAATTAGAGCCTTCTGTTGTATTATGCTTTTCTAAAACATCTTCTCTATGCAACTGCTGTAGGACTTCAGATGGATACAGTGATTTAATGCTGTCACAAAAGTGAGCAGTTTCTCCTCTCAGCCCTGCCAACACTAGCATCTATAGACAAAATCATTGTTTAAAGCTCTAGTACATCACAGAATAATGCTGATATTGGTATTTTACAACTAATGCAACATCACGTAATTCACATGTAATCTTAATAGTTAAAAATTCAAGACTGGGGTACTAACTGAATAAACCACTAACATGAAGCTTCCTTATCTGGCATGGAATAAGGGAAGGGATAGTTCAGATAACATTGTAAAGATTGGGCAGGAACAAAACAAATTTATTTCTCCATCCAGGATTTTATACACTTTACAAAAACCAGTAATATCACTGCGCCCATAAAAATGTTATCCATGGCAACAGAAAGCAAATACTACTTTTTGTCATCTAACAGGGTCTTCTTAAAATCAAAATACAAAGATTTGTGCTGTAGCAGTCCTCCACTTTGCACTGTAACGATAAGGCTTACTGTACTTTAAATACAAAGCTGTTACATCTGCAGTTATGAACCACTGGCTTTCACAAACATCATTTTATAGTTGCTTTTTGCTTCTTTTTTGTTTTCTGGAACCTCAGCTTCATCATGTTTTTCAGCAGCTTGTAGCTCCTCTGCAGACTCCTCTTGCTCCGAATCAGAGCCACTTTCAGAATCCTCTGAACTCTCATCAGAGGAGTGTCCAGCTGCCTCCTCTTCTTGTTCATCTTCCTGATACTGTAAGTTCAGATTATGAGAGAGATAAAACATTATTTCCTGGCAACTCCTCTGCAGCCTTTAAAGTTTCCCAGTGAGAATGTTTCACGTAGTGGCTCCTTTCATTTTGGTACTAAAATGGGCCATGTTGTTAAACAGAGGCCTGTAAGACGTGAATTACTAGACAGAAAGCAACTGCCCTGAAGTGGTTAACCATGCCAGCTGTGACATCCATGGATTCATCAGCCACTGGTTTATTTAGTTACAGCAGAAATCCTAAAGACAACGTTCAATGAGTCTGAAGTTCCAGATCACATCAGTTCAATAATGCCAGTACTGACACTGGAATATTTGTCGCAGAGTGTGACACAATGGAACTAAAGGCTAGACCATCAAGAATTCACATTTGTGACTGACCTTTGAAAGGAAGCTTAGCAAACTGCAGCATGAGGAATGCTTAAGTTACCCAGTGATACTGCTAACAACAATGCAGATGGTTATCCTGCCTACTTATGTATTCCTCAGCAACACTCTGATTTAATGTATTTGTCACTTTGTGCCCTAATCAGTCTTGACTGCTCTGGAGCATTAAGGATGTCTTATCACTTCTCAGAACAATGACAAGCATCACTCATTTATGAGCATCTAAGTGGCCACAAACAGCGGTCAACTGCCTGCAATCAGTTTGTCCTTTAACCTAAACCATGGAAATCTGCTTGGATTTTTAAACCCAGTACCACCTTGTCTTAGAGAAGTGAAAGCCAAATCATTATGCAAATGAAGTCAGTACCTCACTGAACCCAAGCCCGCAGTGGCGCCGGTTCCGCCCCGACATGGTGCTGTCCATGCTCTGCTGGTACTGAGACTCCAACTCCTCGTTCATTTTCTTGTCTTCTTCCCCTGCATTGTCCAGGGTACTTTGGTTATGGTTCATTCAAATTAACAAAGACACCAAATTACAGGAAGTCACATTTTCAAAGTCAAGAAGTTTAAATGTAACCATTCTAAACTAGGATCGAGTATTACTGCATACAAACCATCAGGCTTTAAAGCAACAGTATCGAGTGTGCAAGCAGGACAGCTTTGATACAAAGAGGGCTGGGAAGTTCCTAAGACCTGATGCATTCCAGAGTTGCACTATGCAGTGTTACGTTCTACTGAACAAGGTAAATGGAAGCAGTGTGAGTTCTCTGTGCTTCCAGCCAATACTGCAACATGCCCCAGCAAGGAGAAACTTTGTGACCTTCACTACATAACACGGGATTACTGTGATTAAATCATCCCTCAGATATAGCATCACGCCTCAGGACAACACCACCACTCTTGTTTATGGAGCTGTATCTGAAACTGTTTCATGCATCCCAAATTACACGGAGCAGTTACTACAGTGCTGCATTTTTCCATCCTCAGGAATTAGCAGAAAAACTAATATTCATGAGCTACTTCTACAGGCCCTTTATTTACTTGTTTGAGTAAGTGAATAAATAATCACCTTCACTGGGGGAAAACATGGTATAAAATAGTTAAGGATCCTATGCCCTCGGAAAAGGTAGGAATCTCTAATTCTCCCCAGGAGGCCTAGAACACTAGTTTTTAATTTGTATCTCTGTGAAGCTGAAAGGTTGTATTGCAAATCCGTATTTCCTCATTTGGAAGTTAGAACTGTATGCTACTCTATAAGGACAGTAACTATGTTGGACAAAGAAGTCTTAAAACCCCAGCATTTTAACTTTTTGCTATTAACAAACCAGTACTGATTCTTTATGACTCCAAGGAGAAGCATCACTTCCTTTCTAGGAAACTGAGGTACGAAGGAGTGACTCATACAGTAACAGCAGCAGCACCTGGAACCAATCCTCAGCCTTATTTTGGTCCATAGATAATTTTTCATCACGCGAAAAATGATCAGTGGAGCGTATCAGAGAAAGCTTTCTGGAATATGAAGGAACGTTGTCTGGAATGGTGACAGTTGCTATTCCACAAAGCTTTACCAAAGCTTCTCTCAGGCAGTGCAGTCCAACCCAGCTTGGTGCCATGTACTTTGACTTCCTAAGCAAGCACGATAAGGAGTTACCATGGTTCTACATGGCATCCAATTATTGCTGTTTGCCAAGATGACCTTGCACATCTTTTCAGCTTTTACCTCATTGCTTTAGGGCAGAGATCTTTCTATTCAATAGGTAATCAGGTCAGGGAGAAATCAAACCCTGTTCTTTTCCATGTACAATTTAGTCTGGATATCCTAGCATATACTGATCGGTGCCAACAGCAATAAAACTTATTTTGATATAAAAATAAGACTGAGGATGTACAGGCCCCAATTTCCAGGGCTCTTGTACACAAGTGTACCTGGCCATTAGGTACTTTGCTGAACCTGGACTTTAAAAGGCAAGTGAGAGCAGTCAGAGAAACCATTTGTCAGTAATCCAACAGAAGTAAGGAACTTCTACAACTCCACAGCCTGACCCATCTTCAGCTGCAGCCATGAAACCTGAAATCCCTCCCTGCCATATCTACCAAGCTCAGAGTACTGGAATGTTCCTAAATAAGGGTTAGATTTCCAACTTTGTATCAGCTGTTGGATAAACTGACCTGTCCTGAAGTGAGAGGTTGATCTGTGGTCTCCGATAACAAGGCGGCCAGTATGTTCTTTCTAAAAGAAAAGGCAGTTTGTTTTGGAGCTTTAGGGTGCACTGACAGCTCTGCCAACATCCTGGACATCTTGAATGGAAAAGGTTTGCTGTCAAACCCTGCCACCCAACTGCAGGACTCTTAAGTTTTACTAGCTAACAGCTGCTGCCTCTAGGTGAACTTCTTTTGTCTTTCTTTTGCTAAATTTTCTGAAAAAGAAACCCCAACAACTACGCACTCTTTGCTCTTCCCAGACCCCAGAGATGGTTCTATTTCATTCTGTTTCTTGCCACTGATAGGAAAATTATACTACATGATGCTGGACAGATGTGTATTCAGGTTCTGATCATCTACCCTTTCTCTGACACTCTGCAACAGTTCAGGCCGTGCATCCTACGATGATCCCACTTTCAGACTGGTCACAGTGTCAGGTAAGACCTTCACAGTGCTGATTAATTTATTGGCTCAGTAGTTGCTCATTAGCAAATGTGTCCCAATAGGCAAGAACTGGCATTACACAGCAAGCAGCATTAAGGACCCAAGCAGACACTAAGATTAGTGGTAGTGGGATGCTTTAATGGGGCCCTGTATCCCTATCCTCTAAGAAGTCCTAACTTTCACTTCTTTAATACAGTTAGCAATTTTAGCTTACAAAACTACTGTATTCAAGCAAAATACGTTAGTACAAGTAAAAATGGTTTTTTGATGGTAAGTAAAACTGCAATACTAAACCAACATTTTATACATGAAAAAAGCATTACTACATTTAACCAGTTTTGCAGCATTTTTTGCAGCAAGCGTAACAGAAATTTAGTTTTAGCGCATTTTTTCTTTAAAAATATTTCCTAGATTGATTTAATCAATCAGCTACCAAGTGGTAGCTTTTAAAGTGGTTTGGTTTTCTTTTCTCCAGCGAGAGAGAAATTTACAGACCCAGTACGTAGGTTTGTTATTTTGTAACAAGGACTCTCTCGGAAGCGTCAACAAGTAATTTTACGAGCTGGCCGGAAAGCATTTAAGGCGTGGGGTGGGAACGAAGCTGCGGCGCAGGGACTCGACAACTTCCGAGCGACGTTTTGTGTTACACGGCTGCTGACACAACAGCGGTGAAACCCAAACCCTCCTCGAAGCAGAGCCCCAAAGCCCAGCAGCTTTAAATTGCTGTCGCTTCCCTCAGAGCGCCCTGCGGCCCGCAGCCCACCGCCCACAGAACCCCGCTGAAAGCACCCCGGTCCCTGTACCCGACCCGGATGGGGGCCCCGGGCAGCGGGGCGGCCTCACCTTCGCGGCGCCCATCAGCCGCAGGAACTTCTGCTTCCGCTCCTCGTTGCCGAGGTCCGCCGCCTCCCAGCTGCTGGAGCCCTACGGGAGCACACGCTCACTGCGCCCGCCCGCCCCGAGCGGCCCCTCCGCCCCGCCGCAGCCCGTCCGGGCGGCCGCGGCCTGCCCGCGTCCCGCCGGGGGCTCCGCCGCCGAGCCGCGGCCCTGCCGCCGTCCCCCGCGCCGCCAACCCCCTCCCGCCGCGCCGCCGCCCCGCGCCCGGTTACATCGGGGGAGGCCGCTCGCTTGAGGCCGTGGTGGCTCTGCGACTCCCTGGCTGAGCTCATGGCCGCGGCTGGGTGACCGGGCCGCGCTGCCGCCTTCCTGCCGGAGCCGCTCCTTCGGGGGCGGGCGCGGGGCGCGCCGGGACCGGTAGTTCTGGGCGGGCGGTGGTGGCGCGGCGCGGCGCGGGCGAGGACTGCGCGCCCCAGAGGCCTCCGCGGCGCCGCGGCCGTGACGGGCGGGGCGGGCCGGGCTCCGCCTCGGGGCGGGCGGTGGCGCTGCCGGGAGGCGGGTGCCTGGCGCTTCCCTCCTGTCCTGGCGCTCAGGAGCCGGCGTGGCGGTGTGGGAATCCTGCCCGCTCCTCGGCTCGCTTCGGTGCCCGCCGGTCGCCCTCCTTCGTGTGCTCCGAGTGGAGCCCTGTGTGCGGAGCTCCAGGTGTTCCCATTAGCCCCTCAGTGCCTCTGGCCGTTTGCCTCCACTGTTGTTCCCGCTGTCCCATCACCCCGGCTAGTGTACAAAGCACGGATTCACCCACTGCCCCCAAATTTATTAATGCGTATAAATATCTCAAAGGCGGGTGCCAGGAGGGTGGTGCCAGACTCTTCACAGTGGTGCAGGACGAGGAGCAATGGCCACAAACAAGAAGTTCCCTCTCAACGTGAGCAAGAACTTCCTTACACTGAGGGTGGCAGAGCACTGGAACAGGCTGCCCAGGGAGTCTCCCTCTCTGGAGACATTTAAAACAAACGATTGCAAGTTTTTTTTGTCTTCTTTTTTTCTTGTCAAAGAGCTAAAGTTAGCGTCTTAATTAGATCATTTTTTGAGCAGATTGCAGTCTGTATGTGAGTGTTGTCCATGTGCATAAAGGCAGTCAGTTCAGCTAGACTTTTCATCTAAGTACCCATAAATTACATGCGCTTGTTCCCTCCAATCTTGCATGCTTTGCACAAGGCAGTGCAGGTGGCCAGAATATGTCCCAAATATTCAGTTCTTCTCAATAGTAGGCTCAAATTTGAACCTTTAACTTTCAGTGAATCTTTGTGAGTATGGAAATTAAGCTCTTGAGTCGCTATGGTGCTTTTCCCTGAGCCTTGTTATTCTGCTGTGACCCATTGCTCTTTCGTAGGAAATTGAAATACAGCAAAAGAAGAGTTGATAAACATTCTGGAAGATGGAGCACAAAAGCTCAGCAGATCTAATAATGTAGAGATGTCTTGAGTAGGTAGATTCAGAATTAAAGATTTCCTTAGAGGTCAGTATTGGGGGCAGCACTGTTTGTCCCACATGGACAGTGGGATCCAGGGCACCCTCGGTCAGTTTGCTGACTACACCAAGCTGTGTGGTGTGGTGACACCAAGCTGAATGGGACTTGGAACCTCCTGGTCTAGTGAAAGGTGTCTCTGCCCGTGGCAGGATGTTGGAATGAGACGGTCTTTAAGGTCCATTCCAACACAAACTGTGGTTTGATATGATAAATGGTCTGGAATGATATAATGTTATATGTAGAATATAATTATTTTTAACTGCTGTTTATACAGAATGGCAGTAGGATAGTGATGTTTTATTTTGTGTTTGCATATATTGCGCTGCTCGAGTGTGCAAAACCAAACAGAAAGGCACACTTGTTACATCTGCTTTCTGCAGCTTCTGTAGTCCTTGTTTAACAATGATAAAAGAGCAGAAATGATAATTAATCTAAGAGAATCTTATATTTGCATCTTTAGCCTCATTTCATGTATTTAAATGTACAGACTATTATATAGAGACTGTTGTAATGGATTAATTTAAATTTTAGTATATAAAAATTATTTCTAACAAGAGGAGGAACTTGCAAAAAAACCCTGAAAATGATGTTACTTTATAAATTAAAACACTCAATTTTTTTAGTAGTATCTACCAGCATTTTTAATCTGTTAACTTAATAGGAATTGGGGTAATCTAATACCAGTGAAACTGTACTTTTCCAAATTTTTTTTCAGTTAAGCTGTTATTAGAGTTTCTGCACTATTATGCTTAAAGACTTGTATCTCAATAAAAAACAAGTGTGAAGTTTTAACTACATGGCTACATTTCCCTTACGGGACAAACAGAGAAGGTTTGTCTTTGGGAAAAAAGGTGCAAAAAATGAGGCTGTTTAAATCAGCTATTATAATTGTGTCTTAGTTGTGGCTTATTGTTAAGTTCAAGTCTTTTTCAGGACAACTGAAATGAACTAATGTTTATGTGTCTGACTAATGATTTGTTAATTTTGTTTTTGTTTACATTTTGAATAATGATGTGGTGCTGATATTTTAGTGAGAGGCTTTGACAAGTTTTTTTCCCCTTATTTTGTTTATCCCTGGTTTAAAATGCTCTGTTTTTGCAGAGAAAAGATACCTTACTAAACAGAGACATCTTAAACATTAAATGGCAGCCATCTACCTATGGGATAACTTAAAAATGGAGTGATCTGACTGCTAACGAAAATGTGGATTCTCTCAGTAGCAGAATGGTTATGTAAAGGTTTTGCTTATCTTTATGGAGATATTACAGATAAGTCTAAGGATGTGTGACTCATGAGCTTTATATAATCCCAGTAACAGTGATAAATGGTAAGGGAGTTCTGAAAATCCTATCATGCTGGGATTCAGTGTTACATTTGCTGTACTCTTTTGAGCAACAGAGAAATGTCATTATTCACAGGAGAACAAGAGACACTGAGTTTCTAAGAAGAAACCTGTCTTCTCCAATCTCTGAGGCTGTTTTAGAATACAAACAAAACAATAGGTAAGGATTCTGGGCAATATTTGTGTGAGTTTTCCACATTTCTTTGACATAGTCTCTCTGAAGACGCTGTCCTGGAGTTAACATCCAATTCACAGGAGCTGAGATTTTGTCATGAAGCACAACTGGCTACGATGCAGAAACAGAACCTCAAGTAAGTGGCTGCCAGCGTAGCTAAAACACAGGAGGGAGGAAGGCTGAGGTTTCTTGTTGGACATTAACAGAGGCAATGAGGTAAGAGTGAGATGAGCTGAAATGACACATAAGGTAACAAAATTATTTGCTGTCATGTACAATTATTCCTTTAGACTTTTCAGCGTACTGCTGCTGCTATGGTGAGCTGCAGTGTGTGGATGGGAACCATCTCTGTGGGTGCAGGGTAGGTGTACACCAGCTCTGTTACAGGACATGCCAGAAGAACCACTTGAATGAGGATTTCCCACCCCAGGCCAGTTCCAAGTTTTGAAGCTCAGCAGTCTGCATTAGAAAAACATTCAGGCAGACAAAGGTTTGTCAAGGCAAAAAAAGAAAATTATGAAATGAAGTGAAAACAATTAGATGGAATGACATGAGGTGAAGTGCAGTGAAATGAACCAAAACTCTCTGAAAAAATACTCATTGAAATAATGAGATTTCTTTTCCTTTCATGGAAAGGAATGGGAGTGGGGAAGTTCAGGCCTACCTTGTGGAAGATACTGATCTAAATCTTCACAGTTATTTTTTATTTATTTTTTTTTAGCTTTTTTTTGTAGAGGTAGAGTAGATTAAAGTAGAACCAGATCTGGCAGCCAATATAATTTCTCATAATATAATTTGATAAGGATGTCTTTACCATGCAGCGATTGACTAAGCTGCAATAATAAAACTATCACATAGTGACCGAGATAGTGGTCAGCCCTGGCTTGGAAGCCATGGATACAGGGTTGAATCTTCCTCTGTTTAGTCCTGGCTGCACTCAAGACTAAGTGGCTTTTGGCAAATTATCTCACTTTTCTGCTTTATCTGTGAAATTAGGATAATATATCTACATGCCAGCGTTAAGAATTAATTATCAGTTGCAGAGTCTGTGTTCAAAGCGAAGTATAAGTGCTAAATATTAGCTGTAGAGTAATTGGACTACTGTAATTTATAATATGCTCACTGACATTGGCTTATAAAACAGGATCAACCTCTTCTCAAGTGCTGTAGAATGTTTAATTGTTACTAATGAACTTCTGATACTCAAAGTAGCTATCACCATGAGGCAGGGAATGTTGCCAGTGCCTGTCTGTAAGAAAGCTTAACAAGGAAATTAACGCCTTTTTTTTCAGCTTGAAACAAAAAAAATGTATATGTACACATACACCTGCTTTATGTGCACAGTTTAAATTACATTTGGTTTAGGCAAAAAGCTTTATTTCATATTAAATAGAAACATGACAGTACCCTACCTTTTCATCTCTTTCAACCTATTTAAGCTGAAAATGCTTCCTGTTTTCTGAGCAGCTTTGCTTAGTAGTTGTCACTGCAATATATGGAGGGTGCCACAGAGAAGAGTGGAAAATATTCTGTGTATCACCGAAAGTGAGGAAAGAAATTCTTTTACTGAAATCTGACTTGCCCAACAAACTTATTCAATGTGTTTTAGTGGCCTCATGTCTGCCGAAAGTTCAATTCCAAGCTCTTGCTAAGTTTTCTTTTAAGAGGTTGGGAAGAAGGAGAGACAAGCTAAGAGCAAACAAAGAGATGTCAACAGAAGGATTGTTGAAAAGGGAGCATCAGTTGAGGGAAGGCAGTCGTAGCTGTTAACATTTAAAAAGCCCTTTCAAGGACTAACAAAATAAAGGCTAGAGAGGCCCCCATCCTGAAATAGCTTTTATGTTTCTGAACCTGTTGTAAAAGCTTTTTTAGAACACTTCCCATCTAAAACCAAAATAGTTTCTATCATAAACAAGACAGACAGCACATCAATACAAAGACTATCTTCACTTACTTTTATTTCTGGACTAGCAGAAAAGACCATTATTCAACACCACAGAAAAAAACAATTGTTGCCCCAGTTTAACAAAGGAGGAAAACAAAGAATGGAGAGATTATGTCCTTGAACGTAGCTCTGTGCAGGCTTCTAGGAACCCTGCATGTATTAGGCTTCTACAAAGATTTTTTTTTAAATTCCCAATTTTTAACATCATAAAAGGTATGTTAAGAACCTTTGTTTCGGTACAGTCCCAGTGCAGGCAGGTCCCGGGTACTTTTTATATCAGCGCAGCCAGTCAAGGCCAACAATGTATCTCCTACTTGGAGTTGATGTGAACCAGCTACCCCAAAATAAGGAAATATAGTGTTTTGCTTTCTTAAGATTTTACATCATATTAAACTGAATAGGCCTCTTCACTTACCACTGTACGGGGTGCAGTGCTAGAATATTGTACCTGAGTAAAAATCATTTTTATTGCAATGAAGATACAGCTTTATGTATCTCACTTTTTTTCCTTCTTTTTCTTTTGTGCTTGCTAGCACATAAAAGCCCCAATAAAGACAAGACATTTCGCAGAAAGTATCTGCCAAGTTCAATTATTCTACTGTAAGTCCGAATGAGGAGGAAAAGTCTTCAGTATTATCAGAATGAATTGTGTTTGTTTAGAGAGAAAACTCTGTAGATCCTTCCTTGGGTGTATCTTCTGTTTCCTTTTGTATACTGTTTCATCCATCTGTAGTAAATCAGAATACTTTAGGGAAAAGAGAATCTTAACATTTCCATCTGTTTCTCTTGATGAATTTAACTTATGAGTAATTTGAAATTGGTGTGGACAAATCACTGCTTAACATACTCTACTGAGCAACACCACTGGAAAAAGGTGGAACAAAATTAACATAGTCCTTTTTTGAGTCACACAGTTCTGTGAAAGCCAAAGTCTTTGAAGTCTGCTGAAAGTTGTCTGTAAACAGAATTTGTCTCTTCGTATAACTGTTTCTGTTCCTAACACCTTTGAATCTTTTATTGGATGAACTAAGAGAAATTAGAAGGAAATGTAAATGATTTGAGAAAAACTGTGACTCTCTCTGTTCTTCTTCCTAACCCTGTATGATTGTAGTAGTTTCTTCTCCCCAGGGACTTCAGTAACATTTGTGGAAGTGGTCAGTAGAAAGGAATAAGAAATAGCACCAGGTATCTTTATCCTGCTGGTTTCACTTGATCCTTAGAGAAATATTCTTAAGGTGTGAAAAAAATAAGTGTGCTAAAGCTCTGATATATCTGCACAGCTCCCAGGTCAGAGCCCTTTTTGAAAAGAAATGTTTCTCCTCAACTTTCATCATCAGTAGAGCACAGAGACTTTTCATATGTACCCAATGTCCTAATAACCTTTGAAAACTGCAGAAGACTTTTTTTTCCTGTCAATATCTGCACCTCCCTGATAGAGCCATATCACAATACTGTCTGCTGCCGCTGCATCAGAAAGATTGTTCCTGCTGCAAAAACAGTTTCATTAATTTGTGTCCTGACAGTACATGTTTAAAATGTGTGATCACTCATTTCCCCTCTTATTTAGCCAGTTTGGATGTGTTCTGTGACTTGTGTTCCTTAAAACGCAGGCAGAGCATCTCCTTGGCAATGCTGATTTTTACTCCTCTTAGCTACTGGAAGATCTCTACTCTACAAAGGATGTACAAATACATATTTGCTTTGTCCCTGTACTGGGCTCATGGGTTATTAATTGTGTTTCAGTCACAGCCTATTGGCTTTGGGTGACTGCAAGAAGCACAAAAATAAAAGGGAAATTCATTACCATCTTTTACCTGTTTAACACCAACATCTTATTTCTTCCATCAAGTCTTTAAAATTAATGTAGTGATCTTTTCAAGATCTACACTCTATTAATAAACTTCAAACTATCTGGCAGCATTGCCAAGAACCTGCTGTACACTCTGCCTGTACTAAAGTAGACTTTACCATTTTGGTATTCATACTCTTATAATAAGTGACGGTAAATTGCAGGGGCAATACTGCAGCAATTTATGTACATTTTGACTTTGAGCATGGAAATTTGCAGCCCAAGCATCAGGATATTTTTAATAATCTGAAATAATAAATTTTAAATAAATTAACCTAGGCATGATAGAGCATGTTCGCTTAATATGGTGGTATTTATGATAGGCCCGGGACTGTCATGGAATTGTGGGCAGGACAATCTCCTTTACATTAGGACAGTGGTTGTGACATACAGGCATAGTGTTCCAGGAAGAAAAATATGCTGTTCTACTGACTTTATGCCACCTTCCTTGTTTTGCTGGGGGCATAGCAGGAGCCTGTTTCTATGTTAAGTAACGCATCCTTTCTAAAGCGTTCGGGATCCGAAGTGGGAAGGCATAGTATAAATGCCATGTCTAATGCTGTTAATTTACTAGAAATAAGTTCTGTACAAAAGACTGAAGACTTTGTTTGTAAGAAAAGACAAGAAAAGCAAATGTAAGGCTGGCTGCTGTCCCTGAATAGTTTAGTGATTGCCTGGAGTGTGATACTCTGAAATGTTCCTGTACGTTGTTAAATCTGGGATGTACATCATACAAAATGCTAACAGATATTTCACAGAAGTATGTAGATGGGAAAGCACCACCCAGGGGCCATCCAGGCCTACCTCTTGCTCAGTGCAGGTCCAATTAGAGCAGGTTACACAGGGCCATGTCCAGTCAAGCTGGACTATTTCCAAGGATGCTGATGCCACAGTGTTTCTTGGCAACCTAGCCCAGTGTTTGACCGCCCTCAAGGTAATTTTTTTTTTTCCTGTATTGAATTGGAATAGTTCAGCTTGTGTCCATTGCCTTTTGTTGTCGCTGTTCTCCCCACAGGCAAGTAGAGAAACGACACGAAGTCCAGGCTCAGGGATAAATGGAAGTGCTTTAATGAACTCTCAGAAGGCTTTTATATGTTAGTTTGCAAACTGTATTAAATGGCATAAGGTAATTGGTTTTTTGCCATCCACCCCTTAAGGAGATTGGTCAAGTTCTAAGACACCCATCTCTGAATGTTCTTCTAGTTAGAACCATAACAATTCTGCAAAACAACCTGCAGCTGCAAGAAGTTTACAAAAGTGTAACATTGTTTTGACTTACTTGCATGGGAAAGACAGAACTCTCACAAAAATGCTGCAGAGAGCTGAAGAAATTCTCCAGTGAAGCTTTTTCAGCATCCATATTTTGTCATGTCCCTGTGCACCTCTGCAAGGAGCCTTTTTCCATCTTCCCTACACCCTGTTATTAGGCTGTTGCAGGCAGCAATAAGCTCTCACCTTCAGCTGCTGTTCCCCAGGCTGTGCAAGCCCAGCTCTCAACTTCTTGTCTATCTTGTGTATCACACTGAAGCTTCCCAGTTGTCTTACTTCACTGTTTCATATCTGTCTTGTCCTGGGAAGACCAGAGCTGGACCATTGCTCCTGATGCAGTCTCTCAAATGCCAGAAAGAGGGAAATTACCAGGTCCCTCAAGCTGCCGGCAGTGCTTCTCTTAAAACAGCCCGGGATACTGTTGGCTGCCTTTGCTGCCAGGGCACACTGCTGGCTCATGATCAGTTTGTCCACAGGGACCTCCAGTTTTTTTCCCTGCAAACAGGCTTTCTAGCCAGTTGGCCACCAGCCTGTACTGTTGCGTGGGGTTATTCCATCTCAGATGCAGGACTTTGCATCTTAGTGTATTGAATTGTAATTATAGAATTCAATGTATTGAGTTATAATTTTGTGCTTGTAAGAATTAATAGCTTTGGGTTTGTCATTTGGGAATAGCAGTGACGTGCCTTCTGAATAGCCTAAATAATGCAGAATTATGCATAATATGACTCAGTTTTGGATAGCCAGTTTAACAAAACCACCTAAAGCTGATGATATATAGGGGCATCCTGGGATAAATAAATTACAGAAATCATAGTAAATTACCAAAGAAAGGATACAGAATTGTTTCCTGAAAGCTGGTAATTTTTTCAGACTAGCAATGCTTCATTTTTCTTTTGTACATTTATAAATGAAGTAGGCTGTGCTCATTTGGAGGCAAAACCAACACTACTTTGTGGCTATTCTGTTTATTGATCAATATTTAACTTTTCTTGTTAGGTTACTACAGAGTGGAATATTTTTATTAATGAAAGGGTTCAAACTATACTTCATTCTGAGGATATTGAAATACCATTTAATATTATCCAGTGTTGTCATTGCATGTTGAGTGATTTTTGTATAATGGCTGTTCGTGACTTTCATGTGTACGTAAATTCTCAAACTAGAAATGAAGGACTTTTTATATTGTATGTCAATCTTTATAAAAGAGTATTTCATAGACTTTAAGAATTTTAGAATTATGTGAGCAATTTGGTTGATAGCAGTTAATTTTAGGTTAGTTTTTTTGACAGTCATAATGAAGGTGGTTTTCTTTGTGGTGTTAGAAACCCCCTTAGAGGAAACACAAATCTTTATTTATGCTTTCCCCCCACTGTTAATTCATTTGCCTTTTTTAAGAATCTTGGAATTTGTCAGAAATGAGTCTGGGAGGATGAATTCAACAGATCTCTGTCCATGGTCTGCTGCATCTTGCTCCAAAGGGCTGTATGGCTGCAATGTTAGGAAAATTTGGCTTATTGTAAATTAAACCTCAGTGCTGCAGGCTCTCAGCTAGGAGACGTTATCCAGAAAGCCAGCATTTCTGGTTCTGCCTGTGATTTTCATCTGATGACCCCCTTTGCTAATGAAGCATGCAATCCTAATTTGGCATGGGCCACAGGTAGGACGGTCCTCTTGCAGGTGAAATGTCATTTGCCACATTTTGCAGAGTATTAGTCCAAACCTATATTTGGTTGGCACCTGTGCTCCAGAACTGGCATCCCACCTTGTGAGAAGGCAGCATGCCACTCTGACAGATGGGGAGGAATGTGAGCATGCCAGCAAACCAGTGGATGCATCAAGGGGTCACATTTCTCTCCAGGAATGTTGAAATACCGGTACACGCAGAGCTTCTGTATCTGAGGCGCACGTGTTTCTTGGCAACGACCAAAGTTCCTGCTGAATATCTTGGCACGGGACGTAAGGAAGCTTAGTGAATTTTCATGGCTTTCATAGGGTTTCTACACCATGGGAGCCTACATATAATTTCTGCTAAGAATGGCCCTGTGAATGTAAACAGAAGAGGGAATATATTTTGCAAATTATTCTTTCTTATTAATAGATTAAGAACTGTTAAAATGCCATCATAGCTTTCATGGATAATGATTCTTTTGATTAGTTAATGGTTGGTTTATCCTGGTCTGAGAGCAATAGAACGTGTAGTTTGGCAATCAACCCAAAATGTGAATGTCATGGCTTAAACTTGTACCATTTCTTTCTTGTACTTTATTTTAGTTTTAACTTAAAAGTAAATTCTGGAATCCCATCACACTTTTGTGCTTCATCAAGAAATTAGCTTTTTTCTGTGCTCCCCCAAATGATAAAATGTATTAAAATTAACTCTGGGATGTTCCTTTCTTTTCCTGAAGGTAATTCTGAATGGTTTATTTCAGTGTTTTTACTTTTTTCCTCCAGAATTACTGTAAAGCTTTTCTATTTCATCCATTACGGCACAGTGTTTTTCACATTTGAATAGCTGCATCAACATGAATCCTTTATAAGGACCTTAAAAACAAACTTTGCCAAGTCCCAGAATACAGAAGCTGATTCACATCCCAATACTCAGCTGCCTCATGAATAAAGGAGAGTCTGTGCCTGACACTTTGAAGCTGTAGCTGTTAAACCATACAGACTATTTACCTCAATAAATCATTATAAGAAACTAAGGTACAATTATACCCACAGAGAAATAGAATTCAAAACACTGATTTATGTGGTTCAGTGCCTGTTCCTTTTTCCATCATGTTTTGAATTTTATGCATGTTTGTCATCTTTGGCTGCTTCCATGTATCTTTAAACTAATGGGTCTTGCTTTTTTAACATTCCTCATTAGGTTTGTTATTTTACTTTGACATACAGACATGATTTGCACGCTGTACAAAGTTTTGCATTTAAAATTAACTATCTAATTTCTTATGCTATAGGCCAAAAATGGAAAATGAGAGTAATTTGTTTAAACTAACGTACACCTTTTTGGTTAATTTGTGACCATCTAAGCTGAAATTCCATATTAGCTGAGAATTTTTTTGTTGCTTATTTGAGATCTGCAGAGATCTGCAGAGAAATCACTGTACAAAGGAATCTATCATTGTGCCTTTCAGAATGTGCCTGCTAATCACAAAGAGATGGAAGCATAGGGAGTTACATTTGGAATAATTTCTTCAATTTCTTTACCCCTTGAAGAAGCAAAATGAATCTAAAAGATAAAAATTCAGTAAGATGAAAGTGCAGCCTCAGAAGAAGGAATGGCACTGAAACCAACAAATAATTCCATATGAAATGGTGGGAGTAAGGTAAATATATCTAGGAAGGGAAGTCCGAGAGCAGCCACAGACTGTTGGGCCACCCAAGCCTTCAAGAGAGTTCAGTGTTGTTCTATAGAGCAACAGAGTGGGGGAGTGATTTAATAACCAACAAATGTTCCTCAATAAAACTTCAGAAAGTCACCAAATATTTAAACCAACGTTTCAAATATGAACAATGGTAAATATGCTAGAGTTCCAAATGCTTTATGCCTTGCTAATAACTTTCAGTGCTGATGCTTGGGTGGGTCCAAATGGTCTGGAATGAGGGTATATCAGGCCACCTGCCTGATCCCAGGGGTTTGGATCAGAGTAGTGCTTGTCTGCACTGTTGAGAGGGAGCTATAAATCCATCATTATTTCTGGAGTGATTTATAACACGAAAGTTTTTGGGTCACGTGTGTCTTTTGTTTATCCAGTTAAAAAAGCTGTGTCTGTTGTAGACAGGTTTGGCCATTTCAGACTATTTTTGCTTTATGGTCGATAACAGGAATTTGAGTGAGAAGCCTAAATGCTCCATCTGTATTTTCATTATCTTATACCGAATTTCGTAAGATATTCAATTTGTAAGGGAATGTGCATCTATAATCTTTGTATAATACATGAGTAAGAGCACATAGTCTTTTTCATGCACTCTGTGATTTGCGTATATATGTGTATATATGTATACAAAAATCTTACTTTTTGTTGTGTTTTTATCTCTGTGAATCTACAGGAATGTTGTGAGGAAATAATATTATACCTAAAAATTTCCACATGCAAATGATGTTATTTATCCAGCACTGAAAACTCACATAGGGTATTCCATAACTTTGTCCCCAGTAATCCAAGAGTCTATAACATACTGCTTTTATAGTCTGCTAGCATGTAAATGTTTCTGTCATTATATCCATGGAGTTAATGTTTTTATACTATTGAAGTAGAGGATTGCTTTGCAGAAAATCACATGGTAGTCGCACTATGAACATTTCCACTGCTTACTGAGCAATCTGTTTATTAAAACATTTTGTATCTGTTGAAGTTCCATTAATGAAGCTACATATTCTAGGGCTTTGTAATACTTAAGTGTTATTTTTCCTCAGTTCCTAGTGCCCTAGAATAGAGATTCTGTTCAATTATAAAAATAGCAATGTTGTCAGTGATTAAATATTCTGATTAAGTATTTCCATTAATAAAATTTAAAATTATTAATGTTTCATATTGCTTTATAGTTCAGTGCTACCATGTAACAAAGAGCCATTGTATTTTGCAATCTACTGAAAAGAATCTGATCCTAAGTTGAAAAAAATTCTGAAATATTTTCCACACTTTTTAAAATTTCAAATGTGTACTAGGTTATGTTGGCTCAGGTGACTTTGCAACTTCAGTTTTTCAGTTTTCTAAGCAACAAATAAAAATGCATCCTGAGTGCTATTTGAAAGCATGTGAAGTTAGGGATTGTTCACAATGGAAACTGCAACACCTTCTCACCTATTTGGATGCTGCAGAAGCTCAAGAAGTTCGTTCTGTCAGAATTCAGACCAGAGACTGACTATTATATCTGAAACTTTCCATCAGCTCTCAAATAATGCACATCAAAAAAGAGTATTTTAATTCCTAGTAAAATCTCTTACCAAAATTTCTGAGGGCCATGCACTCTTTCAGAAGTGCGTTGGGTTCAAAATACAGGTTCTAGAGCAGTGTAAATACTTTGGCTGTAAATGTTTTATTGAAGTAATTGTGCAGGTGTAGCCAGCATGTGCATGCAACTTTAGTAGTGTCGAAGGGTCGTGTCCGTCTTCCCCAATGAGGGACTTCACATGTAGAAAGCAACCTTGTGATCTCATCACAGTACAGGGCTTGAGCTGATTAAATTAAATCAGTGTAATTAGGCATAACTTTTGTATGTAGACAAATCTTCAGCATTGCATGAACACAGACCAAGAATAAACTTGCTCAGTTTACAAAACAGACTGTTAGCTGCAGCTTATCACGCAAATAGGGAGATGGGTTTTTAAATAAACTTAATGAGTTAATGATGCAGCACTGGATGTGTTAAGGAGGGCAAGATATGTCCCAGGAAAACACTGTGAATATTAACCTTAGGCACCTGAACCAATTTGTTGAGGTTACCTAGGATGATATTTTTGTGGCTAGTTTGCAAAAATAGTAGCAGTAAGGAAATACAGTTTTCTGCAGGTTTTTCCCAAGCTTGTCTTCTATTAGCAGATACCTTTCACTCACCAAAACTTTAAGTTCAAACAAAGGTTCTATAATTCTAGCAATGATTCTTCAGAATATCCAGGGATTACATATAATAGATTGTGAGTATAGCATGAGCAAACAAGGCATCAATAATAACCTTCTAGCATGGTTTTATCTGGATGTACTGAATTACAAGGAAAACAGTTTTGGATCTTTTCCTAAGTCTCGCGGATCACAGAATGCGTGTTTAAAAGTGGAAAGGGAGTAGCCAGACAAAGGAAAAGAAACAACATCAAAAGCCTTAAGTTTGCATGAGTTTCATTATGCTGAAATCCTGACCTCAAATCAATAAGAAATCCTTTATCTGACACATATTGAGGGATTATAGACTCAACATTTTAGAGGATGTGTTTGAACAGCATTGACATCAAAACCTTCTGAAAACTGCAGGTGGATTATGAGCTGTGTACTGTTTTTATCTGTAAGTACAAGCAGCTGAAGAATTATTTCAGTCTATCTATGCTACAGTTTTGCAACAGGGCTACATTTATTTCTCAGGAAATAATTACTAAGGAGTGTATGTGGGTGTCTATGTTGGTCAAGTTGTTAAGGCACAGGGACTTGAGAGGTCAGAGTTTTCCTTCCAGTTATGTGACAGATGGTTTTTGTGTGTGGGGTAAATCAAGTCCTTGTTTTGTATCTCTGTTTCTCTGTAGGTACAGCACACGTAGGTACAACAATGGTGTATTGGCAGCACTCAGTAGGCTGCTACAAGATGTGTTTTAATATTTTCGAAAGGTGCATGTAGTTACCTTTAAAGGTCCGGTATGGCTCCACTAAGTGTTGGGATTTGAAAGACATTTCATAATGGGCAATGCTGCTCTTCCAAAAAAGTGATGTCTCCCAGGAATCTCTGCTTAGTGAATCTGGAAACAGCAGTGAAGATATGCTGCTTAAGCAGTTGTGTTTGAGATGGACCAATATAGGCTGCTCTCTGCATTTACAACTGTTCAAACAACTTTGGTTTGCTGTGGATGGTGTTAAAGATGCTGAATGCTTCAATGCAATAACCATTTATTTGGGTGCTTTGTGAGCTGTGTAACTTATTCTGGCACATTTGAAAAAGTGTTTATTGGATCATCTCTTACCATGAAGTGTTTCTTGGATAAGTTCTTACCGTATATTCTGTGTTATAAGAACAGGAATAGACACAAATGTGTACCAAACAGAAAAAAGGAACTTGAAAATAGAAGAGAAGGAAAATGGCTGTAATGAACAAACCATTGGACTGTATCACACACGTGATAAACTCAGGGAAATGCTCTAATATTTGATTTAGGAGACACCCATTCCAGAAAGCCTTTGAGAGTCTGCACGGTGTCCTGTCCATTATTTTAACAATTTCAGCTCTCTGTTCCCTATTGATGGCCAGCTGTCCTAAAACAGAGAAATGTGGGGGAATTAGACTTTTAAAGAGGAACTTAGAAAATGAATGAATATTTATATGCGTGAAGGTTTTCTCCTTGGTATTCAGGAGGAAAAGGTTTTGCATATTGAAAAACCCTGTGATATACTTCTAGAAGTATGTTTATAATATTCCTAAAATAAGTCTTCTGTTAATTTCATGTCAAATGCAAAGAGATTTACCAGTGGCAGCAGTCTTGTTAATGCAAATAAGGAGAGCTGTGGACTAGTGAAAGTAAAAAAGGAACAGCCCCGGATCTGCTGTTATAATATTCCTTCTGTTTGACAAGTCTATGCATTATATTTCATGTATGTATTTCATGTATACTTTCTGTTTTAAATGAGCATTCAGAGTATTCTCCTTGACTGCCACTGAGAAATACATTTAGTTCTGTGTTTAAGTGATGCATCTATTTTTTCTTTTTTTAATAAAGTTTTCAATCTATATTTCCTCGTATTTCTGTTAGGATAAATGAAAACTTTCTGTTTTAAGGACTGACAAAGTTCAAACACAATTCATGTCTGATCAGACTTTAAGGGGTAAGTTTTTAGCATGTCCAAGGCTGTGTAAGGGGAGCTTATTTGGAGCTGTTTATTGTTCTGGCAACAATAAGAATGAAAAAATCTCTGCTGGACAAAACAACAAAACATACAATTTGGTGATAGTTAAAGTAAAATGGTGGGCAAGTATGCTTGCAGAAATACAGCAGAAGAATAAAGATAGATTACACCTAAAATAAAATCTTACCTTTTCTTGGAAGATTTTTCTGAATTTAGGCAGGTGCAGAATTCTTTCAGGATGTTCCTGGCTCTAGTACATCTCTAGGGAGCTCAGCAGAATAAATAATTTATCTTATTTAGCATCTCTGCTAAACAGTATTGCCTTTATTTAAAACTATCACTTTGTGGCCTCAGCAGCAGCTTGGTGACTGTAATGGTGATACCTGTGTGTGTTTGAAACGGGACAGAGATGTTGGTCAAAGATTACAACACCGAGGCGAGCAGGGGAGCTTTGTCTGAAGTCATGTTGAAGGGTGGTGCCAGATCTTGGAGCGGGCTTTGATTTCCATGTTTCCATGAGTGTTTTGCCCTTCTCTGAGCATACATCTTGTACTAGCGATCAGTTTTGCTTTGACTGCCACAAAGCTTGTGTCTTCTGTCACGGAGGCAAGGATTAGGATTGGACAAACAGCCAATGAAAGAGAGCATTGCACAGTCTGGCATAGCAAGAGGTGTGTCAGAAAGACCATGAAGAAACCCAGTTTCTTTTTTTGCTGTGCTGGCCCCTATTAGCTTCTTTTATAATAGGCACTAATTTCACTTGTGTTAGAAAGCTGTGACTTGTTCTTGCTTTCTGATTATAAATGTTAAGACACTTATACAAAAAGATATATCTATTATTCAGATAGAACAAAAATATTTATATGATTGGAAATCTGGTGAACAAAGGTTTTTCTTGGGAAAAAAGTTTATAGTAAAATTTATGACCATGCATTATGAGTGTGGTCAAACAACGTGTTTTTCTGTTTTTCCAAAGCATTTGGATTTCTTCAGGAAGTAAAATCATCAGTGTGCATATTCTATGTATATGTCTTCGTGTGTCTCCATGCATATAAATATACATATATCTATATATTTATGTATCTATATATATATTTCTGTAGAAATGCAAATGTATATGTGTGTAATGTAATGGCAGTGACCATATAGCCATTTTCTTACCTTCTCTTTTCCCCACATTCCACAGCTTTATTTAGGCATTGCATTCTTTCCTCACGCCTTCTGTTTCTCTTGTCTGTTAAACTTTGGACTTTTCAGGATAGAATCTGTCTTTTATTGTGTATCTTCTGTCTATGAGTAGTGCCTTGTAGAATGGGATGCAGTTGTGAGTTGGGCTTGTCTAGTCTTTGGTCATTTTGTATCACAGCTAAAAGGGACTGAATTTATTTTGTTGGGCTCATAAAAATGAATTCCGACTGTTGAGCAGTTGAGCAATTGAACAGAGATAACAATCTTTTACATATGTAATGAAATTAACATGCAGACAATGGCTATTTTTTTCTTCGATGGTGGCTTTGTTGTTCTTGGATAACAATGTAATTAATTTTTATCAATAAAATTAATATTTATCATATTAAAAGAACAATGACTTTTAAAGTTATATTTTTTTGTTGGTGAAAAAAAGTAATGAATTCTAAATTTAAGATTATTTATATGAAAGCGTGTGATAACATAGTGAAGTAAATTAAAGCTGCAACATGAAAGGCAAATACACTGCTCAATTTTTTTTTTTTTTGCAATCGGCTTTAATGAAGTCTCTGTGTGCAATAGATCCTTGGAAGCAAGGGAGAAAGTCATTGATAGTGAAATTGTTTACTTGGCTTATAGAACCACCTTTCCAACTTTAGTTCATAAACTTCTGGTCAGAAAAACCTGCTTGAAAATGTTTTTCTTGGTAAAGGCTAAAATAATAAATTACAGTGCCTACTCGAATTATGCATATCTGTTATTTTTGTATGTTATGAGTAGCAGATTGGAACCATAACTGTTTCCATTTTGAAGTACAACTTCTCAATGTGTAAATAGGTAAGTACTGTATTTTAAAATAACTTTAAAATTGTAAGAAAGACACCAAAAGATAATATGTAACTATTTATAATTTAATTGAGAATTCTTAACTTCAAATGCTCATACCTGTAATTCCTGAGAAACATGCGGAGTGTATGTACACTTTCAGCACTTCTAACAGTTGTGCAGGAAAAGAGGTTCTAGTCAAGACAGCGTGAATAAAAAAATAACCTTCAGTGTAGAGCAGTTTTAAATTTCCACGTTGCCTATAAACAACTCAGTTCATATTCTTGCATTGTAATTAGTTGATTTGTAATCCTGGTGACAATTTAAGATGAAGGAATTTGTTTGGATTACTCTTTGTTTCTCTAATGGTTTAACCTTTTATCTGTCTTTCCACAGGAGAGCTAGGATTTTGGATGAGTTGAAGGTGGCTCCAGTCTGTTAAAAAAAAAAAAAGGCAACCTTAGTTTCTAGGGCCCTGGTGTGTTTGTTAACTACTTTGAAGTTTTTATAATACTAAAATAAGGCAATTAATACAATAAGGCAATTATATTTGCTGTACTGATACGCATTTGCAGATCTTAAATTCGCTGTGTTTTGGGGGGGTTTATTGCTTCCTTTTTATGGTACCAAAACATCTACTCAGGCAAGGATATATTTCTTAAGGTATTACAGGAGATGAGTGACAATCCAGCAGATTTTAAAAGGCTCCTGATTACCCATGAATTTTCCCAGTGACCAACACTCAATAAAGAGGACATTCGATATCATGAACTCATTACGAAAGGAGACCAGTGATTTCTGCCCACTTGTAATAACCTTTTAAGGTAAGAAATGTGTTACTGTTTTGGAATACTATATGTGCCCCAGTAAATTAAGGTGGTTAGTTCATAACTGTATTATTGTAAAGTTTCCTGTGTGTATATTGTAATTTGTTGTGATGGCAGGACTGTGAGGAAGCGTGCTGGATTGAACAACCCTGTGGCACACAGCATGGGACAACTGACAAACATTGCCTGGATCATCTGCTCTGACAACAGCAGTTCCAGGCTGCCCTCAAAGGTACACAGTTGTCTATCCACACATACTGATTAAAGAGAATATTGGTTAAAATCTCAGCTCTGTGGAGACTGGCTTAGACAAGAGTTGTAGTTTCTGGGTTAAACTGATGTACATGGGAAAGACATTCTGTGGTCCTTATATTCTTATTCGTATATCTACTGTTAAGAAAAAACTTCTGCTTCATTGCTTTTTGTTTTGTTTCTTGCGTTTTGTTTTTTTGTTTTTATAACAATTAAAAAATGTCTTGTTTCTGACAAATTCCCCAAGGATATATACTGAATCTAATGAATCAGATGTTGATTTTAATTAAGTCCATCCACTAATGGTGATTGAATCCTTGAGCTGTGCTCCTACAGTTTGAGTTCAACTGACTTGATCTGCTTGACTAACAAAAATCCACTTTTGAGGACTGCTACCAAATATGTTTAAACAAAGCTGAGCAGAAAGACATGGGATTTATATATGTTTTTGTAGCTGTGTCATCAAAGCCCATGTTACATTTTCCCATCCTCAGGGATGCTGTCGTATTCTTCTTCTCCATGCCATGTATTTCTCCCTTCCCAGGTTTCTTTCTGCTTGCTCAAGAGGACAGAAAGTACAGCAGAGCAATGCTGCTAACAACAACAAATCAATATACATGCAAATTGGATTAACCAAACTTTGCTTTTATTATCTCAACCAGGGCAGGCCAGGAATCAAAGCTTTAAAAATCGAGTTCCTTACCTTCCCTCTCCTCAATAACTGTACATAGGACCAGAGGACATAACACATGAAACTTTTATTTCTGAGAAACTTTTATTTCTAGAAACCTGTCATCCAATAATTCCCTAAACCTGAAAATGTATTGATGGCATGTGAATGACTTTTGCTCTTCTTTCTCTTCTTTGAATTCATCTGACAGCTGATTTCCAGCATTTTCTCCTTGAAGTATCCTTTACACTCTTTCCATACTGCTCTCCACTGCTGTCCTCCAGAATGTGTTTGTGTTAACCTTTAACATACCTTGACTATACTACTTACCTTTAGGACATCTCTTTTTGTGTCTGCAAATAATTTATACTGATTTCCTAGGTTATCAGCAGAAGACAGGGAGTGGGAGCACAAAAGTGTCTGTAAATACTGATTTATCCTATTTAGGTTCAAAGACCTGCCTGCTAGTCAATGTATATCTGGGAACAGTCCATGTGTCACCTTGTTGTCTGCTAGAATTCTTCATTCTGGGCCTTTTTGGCAAGTATGTCATCAATATAAACTTTTCTAAATTTTTTTAGGTGTTTTCTCCTAAATCAGTGACAGATTTTATCTTTCCTTCCAACTAGTACAATTTTCAATAGGAAAGCTAAACCTACTGACTACTATCTCTTTATTTATGTACTTCCAAATAGCCTATTCTCTTTTAGGAATTACCACACCAATCCTTTGTAGTTTCTCTGCAGCTTTTGTCTGCAATTACCAAACTGATCCTTTACAGAGAATTTTTTTTTTAATATTGTTACTGTAGTCAACATATCAGACTTTGTTTTATTTACAGTGTGAGTGTAATATTAGAAATCTTGTTCTTGACTTTATATTTCCTAAGTATTTTTCTCCTTTCTTTTAAATTCAGTTTTCCACCACTTCATCATGTGTATGTAGTTTCCCTTACAAATGTTAGCCGGATAAATCTGTTTGTTCTAAAAACTTACATATCCTCAAGTAAGAAAATATTTATATTTTGTGGGTGTGGAATGGCAGAATTTAGATATTTGCACAGAGAAAAAATGTGCTGTCTTCCACACTATTAATTTTCTAAATGCTAGCTCCTACTGTTGTTGGTTTCAGTCTTTTTCAGTCCTTCTCAAATGGTCTCTACCTTATCTTCTCATCTAGGCAATGAAGGCTTAGAAAGGAGAAATTTACTCACAAGTGTGATCTGTGTAGCTCAGGAAGGATTTTTCCTGGCCTGTTACACCCTACAGAAACTCTGCTAGATAGCTTTAAGACCATGAGGGCTTTTTCTTGCTTCTTGACCCGTTCAGTGTTTAAGTAAGAATCCTGATTTTGTTTCTCTGGTATCTTGGTAATTTAAACTCTGTGTACTTACTCATTCTATCTCAGTGTTTTTAGAGAAAGTGCAGAGGTTTCAGGAAGCTTCTAAGCGGTCAGGCTGGCTCCGGCGCTGGGTCCATCACAGCTGGAGTTGATCTAAGTTTGGGCTGCCTTGTCCTCTCCTCTATTGGCTCTGGCTCTGTGTTTCCACCTTCTGCGCTGTGCTGGCACTGGCTCTTGTCTGATCCTTCTGTGAGCTGCTCCTTGGAGCAGATCTGGCTGAAAAGTTTTTTTGTTTCGTTGTTCTTTTTTTTTTTTCCTTTGCTTTTGTGGGGTTAGCTTACAGACGAGCAGGCTCCCTGGGCTGGCTCCTGCACGTTTACGTGGGTGTTAGTGCTGAGGCAAGGGAAAGAATAGAAAGCCTTGCTTGCTAGACGAGGCTCTGACGACCTGAATTCTTTGTAGATTTAAGGTGCCATCGGATCCCACCCGCAGGCTGCAGTTCCACCTTTCCTCTTGGGCTGATGTCCACACCAGCACCCATTCCCTGCCGCTGTTGCCTCTGGGACCAGCACTAGTTTTTGTGTGGCTGCACTATTCCAAATCACAACAGACCCCCTCTACCTGCCCCCCAAACCCACAGCAGTTGCTTCAGCTGACAGAACATGGAACCATGTGATGTTACTGCTGGCAGTGAGGATGGAGCAAGAAAAGAAAATATTTTTTTAAGAAATTAAAAAAGTAAAAAAGGTAAATGCCAGTCATTAAGCCATGTAAAGTATTGCAGGAATTGCAGCTTGTGAAGTATATATATAATGTATTACATTTTACCAATGAACCAACCTGTTTAGCCTTGACACGGCTTTTAAGAACACTCTTCTTGAATGGAAGATCGTTCTCCTCCACCTCCTCCTCCCACATAAAACTTCCAGTTTAAGACTTTTGTAAGCCCTTTTCAATATTAAGTCCAGGTCTGGCATCTTTCATATTCCAGAAATCCGTTATGTGTTTTTACACATATATACATGTAATTCCATTTGTATTTACAGACAAAATCAATAAAGCAATACGGTTATGAAAAAAATTACAACTTTAACAGATTTTCATGGAAAAATAATTTCATATGGTTCCCTTAAGCATGCAACTAAATTCATAGGGAAGGAATAGACTGATCCTATTGGCATATGGTGTAAATGATGGCTGTCCCTTTGGCCTTTTACACAGGTGATGATCTGCCCCGAGATACCCATTCTGGAGTAGCACAAAGCAGGGAATGACTAAAGGTAAATAGTAAGACTAGGCAAGAGTCACAATTATTGTGCAAGGTGGAATGCATCTCACTTGCCTCAGTCTCTCAAATACTGGTATCTAGCCTAAGTGAATTGTTTCTACGTCCTTTTTAAGGTGGGAGAAAGGGACAGACTTTTCCAGTGCCAGTTTCTCTTCTCCTTCATGGGCAAACCAGGCAATATTGAAATCTGCTATGGTGATACCTCTCTGTGTGTATGTATTTGATTATAAAGGAATTTTGCACAATTAGCTTAAACTAGACAGCTACTTTTAATTTCCTGAACTTTTATGAGCTATAAAGTAAGATTGAGGCTCAATTATCAGATGCACAAATTTTTATTCCCTTTAAGTGTGGAAAACCTTTATATGACTGTCAGCTTTTTTGTATTAGCTAACTGCAGATATTTCATCAACTTATTACTTACTCTTTACACAGACAGAACTACATTCATTTTTAAGAAGTTCTGAATTTCTAAGAAGTGTAGTGATTTGAACGAGAATGAAATTTTAAGCAAACATCTGACAAAATATATAATCTTTTGGTTTTACATTAAAGAAAAGTCTAAAGTAAAATAATGCTGGAAACTTTACTGTGTTTTGGCAATAGCTTGCTTATTGAACATAGACCTATTTATTTAGTCCACTATGTTCATGAAACCTCAGTAAATTTTTGAAGTAAATTTTGCAAGTAGCATAAAACTCTAGCTGGCTAATAACAGGATATTCTCTGCATAAGTGTGCCTAAAAATAACAATTTTTTTAAAAAATCCAGATTTTAAGGAGTAGTGTCTCTGCATTGAAAGGGCAGGACTTGAAATCTAACTGTAAGAGTAAAAGCTGGAAAAGATTGAACATATGTTATTTCCCACCAGCACAATATTAAATGCAATTATTTTCTTTCTGCTAAAATCTTGAATATATCTTGCAACACAACCTCAAAGAGTCCCCTGCTGCTGTTGATTATAGTGAATCCCACTTCCTGCCACCCAGTAAGTCTTTGCAATTTTCTCTTTTTCGCCACCCTGTGGAGATAAATAATGTATATTAATGTGGAAATATCAACAGTAAAATCTCTTAATATGCTCCGCAAAATAAAGCTTCTCTGTAAATCAAAGGATTTGTATCATTCATTAATTTTTTGAACAAAAAGAAGCGAGTTCCTTATGTAAGGGCTTTGAAAAGTTTGAATCTCACCCTTGGAAAACAAGTGTGCCAAATACTGTATAGGAGAGGGATGAGTTTTTTCAAATTAAAAAAAGGATTTGGTATAGTGTATTACATTTAAATGACAGATTTTAGTGTTTTCCTTCCTCAGACTCACTAAATAGGCCTCGACAAATCCCTCTTTCACTTCCTTTGACCCAGAACTTTAGGAAGTGTGTCAGAGAATTTTGTGTCGTTTTTCAGGAACCGCTCCCTGTGCTGAACACGACTGTGGAGGATGTTCTATAAAAGGTTTGTCATGTGTGAATGTGATAAAAGTGTGCATTCAAATCTAATACACTGCTAATTCCACACTCAGCTCTCCCCACTTTTGTACATTAATAAAACATAACATAACAAATTTCCTTTGCAACTCTACGTTCTAGAAAGGACAAGAAAAGCAAAGGCAGAAGCTATGACCTCCTGAATACTGCTTTACAACTGAGGTTGAGGTTTCAGTGCTTAAGTGGAAAATTGCCATACTAAAGAAATGATTGCTTGCTGACTATACGAGTTGGGGATCTGGGGTGTGTGTGACCATGTTGATTCTAAAGTGCTCTCTTTTTGCTTTACATGTTTTTCCTTTTAATTCCAACTTCCAGGAACATGAGCTCCTTTCATGAACACCATAAACATTTCCTAAGTTAATTTAAAAAAAACCCAACCCTATAATGCTAACTTTGGGCATACCTTTCTATTGCTTAAATGTGAAAGCTAATTGAAAGAAATGTTCAAACCAGAAAAGAAGAAAAATTTTTAAAAAAAGGAAAGAAAGAACCTCCCCAGAACAGAACTCTTAGTCACCAACATTTCAGATGGCGTTCTGAGGAGTCTAACCACTCCATATTATTAAAATACCATCAAATTAAAATAACGGCAAAATACTGAGACTGAGTCAAATTGTGTCCCCTCCTCTGTAGTTGTGGCAGGCCAGCAGTCAGGGACCCAGCCAGAAGTGTAATTTCTGTGGGAAGGAGGGGAGGGAGAAGGGAGGATACCTTTTGTGTTTCTGGGCTGGGGAATGTGGTACTAGAAAAAGTGGGAAATTGTGAGCTATATTTTATTAGCTGGTTTGGTACTTGGCAGTAGTGCAGCACCAGTGCAGGCTGTTTCTGACTGAGGGAGAAGCTGTTTCCTTCTTTTGTCCCCTTCTGCCTTACCAATAACAGCTGCTGGGAAGGTATTTTCCCCATGGTGTTTTGTTGAAAGGTAGACAAAATATTTTCAATTATCCCTTGCTGTTAGATTTCTGTGTAAATAATTTGTGTTACGGTAAAAAACCCTTCCAAGGCGGGAAGACTGTTTGCTACTTTCAGCCCCAATTCTGTAAACATTTCTATGCATGTTTAGTTTTCACCATGTGAGCAGCATCCATTTGGGTGAAGTTAAGGATGGCTGTAGCTGCATGTTGGAAACTTGACTTACTTTGCATATCATTATGCATGTAGCACAATTTTAGTCCAAGAGAGTGTCCCGGAGATGGGAAGTCTGAGTTGCGGAAGAGTCCATCGAGGAAATGAAATCTGGCCAACTAATATGAATTAAATATTTTTGTACGTTAGTGTAATATGTTCATTCACAATTGGAGAAGTAGTAGGAATAACATAAGCATTAACAAAAATTAGAATTTATTCAGTGGCTGAGGCAGAAACCAAAAGCAGCTTGGATGGTGGCAAAACACAGGTGATTTATGAGTGCCTTTTATGATTAGAACTGCAGATTTTGGAATTATTTGACACTTTGCAAAGAGAGCTTTGTTTGTTTTGAGAATGTGGATATGCTAATACTTCAAAAATTTTGAATGTCAAGTCAGCTATGCATCGCCTTACTTGTACCAGAACATTGTAATAACTGTATTAAAAAACCCTTCTATCAAATGTGATGCAGGATTGTAAGTGTGGAGGCTGAAGCTCATTACTAACTATGAGTATTTCTACACATTATCTATTCCATTAACTTAGTTCCTGATACTGCAGAAGTTTAGACACCCAGAATTATAGAGAGTGAATAATTCTATTAGAGTAAATGGGACTCCTACAAATGTGTGAAGTGAAATGTATGCGTGAAACAAGCAGGGCTGGGGCTTTTAATGGGAATCTTGTTATGCATAAATATAATTGGGATGTGAGGAGTCTTTCATGAGTTAAGTCCTCCAACAGGCTCCCTCCATGCAGAGAAATAGGATAAGATGCAAAGTCCAAAAAGGGTAGGCCCCAGGTTTTTAAAGACATATGCCCACATTCGCACGCATCTGATAGAAGCAGATATGGATCTGTCTAAATTGAGCTCGAGGCAGGCATTCTTAGCATTTTTTCTACTCAAGTGACTTGGTGTAAGTGACTTGTTCAGAAACACTCTGTAGGTTTGTAGCACAGCCAGGAATAGAGCCCACATCTCCTGACTCACAGTTATAGACCAGACTTCTGCTAAAATTTGTGTGAAAACTTAATTGGCCATGTCTCCGTATGAGGGGGAATTTATTAATTTTGCTGCTACCTTAGAGTGTTTTGTAATTTTCTTGATGTGATCCTGTTCAATAAAGGTGTAGAACTGAACGTGAGCTTTCTCTGAGTAGATGCAGAGCATCTGGTTTACACAAATGGCTTCCCACCAAAAAGGAAAACTTGGAACTGTAGATTTTTAATGCACAGATCTTGTGCTGTTGCAATGTTAAGAAGTCCTTGTTGTTATGAATGTGCATTATGAGTATATTGTACACAGTCCTGGTATGCAAATGTGTAGCATTCAGAGAAGTGAAATAATTCTGTGTTATTATTATCTTTGTAAATTGCATCTTAAGAGTTTGTTGAGGACTTTACGACGGCAGTTTTCTATAGTCACAGCTATACAGCACAAAGTGTTTCTTTCATTATTAACAATAACTGAGCCAATGAAAATGCTTTTAAATATACACCAGACAAGCAGTTATCCAGCTCTTCCTTCTTACCATCCACAAACCATCTTTTAGCATCTTATAAACGAGCATGTAAAATAGCTTTGTAAACATCTGCTTTTCATTGTTAATTGTCAGGGAAAACTAGAGATTTAAATGCTCCTTTTGTAGCATTCCTTAATCCTATCAGAAAGGAGGGCTCTAGATGCTTCTCCTTTCTCACTGCAGATAGCTTCCGTAGGCTGGGGGCTTTCTTCTTTTTTCCTTTTATTTTTTTTTTAAATATTGATAGTTTTTATTTACTTACAAACAGCTTGTTTCACATCTCAGTTTGAAAGGTCTTGCATATTCTAGTCTCTGTGGCAACTCAGTAAATTTAAACGAAATTTACTATGTAATTATCAATTGCTGTATAAAATGTGTTGAAAATCTAATTTTTTTTCTCGTTACGGTCCGCTCAGTATTTTCTTTCATATATAAACATTCAGGTTAGGTATTGTATCATACACATGCAATAAGAAAACAGGAGTATATGTTCATGCTGCCCTATAACATAAAAAAATAATAAATAAAAAATTCACACTACTACAGCACAATTATTATTTTTTTAGAAACACTGCCTTTATTTTGGTTAGCTTTTCTGTTCTAGTAATCAAGTCATTAATGTTGAGTGTGTCTGGCAATGATTTACTTAAGGTAGCATTCATAACACACAGTAGCTGCATTATACAGGAAAAATAAATCTATTCATGTTACATTTCCTACCATTAAAGCTTTTTTAAAAATCTTGTATTATGGTCCTGGATTTGTAACATTTGACTTTTTGCTTCTCTCACACACAAAAGGAACATTGATGATTTAAAACTATTTCATGTTTTATATTTCTTGAACAGGAATAAATCTTTTTTACTTTTTTTTTTCCGAATCTGCTTCATTTGGGAAAAGATACTTTTTCCACCTAAAATTTGAATGTTTCCATAGGTTTCATCTTTAATTTTGGTGTTTTGAAGTCAAAGTCTGCTTAACTAATTCCTCCAGCACAGTCATTATTTTAGAATCATTTAGATTTCTCCCTGTTTTGTTAATTAAGTAACAATTGAAGGGTACGATGACCTAGTAATGTTTTTATTCATGCCATTCAATATTTACTTCTAGAACTTCCTAAAAGGATTGTTACATGGACCTCAGCATCACTGCATGTAAAATTAATTGAAATGACATATTGTTGCAGTTTCTATGACAACCATATCATGATGCTGATGCTCTCAAAAATTTATAAACTACTATTTCAACTATGCTAATAGCACTGAGTAGAGTTAACATTTATTTACTTAATATTCTTATTAGAATCAAGCGTTCAATACTTCATTTAAAAAAATCAGAAAAAGGTGTATGTCAGTATTTTTCATTTGTCTGATGTTGGTTTTTTTGTGAAGGAATTCTGACTTTCTATGAGAACCTTTTTAAAATCTAAGTCTGCTGTGTAATGTTGATGACGAGCTTATTCACTCAAAACAAAGAGAATGTATATCATCACTCACAAACTTTTAAATACGACATTCCAAAATAAATCTTACAGTGCAATCCACTGCAAAAACCTGTCTTGGTTTGCTAGTGGAATATTTAAAGACAATTTATTCCTATTTCTATTGTCCTAGATGCTAAACCTCAAATGCTTGTGACATGAGAGTACTTATTCACTGGCAGGACTTACATAAATAAAGTCACAAGCTTAAGTGTCTTCAGGACCAGGCACAGAGTTATAAACCCCCTAAAAATATTTACTTATATTACTGCCTTGTTTTATTGTAAATGTGAAATGTGAAAAGGCTTTGCCTGGTAACTCGAATATTTTTTTTCCGTATTAAATACATACCTTTAGTATAATCACGTTATTCCATCAATCTGCAGGCTTTTAGAAGTTAGCTGATTTAAACATTTTGACAGGGAACTCTATTACTCAGGCAACACTCACACTGGAATCAATGAGTGTTTTACTTGAGTAAAAAATTTAGGACCAATGTAAGATGCCTTATTCAAGTTACTTCATAATTATATAGATTGCAATGACTTAAAAAATAGTGAGCTTTGCTCTCCAAACATAGTCATTTTATTCAGACTAACTTGCACTTATTAAAAAAGTGTGTTTTCTATTCAAAATGCATGATTCTCATGTATAAAACTTATTGATCATTGATCCAAATAGGAAATAAAACACCTTGATCTTTCAGTCATTTGTCTTAGGAAGATTCCAAAACAGCCAAATCACATTTACTTCACTTCAGTCTTAAATCTGATATTACACTGGAAAAACGTTTCATATAATCGAATGTTCGAGTACGTTGAGATCATGTCACATTTCAGTTTTACCGGTATGAATGCTTTCAGCAGTTTCTGCCCAACGTTCCCGGTTCACTAAGCTATATTTAAACATGTTTTGAAAGATTTATACAGTGATCTGCATCTTAGTCAACTTTGTTGCAAGAAGTTACTACTGCGTATTTGGGTAAGAAAATGTGAAGTGCCTGAAGAGGAGAGGAGGGAGGACATGGCCATACTACCCATGTGGGATATGCCATGATATTTATAAGCTCCAAATAAAATTGGACAGCTTGAAACAACTCTGTACCCCAAAATGTCTTTGTAGACATTTTAACCTCTTGTCTTGTTATTTTCTAAACCGTTAATCCTTTCTGGCATCATCATTCAGATTCTCTTTATAAGAAGCATGCACTTCACATGCACAGGACTTGAGCTTCTGGATGAAACAGCTGGCAGTGACATGAGCCTACAAGATTAGGCCATATTCTCACAATTCCAAAGGAGCATCTTAAAACAAATGCAATTTATGAGTGCACAGTGGTAGTAATATAAAATACGAAATTATTGGCCTATCTTGAGGATTCCTTTTATTTCTGTTCATGTGGCATGTATATGTGGCTAAGTGGCGATACATTTATTTGCAGTGTGGGCCAGCCTTCAGGTCAAAGACAGCTTTGTTTATTTATTCTAGCCTTCAGGGTTGTTTTTTGATATTTTTGTTTGGTTTTATTTGGGTCTTTTTGTTTGTTTGTTTGGATTATTTTTTTACTCAGTATCTTGTATATAGCGCAATAGTTCAGTCAGGGACTTTGAAAATTGTGCTTTGCTGTGGGGTTATTTTTTATTTGAGGGGGTGGATGTATGAAAAAAAAATAAACTGATGGAATAATTGCAGTGTTACAATAGAAAATCTATCCCTGCTCTGTTGAATTCCAGCATGTGCTGTCAGAATGGGACATCGCCAGTGAGAAAATAAAAGCACCGTGGTGTGCTGATAGGGGATTGCAGTCATCACGTTTTAGCAAGGGCTTTTCTGTCACTGAGATTCTAGGGGAAGATCCTCAGCAACCTTCATGTTCACCACCGACCTAGAGCTTACTCTGGGCTGGAATATAAAATAAGGCTGTAAGGGGGTCCTGTAGCACGAGTCCCCTCCCAGCCCCTCAAATGTGCGTGCGGGTATAGCTCTACCTGACATAGATCTTCCTGTCCTTCCATTCACAAGAACAAGCTCTGCTATTCCCAGCTGAAGCTGGGAAAATTGGTATAATATGTGAGGCTAAGCAGGTGCAAGCTCAAGGAAGAGATGCCTTAGTATGAGTGATGATTGCTTTAAACATCTCTTGCATGGCTTTGGGTTGCTTCTGAAAGAGTACTTTTAAAATCACTGTTAATCTTGAGCTGCTTTTTTTGTATGTTAGCCGTGTTTTATGGTCATTCTGTTGTACAGAGATGGGAGTAGAAAAATGATTAAGATGACAATCAGGCAAATCCAGCTGTTAGGTGAAATTCCCAGATTAGGAGCAGCAGATGCATTACAGTGGAAATGTTTGCACCTTCCACAGTCACACTACTGTTTTTCCTACTCTTACGCTATACATGAAAAGCATCAGGTATCCAATCTTAAGGTGATTCCTAATCACAGCTGAACATAACTGCCATTTTTTGGAGCTTGTTTTTGGGGTTCTCATGGTTCATCTGTGGAGCTTACTCTGCCAGTGCAACTAGTAGCTAGGAGTTAAGTGACTTCAACCTTGCAGGTGCAGTCAGTGCTTTTCTGGGTGCCAGGATGCCCTGACATGATGGATGCTTTCCAGTAGCTGGGATGCTATCCACCAGCTGCTAAAAGCCTCCTGAGAGGAACCCCCTTCTGGGTTAAAGCTTTTCGTGAGAGGTAAGTGATGTGTTGTGCCCCTATATAAATGGATCTGTCTCCTACAGTAGATCCATTCCCATAGCTTTTGCGTGCCTGGAGCATGCCTAAGAAACTCATCGTGCTGAGCCTTGTCCACAACTTTTAGCAGTGTCACCCCAGGTGCTGTCCATGGGTGGTGACAGCCTAGTCTTTCTTCTTTTCTTTTTTACCGTTCACCTTCCATTAATATAAATATAACCAAACCCCCAGCCTCAAACTTGAAATCAACTAAAAGATTGGAGAACGAAAATCTTCCAGGAAAGCCCGGGCAGTGCAACTAGCCTGATTTTGGCCGGGGAAGGAGGCGGAAAGAGGCTGGGCAGAGGAGCCAGCAGTGCTCCCTGGCACACGCTCCGAGGGGACACTGCCTTCCAGCAGGGGGGTCGGAGGGGATTTACTGGAGCGGTGCCGGCGGGACGAGCGGGCCGGGATGCGCTCTGCCCTACTCACCCCACTCCCCAGGGGAGCGCCCAGCGACGCCGAGACAGGCGAAGGAGGGAGACAGTCTCGGGGCAGAGGGTTAAGGAAAGCACCGGTGCGGTGCTTTCTTTTTGTGTATTCCCATCTCCCTCAATTCTCCTTAAATTCTCCCCGTCTTCCTCCGGCCCGTGAGAGCGGGCGGGAGGCAGCGGCGTGCCCTGACCCGGAGCCCCGGGGGCAGCCGGCGCGGAGCCCCGACCCCCCCCCGTCCGCCCTCGGCGGGGTCCCCGCGGCCGCGGCGCGTTCGACTGCCCCGGGAGCGCAGCGGGCGCTCGGTGCGGGGCCCGCGGCCGCCTCACGGTGGCGCGGTAAGCACATGGACAGGCCCGGCCGCGGGCAGCCGGGAGCGCGCTCCGCTCTGCCTTCATTGGAATAACAGTCCCGGTAATGTTTCGGATAAATCAAACCGCTGCTACAGCGGCGCAGGGACGGGAGGTGCGCGATGCTCCGCGCCGGCGGAAGGCGTTTCAGCCTCCCCGGTCGGCGCAGAGCCCGGCGGCATCGGAGCGAGGGTCTGCGGCATCTGAAGAGCACAGTCTCACCTGGGGTTAGTTTCCCCCTCCCCCTCTCAGTCTCACTCCTCCCCCAGCCCCCCAGGAGAAGTTTGCAAAGAATGTGATGGAGAGTGTAAAGCAGCAGATGCCGACGTTAAGCTCCGGCTCGGTTCGGGCACAAGGAGCTGAGCCACAGCCCCGAGCCACCGCCCTCGTTAGCACAGCAGCGCACTCCTGGCACCCGGGGTACCCGTGGGGGGACAAACACAATGTAGAGTAGAGTCATCTTACCTCCGAGCTGAGGGAGCAGCCTGCGAGGCAGGAGCGGGAGCAGCGCGGCTCCTGCCCCCGCCCCGGCCGGTCCGTCACCGCGCTCCGGCAGCGCCGCCGCGCCCGCCCCGCCGGGCTCCGCTCCCGCCGGGCTCCCCCCGCCCCCGGCGGGCAGTCCCCCGCCTCAGCCCCGCACACATCCGCGACTCAGGGCAGCGTTCCGAGGCAATCCTTGCCGGTACAAATCCCCCGAGGCTTCTCTTCGCCAGAGCGTGGAACAAAATTGCCGGTTCCCCTGAGTTTTTGTCAGGCTGTGCTGGCGCTCGGGAGCAGGTAAGGCGGCTGCTGGCTGCCAGCGATCCCCGCTGCACTTGCAGCGAGCAGCAGGAGCCGGTGGAAGTGGGAGTGTGGTCTGCTCTTCATTAGGGAGGGGGGAACGGACCCTGGAGGTGATGCAGTGAAACACTTCTACTCCCTTGCATTGTGTTTGTCACAGATCACGGGCGCTCTCCTTTCATAACACTCACTTCAAGCATTCTCAAACCCAACCGGAATAAGTTCTGATCCTCCCCTTTAGTTTACATTGGGGTTGTCAAAGGATTAAATAAATGAAACTTTATTTGACCGTGGAGTTTACAGACCCTGGGATCCCTACGCGCTCTGGCCTTATTCTAATTCTATAGCGGTAATTACCCTTCGTTTCTTTAAGTGCAATAGATTTATTGCCTTAGAGACTATGCACAGTTTGATTGAATTATTCATTTTTTTTCTTTGGTGTAGACTGCATCTGGGGACTGATGTGACGTGTAGATTTTTTTTTCAGGAACAAAGGGAATGTGGAAATGAAAGAGAGAGGGAGAGAGAGGCTGGCAGATGTGATGAGATGCGGTGAAGGTGTATCCAGCTTGGCACTCCCACTCCTCTCTTCTCCTCTCATTGCAGCCCTGGGTGACTCTCAGGCTAACACAAACAGCTTTTCTTCCGCAGCCTGCCCTCTGTCACTGTAAGTACAACAGCCTTCTCTTATCAGCATGCAAATTCCAGCCACTCACTACCTTAGCCTGGTGTTTGCACTTTAGATTTACAGAGGGGACCTTTAAAATGAACTTTCCGAGACAGGAAGGGGTTTTCATGTCGAACTTGCTTTTATTTTCTTTGTAAAAGTTTATGTGGTTTTTCCAGTTCTCTCTTCCCCCCCCCCCCTTTTTTTTTTTTTTTTTTTTTTTAACGGTGGGGGCGTGGAGAGGGGAGATTGTTGCTGCGGCTTTTTCCTTCACTATCAAGATGATGCACAGTTTAAAATGAAATTAAAATCTCCTTGATCCTCTTTCTGCCAAGACAATACATTTTGTTGGCAGATGACGCTGTAAGGAATTCAGAGTTTTTGTTTTCAGGCAGATCTTTAGCTTTGAGTGTTACAAAATGCAAACGTCCCCTAAATTTGGAGGAGTTCTCTAGAGGTTCTTGTTCTAGGGGAACTCGTATCAGCTGATGGGTTTGCTTTTGAAGAAACCTGCATTAATATACTTCTGTCCAGTCTAACAAAACTTTTCCCCAATCGCATGATCAGGCTTTAACTTCTTTTCCTTTAGCTTTCTCTCAGATGCTGTTGATTATTTTGCGAAAGTTTCTCCGAACATCTTTAGCAAGCCTGTAACAAGCCTTCATTGTCGGACAGTGTCCGCAGAGGGAATTTATAAACATGCCTCTTAATTGTCCGGCATTAACTGGGGAGAGAGGGCAGTTTAGAAGTGGGTGAATGACTTTTAAAGTGAAATTCCTTGTCCTTTGAATCCAAAAGTTCTGAGGCTGTTCCGCCAACTCTCCAGGAGTTGCAGGTTTGCTACTCAGGTTAAAGATGCGGTACGTACAACTTAGCACACAGACAGGTTGCCTCGCTTGTTGAATATTGCTTTACTTCCACGCATTTAATGAGACACAGGGCGCAAAATGCCATGACAGCTGTGCACAGGTAAGTGCCCCGACGTGATGTGAGCGCCTGCGGTCCCTTCCCTGTGCAGGGACCCCCAGCAGGTCAGCATCCCTCCTCAACATCTGCCTGCGCTGCCTGCCTTTAGCCTTCATGAAGCCAAAGCCAAAGGACAGTAGTTCCAAACGCGGTTTCTAAGCGTGGGGTGACACTACAAGTGAAAACGTTTTCTTGTTTCTCGGCACGTGTGTACGGATCCGCACGGCGGGTGTTCACTTATGCAAACAAAGAGGGAAGCACAATTATCCCCGTGCAGCGCACACACGCACATTTGCATACAATGCCCAAGGAATCCTCTTCTCCTGCCGCCGAGAAGTTGCCGCTCCCCGGCACTGTGAGTTACATCTGTAACTTAATTGATCACACAGGGGAAGCAACAAGCTGGAGAGCGTTCCTTGCGCTCCGCATGGAACGTGGCCGCATCCCTGCCGTGTCCTGCCCCAACCCAGTGTCATTCCCTGCACTGGAATTTCGGGAGTGCAGCGGGATGCTCCCCCGAATTGGAGCTAGGTGGGCGGTTGGATTTATCTGCTGCCTTAATTATCTCTTGTCCCATTCCCGCTTCGTATTTAATAAGGAAGATGCTGCATTTGAGGAGTGCTTGGGATTTTTTTTTCCTTTCTGTTTCTTGGAAGAAAAAAACTTCCAGTAACAAATTACTGGAGTTGCAGACGGAGGCAGACTATTCGTCCTTGTATTCTGATTTACATCTCTTTTCTTACATAGCTCATTTTAATTTTTTTTTCTTTTTGCGCGCCGAAGCTACACTAGTTGTGCAAAAAGTCAAGGTGTTTGCCAGCAGGTTTAAATGTGTTACAAGGAAAGCGTTAGTGGCCAATCACGGGAATTCTTATAATTAGAGATTAAAAAGGACAGAGCAATATCTCGAAAGGCAGCTATTTACTGCTGTTAATTCCATACACCGGGTAACTGCAGCAAGGTGAATACTTTGAATTAGCCGAACGCAGGTGAATGCAAACTCAGTATTTACAATCATACAATTCCCCCGTCTCTGAATTTCACTTTTCAGTGTCTTTATTAAAACTGAAAGAATGCATGGAAATTAGCTACTATACTCCCATCCAGCTAATTTGATTATAAAGCTTTCTTAAATAACTATAAAGTTCTATTTCAAGGTGTTTGCTGCTTGCCGAATAGGACTTGGTTACTCCTTTTATTGTAGTGGGATTGCCAAAAATATTGTATAAAATAGGTCCACTATTCCAAGAGGTTCTGACTCACAACTCATTTTCTCTGAACTCGGCTCGAGAGGGACGATAGCACCTCGGATAGCAAAGGTAGAGGATGCAACGTGCACGACTCCAGCAGTGCGTCGAGTTTTACAGCTTTTTAACAAAATGAAACAGAGCCAGGTCAGATCTGTCCTGTGCCATCGCGTTAATGCTCAATTTTCATCACGTCCTGCTGAAGCCAGGTTCATTCGCAGTGGGGCTGAGTGTGCTTCTGGGTCTAACCTAGTCTGCAAATTTCTACTTGAGAGAGAAGGAAAGCGAAATCAGGCTCTCTCCTCGTCTTTTTGGCCTCTATAAGTTATGAAGCTATTTTAAAATTAAAAAGTTTGTCTGTTACTAACTGTTCCAGGCGCCTTCTGGAAAATGGGGAGAAAGTGCCAAAAATACAGAGATGAATCAACAACTTCTCTCTCTCTCTCTCTCATTTTGTGGGCTTGAGGTTGCTTTCCGCACTCCCATCTTAACAACAGTTTAGCCTAGGTGTGAATAATATCAAAAGAGGGAGACGTTCGCTCTGCAGCGCTGTTTGCCCACCTGATCTGCGGGCCCCTGACAGTTTGAAAGACTCTTTTATGTTTACCTTTGGAATGCAAAAATACAGCAGGGAGACTTTCTTAGGTTTGCAGTATTCTGCCACTGGTTGATTTTCTCCTTAGCTCCTTATAGTTTTCCCTTCTTTCTCCCAGATCTCCACCCCCCCCCCCCCCCCCCATCCCCAATTAGCACTTTCAAGAGAGCGTGAGTTCCTAAATTGGTATTCAAGCTGATATTCCAGTCCTTATCTGTTGCCTTTTGGTAGGCAGAGAGAGGGATATTTATATATTGCCGCTGCTAAAATTTCTCGTCGTCGCCACGAGAATCCCAACTTCAGCTCGAGTCCGTCCTAAATCAGTTTTTCCTCTCCGGCCATACCTGTCTTTCCCTTTTCACTGCACTCACTTTTCACCTTTCTGCTGAATCCATCACTAAATAGTTTGTGGACTCTGAGTGCATTCTCTCCCCTTCTTCTCCCCCGGGTCCCTGTAGCTGGACTCCCATCTCTGGTGTAATTTATACTTTCCATTTCATCTCCCTTTTATTCAATCCCCCCCCCTCCCCCCGGCCGTGCTGTGGGATCGGGCTCTTCAGAGACCCATTTATCAGCTGTCAGTAAGCGCTTGCTGAGTGCTTCCCTCTTGTCGTCCCCGCTCCCTCCCCACGCCGCCAGCCCTTCCCTCCTCCTGCACATCGTCTTTCTCCAGCTTTTTTTTTTTTTTTTTTTTTTTTTTAAATTTTATTTTCCTGGTGTGTCCCGTGAGCCGGCGGGACTCTCCCGGCGTGTGTGTCCCCGCGCAGCGCGGCGGGCGGAGGGAGGGCGGAGGGCGGGCCGGCCCCGTGTGACACGGCCCCCCTCCCGCACCGCCCCGGCCCCGCGAACCGGCTCCCCCGGGACCCCCCCGCTCCCCCTCCTCCTTTTCCGGCCCCCGCCCCGCCCTCGCACCCCCTCCCCGGTAACTTTCTAGTACCTTTCCTCACCACTCCGGGCAATCAGTGGTCATTAGCGAGAGCAGAGCGGTGTAGGGTTTCATGTGTCTAATGGCCCTGTGAGTGGTGATAGCTGCGCGGGGATGCGGCTGGCAGCCCGCGCCGATTTCACTTTCTGTTTTGTGCTCACTTTCTCCGCAGTTGTTGCTCTCCCCGCTCGCTCCCAGCCTCTCTCTCTCTCTCTCTCTCTCCCTCCCTTCCCCTCTCCCTCCTCTCTCTCCCTGTGTTGTCTCATCTTGCCTGTGCTGTCTGGGCGGGGGAGCCCTGCCTCCTTTTGCCTTCCTCAGATCAATGCCCTGGCCACTCACTTTCTGATGTTGCACGACGGGAAATGCTTTGAATACTTACGACATGGCCGCTCACATTGATTGCCAAGATTGACAGCAGTAACCATCGCCTTCACTTGTTTCAGGAGGAAAAAAAAAAAATGAACCTGATTGTAACCAAATCTCCAGGCAACCCATCCGCAAACTTCTAACGATCGGGATCCTGCACATCCATGGCCCGGAGAAACACCAGCAGACTCTAGTTCATTTATTTTATTTTATTTTACCGAATTGCTACCCATTTATCCCTCTCCCCTCCCTCCCCCCACCCTCACCTCCTTCCCTCTATTTTTTTTTTTTAATGAAAATTACCGAAGCGCGTTGCAAAAAAAAAAAAAGGAGGCTCTCCCAGTGCTTTGTGCCACACTGGATCCCGAGGAGGTAACCAGGAAAACCAGCCCTATTGTGTTGTATACCTGTTGTTTGCTGTGGTGTGTAGTGCTGCGTGGCTTGGTGGCGGTGGCGGTGGTTTAATGGGTTTTCGCTGGATTTATGTCGCTTTGCAGGAGAGAATCCGGTTCCCCCTGCGCTGTCTTTAATGGGTTATTAGTTGCAATTGAGTGAAGCAGCAGCGTCCGGAGATAGATCTGTTGTTTAGCTTTTAACGTTGCTGAATTCACCCCTTCCCCCCGCCTCCCCCTGCACGATTATTTACTTTTATATCACGAGGGTGTTGTGTTTCTTTTTTCTTCTTCTTCTTTTTTTTTTTTTTCTTCTCTTTAGGGAAAAGTAGTTATAGTCTCGTCCCCGTGCGAGTTTCCGGGGCTGTTTGAATCCCGAGGTTTCCGAGACGTTAAGGGACCCCAGTACCTTGAAATCACAACACTTTCTCATCCTTCCCGAGTAGAGTTTATTTTAAAATGTAGTGACAGATCAGCGTTGTATTTTAAGATCACCCACGGCAGGCGAACACATGGTGCGGGAAGATATTGTACGTAAGGAACTAACACGAGAGGGAGAAAGAGAGAAAGAGAGGAAAAATAAAATCCGAAATAAATCTTTGAGAGCGGAGCGCTGCTGTCATTGCTCCGAAGTGCTCGCGTGGGTTTCTCCTGGCGGATAACCCCGAGAGACGCGGGATGGAGAAAGGCGAAGGGCGTTTAGTGGTGCTTGTGGGTTCTGCGCTAAGTTTGAGGTGGGTGAGTGCTTTGAAGTTGGCCAGGGACGGCTGCGGGGAGCACACAAAGCTGCGGGAGCGGCGGCGGCCGTGCCGCGCTCGGCCACGGCGCGGCGCTGTCCCGAGGAGCCGCCGCGCTGCGCCGCCGCCTTATCTCTCCCAGCAGAGCCTTTGGATAAAGTTATACAGAAAACTTTAAAATCGATATCGCACCCTAATTTGTGGTACACAAGGAGGGGGGAAGAAGGCAGTCCATCATCAGAGAGCTCTGTTTACACCCGGGGAAGGGGAGATGCGTGCCGCTTTGTGGCAACAGTCGACTTGGGATTTCTTGCTGCCTTAGCTCTTTGCCGGAGGTCATGCAAATCGACCTTAAAAGAATGCATAAGCCATAAATTAAAATAAACCCTTAGCCAGAGGCTGATCCATAAGTAGACAATACCTAACCTGGACAAAACGGCTTCCTTTGCGAGCTGAAAAAAAGAATAGTGCCTAAACTAAATGCAAAGTAAGTTTCCAGGAAGTATTTCACTTACTATTATTACTGTTATTCTTCTTTTAAAATAAAATAGTGGCAGTTGCAACAAGCTAGAGCAGCTGTTTACAGGCGGTGCTGCAGGATACGAATGAGGCAAGGTGTGTCTGGTGGAGAGCTTATTCTTTTCCTGGGTTTCACTACCTTCGAAGCTGTTTATTTTTTTGGATTGGGGATAAGAAGCCTCTTTTACCGTACAAGCAATTTGATGTTTTTTCTCGGATAATGCTGAAGAGTTTATGGCCAAATCTGGGTTGCCTGCAACTGTCACATGCGCGCACACAAGCTGTGTCTGTATATAATAGTCTCGGGGCTTGTTTTTTTTCCCGCAGTTTTTGACAATTGTTCCATTCATGATCCTGAAAGGAATCATCAGTGGGAGCTAATGAGTGTGCCTCTGCGGCTTGCCCTGCTCCGGGGAGGAGCGGGCACCGGCGCTGCCCGCTCGTGTAATGCATGCACGCGTGTACCGGCGGCGGGGTCGCGGCTGGGTGTAGATACTGGAGAGGGAGAGCAGATAGGCGTGATGCGAGCAGGTACTTCCACGCGTGCAGCGCCAGCCGGGCCGCCAGAGCGTGTCCCCGGGTCGGCATCCCCGGCCGCGGCCCGAGCCGTGCGGGGCGGCCAGCCCGGCCAGGGCCCGGAGGTCACTCGCAGGCACCCCTCCTGTCCAGCCGAGCGCTCTCTCCGCTTCCTGCGGGCCGTCTCACCGTGGGGTTTGCTGCGGTTTTGTTATTTGTGAAAGGACGGGAAGGAGTGAAAGTGGCACCGTGAAAGGACAATTAGTGTTGTGTCTGAGTGGCCGGGGTGGGGGGAAGGGGGGCCGCAGGGAAAGGCAGCCCGGTGGGAGCCTGGGGACGGCAGATTAGTGCTGTCCTAGGGGTGTTTCCCAAAAACAGAGAGGTGAAACTTTCTGTGATAAAGTAATATATCTTCGCCTGCTGTTTGTAGATAAGGTATATGTTTATTAAGTAAATTTAAATAGCCTTCGGCACACGAGCGGCACTTTGTTCCTACTGCTTTCTTTTACCATCACTAACATTTTTTGCCATTTCCATCTTCAGTGCTCGTGAGGACAGGACAACAGTTCTATCCAGTACTCAAACAGAGTTTGAAGCCCAAAAATTAACGAATTTCCCTTTCTGTATTCGTGTAATGGAGCAATTTTGAAACCTGTTTTGAGACTTCGACTTGACTTGACTTGTTTTATTGACGTGCTTGTGCCCACTCATTTAATTAAGCCATTATAATACCATAAAGTAAATAATAAGAATGAATGTGAGATATGTGCATGTAGCCTGCCATTATATACAAATATTTCCCTGGAAAAGACCCTTTAAAAAACTTTTTTTCAGCACCCCACGGTTCTTTGGCAAGATCTTATTGCAGGTTTTTGTTTTGAGCCAGGATATTTCGTGGGTTTCTGTGCTCATGACGTTACATGCACACTACGCTTGGAATATAAACAGCAAGCGTACCTAGCAGCTCATTCTAGTAAAACTAAGGAATAATTATTTATAGTGAGTACATTTAAAAGAAAATAATGAGGTCATTTGGAGTATGCTGCAGTTTGAAGTAGCTCGACACCTGGCAGAAACTACATACGCGTTTTCTTCAGACTCTGCACTATCCATAACTTTTCCTTATAATACATTCTTGTGTTAAGTGAGAAAGGCTGTTTGTAAAACAATCCCCTGGCTGGTTCCAGTATTGGGTGAAGCTGATCCTGTAATGGCATTTTGTTTTGAACAGTTGCTGTAGTTGAAGTTCCCTCATAAGGTAAGGTGGCACTGGGTCTGAAAGGAGGTCCAAATGCCACATTTATAATTAGACTGCCAATTCAGCACATTGTATCTATTGCTATACAGGGATATACTGCTGTGTCTGGTCTCTCAATAGACTGTATTCAGAATTAGCCAATTCAACTGCTTAAACTTTGGAGTCAAATTTAGAATAGGCAATGAGAGAAGGAAAGAAAGAAAACAATAATGCTTTCTTTTTTTCCCTCAGCTAGCTATTAAAAGCCAAAGAATATACGGAAACCAACCCAGGCACTGCTCTTGGAAGCCCTGCACCGAGCGCAGCCTGGCCAGCCTCGCCTGCAAAACCATTTTGAAGCGCGCTTCTCCGGGGGGAGGGGAAGGTGAGCCCTGGGCATCGCTCCCAGCGCCGCTCTCCAAGGCCGCTTCCCGGGCCTCGCCGGCCGCCCGCAGCCGGGGGAGGGGGCGCGGGGCAGGGCCCGGAGGGGCAGCCCGGCCCAGCTCGGCCCGGCCCGGCCCTGCCCCGGCCGGGCACCCCGGGCTGCAGCGCCCGGCCCCGCAGAGACCCCCGGGGCGGGCCGGCCCCCGGAGCCCCCGAGCCCCGCGGGGCGGGAGCGGCCGCGCCGGGGACCCCGCGCCCCCTCCGGGCCGGGCCGGGCTCCGGCCGCCCGCGTGTGCCCGCCTTGGCCCCGGCTGGCGGCTCCGGCCCCTTCCCTCCTGTCACACTTCTCGTGTCGCTCGCCCCGGCTCCCCCGGCCTCCTCCCCGCGAACTTTAATTCATTCAGCGATGAGCGCGTAAGAGGCCCTTTGGTCGGCAGTCTCGCATCCTCTGCTAAACGCATTATTTTCTCCCTCCTCCCTGCAGCGCAGTGCTCCGTCTCGGTACTGCTGGGAGGCTGAGCTGGGCTGCCTCAGCGCTCCCTCGGTTTCCTTCTCTGCTAGATCGCAGGGTGCAAGCCAGTGCCATGTGTATAACACAGCATAAAGGGAGCGAGACAGATGGCTGTCTCTCCCTGCACGCTCCCGACTCTCCGCTCAACTTATGTAACTGCTGCGTTTTTTCCTTTTTGCGTTTACACACCGGGGAAAGCGACAAGGGAAACAAATTGAAGCCCATCAGTTTCACTCGTAAGGCCGCAAGTGCCTGACTTGTAGAAAATAATAGCTGATGTCCAAAGTTAGTTGCTTTCACTTGTCAGCTTGATTTTGTTCACAAGTGGGAACTGCCAGTGCTTGTTCCCTCGCCAGTGGTTTTTAATATGTGGCCAACAACTGTTTGTGGTCACTTCCCGCCGAACTTCTTCTGCTCAACAGGAAAAAAAAAGTCTCTTTGGACACGTTTTTCGCATCTTTGATCATATTTTTAGTCCCAAGTATCCACATGTCCCTGCAGTTCTTGGAGGCCTTGAAATATCTTGTGGTAATAGAGGCCAGAGCTTTGCATGATGACAGCAATAACAAAGATATTTTTTTTTCTCAGTTGGCATTAGAAAGTTTCTTTAGTCCTCTTTTATCTGCTAAACACTGTGATCACCTTGGGAGATACCACTTCAGGAAGCATATCCATTAATCTTTTACACTTGGGTTGATTTCCCCCTTGGAACTGTATAGATCACACTCCAAAGTCTTCAGTGCATGTATTTATTAATTTCTTTATTTATTTTCCAGAACAAAAATTTCTTCAGAAAGAAAAGCCAGGATGCACTTTCCTTTCCACCCCATACAATGGGATGTTGTGTATTTCCTTTTTTCCACAGTATCGCTTTAGGGATCAGTGGGCTGGTTTGGCAGGCCTTGCGTGTCATGGCTAAAGTTTTTGGAAGTTATGTAAATAGGGGTGTTTGTGTACATGTGAGCTATGTCAACTGCAGTGATACTGCGACATATTTTTAAAACATTTCAGTTCATACAGTAAATCACAGAGGCAGAGCCTTGGAACGCTTCTGCATGGTGTCAGAACCCGGGAGAGAAGTGCTGCTGTGTGATGTGTTCGGTAGTTCACATAGAGCTTACTCGTCAAGTAGCAGCAAGAAACACAGAGGTGCATGTTTCAGGTTTGTACTGCAGCAAGCTGGTTTCTGTTCATCCCTTTCCGTGTCTTTTTGTGTAATTTTTATTTACACAATTTTCTGTTTTTCCTCAGGTAGAACAGCAAGAATGGGGACTTTTAGGGGACTTATTACCAAATCACAGAAAATGAATTTTCTTTTCTTTTCTGTGAGCCATTCGGAATTTTTTAGACACGATTCTCTCACAGTATGTATCTGTACATGTGTCATTGCAGGCCACTACATCATATTATGAAAACAACAAAATACCAAAAATCCTGTCATTAGTAAGGTTGTGGACTGGACTGGTGTGATGTCTGTGTGAAATACGCGCCTATTTATTTAGATGTAGTTCTGCACAGAAGAGGGAGATCTGATAGACGTATTTGCTGGAAAGCAGCCGATTTCTACAGTGATAAAACTGGATAATTACATGTTCCCAAAGCCTTTTCAGCACAGAAGGAGGTGTTCTTTTAAAACATTATTCTGTGGCAACAACAGATATTTGTGACATCATTGTAAGAGATTTCCTGCCAATTTTTAGTTTACTGTCTTTCACAAAGTCTAGAGTTCTTTGGAACTCACGAAACTGCTACAGATATCCATCGTATATTCAAGTATTCAGTGAAGTTTTAAATAATTCTCTTTCAATTAGTACAACAGGAACCTGAAAAATGGATTTTCTCTTAAAGAAACAAGAATCAGTACACAGACATTTCTCTCCTCCTCTTGTATATTTTAAAATACCCGTATCAGTTTTATGTTTACTGTTTTGTCTTCTTAAATTAAGAAGAAAAAAACCGGTGTCCCAAGTCTGAAAATCATTGCTTGGAAATTAGTTCAATCAAATATTTCTTGAGCCTTGTGAATTGGAAAGAGTAAGATAAAATTAGTTATATTGTTAAACTAGGTTAATCAGAGTAATTCATTTATAGTGCAGAATGAATCAAGCGATGTCTTTTTGAAGTCAGGCAAAACATTCCATCAAGTTAATGTGTTTAAGGATATCATATCAGGGACAGACAGGTACTAGCAGTGATAAAAAACAGATAACCTGCAACAAAATGGTTTACAGATGGGTCATTATCATCTATAGGGAGCTTACACAGATCATATTCTTTAGAAAAAGAGAATGTAATTCTACAGAGCTAGGAGAATTGCCTAAATAGGTCTGAATGTTTTGCGCTTTTTCTGAGTGACTAGTAGGATTTGAAAAGCAAAATTTTTTAGCCTTCTTACGGCCAGCATATTAATATAAGACACAGGAAAGTACTGGGTTTGTATTTTAAGTATTTTTGTGTTTATTTTACCTGTTTGTTGAAGTAAAGTTTGGGAAATGTTTTGCTTCTTCTTGTGTGAACTTTGTAGCGCATATCTTTAAAATATGTTCAAGAATGTAGCATCTAAATTAAAAAAAAAAAAAGGTGAAAAGTTTGATGTTAGTGATTTATTAGATTTCAGAACCTATTCCATACAGCAAGCGGCGGAGTTACATCTCTTCCACCGGTGGTAAGACAGGATGTCATTTAAATGTTTTTTCTTTCTTCTTGAGCTAGACAGAAAGGTGTAGTCAATTGTGTCTCCTCCAGTCACTGGTAGACTGACATAAGGCAATAGGAAACTCTAAAACCTCAGAGGTGCAGTATTGATTTGATTCCTAACTGCAAATCCTTCATATCATTGCTCCAAATATCTAACTTTACACCAATATTACCCATTCTTTTTATAGTGACACCATGCTTAGTAAAAAACTTCTAAGCACTGAGGTCAGGTGTTGAGATTGGATTCTAGTTTATTTTTTATGAATCAGATAAAGATTTCTGTGCATGAGACCGTATGTGAAGATGAGAGAACAAGAACATTTCCATATCAAAGGCAATATATCTGAGGCTGCATAGTAATTAAAATGCAGTGGTTTGGACTCTGTGCACTAGCACTTACACAGAGCGTTGTTGGGACCTTGTGCAGCATGCAGGCGGTTGTCTCTCGCATACTTCTAGAAATATACTTATAATTTTGTACAAACATTTATGCCAGTCCACACTTTTCTGTGGATAATTTGTATTTCATCCAAACCATTCAAAGTAGAAGTTATTTTTTGAGCAACCCCCTCATTATGGCTTTTGTGCATCAACTATTTTTATTCTGGTTGTTTGTATTTCCTCTTACCAGAATGATGGCTTGTTTATAGTCATATTTTTTTGTGTATTTCTCTAAGACCCCTTCCATATACCACTGAAATTTTATGACTTGCATAAAATATCTTGTATTAGAAACAAAAATGCTAATATCTTTTCAGATTTATTGAAAATGGTGTGATTTCTTGCATACCATACTTTATGGCAAATTAAATGCATGTGCTGCAACATAATATTTTTAATGGAACAATATGTGTTTACTAATTCCAACTAACTGTTACACAGCATAAGGAGAATTTATATATTACTCCAAGGACCTGCCATTGTGAGAAAATTGACATAAAATACTGCAGGGTGCTCCCTATCTGGAAACTCTGCTCTGGAATAAATGCAACTTTAGTTCCTGAGTGGATCACCCGGAGCTGTTCCGGAAGGGCTGCTGTTGAATTGTTTACTTCATAAACTGTGTTGGTCAGTGTCCCAGTGCGGAGGAGGCAGAGAGCTCTGCGAGTTTACTCATTACTCAGAGATGCTCGTTCCTCAGAGGCTCTGTCCATTAATGCTCCAGAACTACCGAGGTGAAGCTTTTAGGAAGACTTTGTGCTTAAACAGATGTTTGCACTGTGGTTGCATTAAAGCAATCTTGCAGCCTCGCTTAGTTTTGTCCAGTTTCAGGTGATGATTGATGGATGTATCCATGGATACTTTGAGCTGGTATACCACCCTTTCAAAGACTGTTCTGCTGCTTTTTCCATCTGTGATGTTGCTGTGCATGGGCTCGTTCCACCGAGCTCCTGACTATTTGTGGTTAGTGAAACCCCGTGGTATTTTTGCACAAGTGGGGGTGTTAACCTCAGTGTCGTGGCCTAATTCCAGCTATGATAGGATGGAGTTGCCCATCTACATTCTTATAGTTTTAACTGGCTCAGTGAGTCCTCACTTCCTTTCCTCAGTGCAGTGGTTGTGCTAAGGACACTCACAGCATTCAGTCTCAGAAGGACCAAATCCACCTGCTGAAGGAATAGGTAGAACTAGATGAGGACTCAGATTTTGGGAGCTTTCTGGGTAAGAGGGGTGCCATATGTCTGTCTGGCTTGTTGTTATTAGAATGAGCATTTTGAAGGATTTGATATATATTGAATTTGAATGTTGAGCTATTTCAGAGGAATAGTTTGATATAATCTGGTATTTGACAGATTCTCAGCTGGTATAAGCCAGTGTAACTCTGTTTACTTAAGCAGGAGGGTGCCTTTTTACTCTAGCCACAATGACATTCCTTAGGCCAGGATGCAATTCCTTTAAGGTTCAACGGAAAGAACTTTTTGTGACTGTGTAGGGAGGGGGCTTGCATGTCAAGGCAATGTTTGCATTGGATTAACTGTAGAGAATAATTTGGTATCAATCAGAGTGGAATCAGGTTTGCCTCCATGATGTTTCTTATGGCTTTAGGATGACATTAATCCCATACAAACTACATGTTAGACCAACTGTCCCTCCATATCTACCTTCCAGCAGGTCTTCTGGTACAGTATATTATGCAGTATGGGGGAATCCTGACTGCTGGCTTGGTGGCTTCCTGCAATTGTGGGGACTGTGGCTGTTTTTTTTTCTTTTTTCTGTTTTTATTTCATTCATACCTGATCTGCTGAGGGCAGATTATCTTCTTGAAGGTCTTTTCATATTTTTCTTCTGCTAAGGGATTCGTGTAGGCCACCGTAGTGGGAATATACTTTATTTAACCTTTAGTGCAAATACATGTAGATATGCACATGAAATTTTTTTTAATGTCCCTAAGTAGTTGTGTTTCAGCATATTTTTAGCAGTGATTTTGTTGTGGTAGTCGCTATGAGTGAAATTTAGTATTGACCTCTAGTTTACATGCACACATTCTTACATTCTGCTGTCTGTATCTACTCTCATTGCTTAACCAAAGGGTCAAAGACGAATTCTAGGAAAATGCTTTCATGCTTTCTGGTTGCCTTCTATAGGCCCTAGTTCCCGTTATGCTACTTGTTCTTTCCACATGGAAATTATGGTGCCCATGGTGTTTCTCTTTGGAAGTAAGAATGAAATCTTCATTTATTTCAAACCAAGTTAGATATGATCATCTTTTCAGCTTGATTTCATGAGCTAGAAGGTAGTAGATTGGTGTTGGGATGGGATGATAGCTACACAGTCTGTGAGGAGTCAGTTTAGAGACGAGTAGTAAGATGGAAAAATGTGAAACAGAAGAGACCAAGAAAGAAAGGTATTGTCACCTAATGCTCTAGAAAAAGAAGTAAGACAAAGCATATTCTCATTCTCACGTGTCTCTGTGCTTACCCTCAACACCCAGCCTGGACTTTAAGGAGCCAAGTCTGCTGCATATTCAAGCAGTTCAGTGAGGCCCTGTTCCCTGCTTCAAAGATCTTCCCTCAACTTTTAGTGAAAGCCAGAAGGCTTTTCTCTCCTTGCTGGTCTACACAGTCTTTCCTCCTGGTTCCTGTAGTTCTTCAGTCAGTGAAAATTCTCACTATTTTTAACTTTGCTGCCTCCTCTACACAAGAATGGTTCTATCTGTGATGTTTAAGACTGTAACAAAAGCTCTGGCTGGCAGTGGCAGTGCAGCTACACCGGTGTGTGTTTTAGTGCCATGTGTTTTATGGGCTGCATGGGTGTGCCCACTAACAGTTGATTTGAAAACACCATTGCACAACTCTCTGCGATGGAGTGGGATCAAATTACGAACACAAAGTCATCACAATGGTGTAAAAGTGAAAGACTTTGAATGCTGTGAGTGTTACATAGTCTTTTCAGGGAAAGATAAAATGTGGATGAGAGAGTTAAAATGTACCTGAAGAGTAATTACTGAGCTGGAGTTTCTAAATATGAAGTTTTTCCTTGGACAGATTGAATTCAATTTTTTACTATGTGAGTGTAACGTAACCAAACGCAAAAGGAACAGGAGGAAACTGATTTGTTGAATTGTTTGTATGGGTGACTTCCATTAGAAGTGCAAACGTCAAGGTTTAAGCTGCTGCTGTTTCTACATCTGATGAATCCTCCCCGCCATCCCAGTCAAAGTGGCACAGAAATGCCTAGGATAACCAATAAACCAGTAAGAGTCAAATCCATCCCCAAACTGGTTTTGATTGCTGTGTTCCTGTTGTGGAAGAGTTTTCTATTTCAGTAATTCAGCTTGGGATGATTAGATAAAGAAGGTGAAGGCTTGTTTCCCCTCACACTGGTGAAGTGTGGCTCCCACATGATACTTCCTGTCTTTCACATATTGTCCCTTTAGTATCAATAGCAACTGGATGCAAATCAGGGTGGCATCTGCTAGTTTGTTTTCAGCTGACTGGGCTAAACAGCACATACGGAATTTACCGCCAGGAGGCTGTGACCTCATCACAGACAAGTGACATTCCCACAAGTAGGTAATGAAGCACCCCTATTGAGTGTAGCTAAAGTCCAAATCCTCAGTAGAGTTATTACATATTCAGTTTAAACAGCTCTCCCAAACTTTGAAGCTGTCCCTCGATTTTTTTTTTTAAATCCACTCACTGTTGTAGCTGGAACGGCAGCTGTCGCTGGTCTCTGCTGATGCCACTCTGTGCTGAATTGGGCCTTCTTGAAAGTGTGTGGGAGAAAAGAAGGGATGAAAAAACAAAGGGAGAGGAAGAGGAGGGGAAGGGATATGAAAGGACAAAGACGGGAGGGAAGAGTGAGTGAATGCATAGTATGATTGAACCGAATAGCAACTGTAATGCTTGTATTGCTGTTGAACGTGCGCAGAGAATTTCTGTAGTCACATAGTATTTGGATATAGCTTGATATATGTAGATTTTTAAAACTTCTCTATATAGGTGTTGTGATGATGTCTTCTAAAGAAGATAACATGCAGTGGTTGAAGAAGTCCCTTTAGGGCTCACTGTATTCAAGACTGAACTCTGTACTCCTTTTCTCTTGCTCATCAAGTTATTCACAGCAAATTCTTTGGGACACAAGTTATCTGTCCTTGCTGTCTGAGAAAATGTAGGTTCCTGGGAAAGGTTTGAGTGGATCACTTTGGTCATTTCAGTCTTTTTTAGCAAGCATGCCTAAATATTATTTATATGATCAGCCCATGAATGGTTAGCATGAATCATAAACATTTTTGTGTTTTATTGATCATTCTAACAGCTGATTGATAACAAATATTTTTGAAAGGATTAACAGATTCTAGATGATCAGTGTAAATTAGTAATCCCAATATACATGCACACGCATTCATGATCTGAATTTTGGATGTGAAATGAGATTTTATTTTATGTCCTTTTGATCTTGTTGTTGATGAAATTTTCAGACTAGCTACAGCAAAGCAGAAATGAAATAGGTACTTTAGAATATGAAGTAGTTTCTGGGAATGTGAAGGGAGGGAGACTACTTGAATGAGGGGAAACGAGGAGAAAAAGGAAGAAAGGGGATAGGATGAGAAGCAGACAGGCAGGAAAAAACCCTAGGATGTGTGGGGGCAAATCAGCATTAGTGGTTGCAGCCTTTCAAGGCATACCTAATTACTTTATTCTCCTTCTTCACTTAGGCTCTTCCACTTTCCAAGAACTGAGAATGAGATATCAAAACCAGCACTTTTGTTGCTCACAATCAAATGGGATATTAATTGAGGTTAGAGGGGGAGTAGTGATTGAACAGCTGTTGATAACTGGGATGTACAACCTCCAGAACTGTGAATATTTTGTTATTTAAAAGGGAAAAGTAGTTTTTCTATCTTCACAGCTTTCTGGAAAATAGTGCTGTTCTTGTACTTTTAGCTAGAAGTTTTTTTGGACTTCCTGTGACAGCCAGTTCTTTTAGAAGAACTGGACCATGGCCTGCAGCCTTCCAGCTGTATGTGGTAGGCTGGGCTGGGCCCATGTTTCAATAACTGAGGTGCAGAGGTAACAAATGGGAAGCCAGTCCAAAAACACAAGAAGTGTGCAGCTTTATAATAAAAGACACTGAGCCACTGAAACTTCCAGAGAAAGATCCGTAGATCCTCAATGTTTCTTCTAAGAGTGCCCAGGGTTAGCAGGATCATTCATTACTGTGGCTTCATTGGAATTCTTAAGCACATTAAAAAAAAAAGCCACGGAGCATATTAATGCTTTTTCTTGGTGAATGCTGTGGACCAGCAAATGGATCCCCACAGCAATGTTCCATCTAGTTAAAGCTGCTAGATCGTGGCAGCCAACTGTCTGATTATTTTAGGATCACTCTATGACTGGTTGTGCATGTTCACTATTTCATTTCTATGCCACAGTGTAATACAGTAGTCCAAATGAGGCACAGCAGCCACTGCATAAAATAGCCTTCCACAATTTATTTCAAATCTTGTTTCTGACATAAAGGTGCACGCGGTTCATTCTATTCCCTCTAAGCTTCTCTGTACAAGTACTCACTTGATTAATGTGTCAGGATCTTATGAAGCTTTTTTAAAGTTCAGACTCTAATAAAATGACTTTACTTGTGTTTAAAAATACTTAGTATTTCAGAGCTGGTTTTTTTTTTTTTTTTGCAATGAATAGGGCTCTGAAATAAAAAAAAAGGCAGAACATTAAACAAACAACCCCTTTTGCATGCAGATAAAAGGCTGTTTAATATTAGCCATGATTTGTTTGATGTGCAAAATGAATTTATTTGCATTTTGCTCTTCTGCTATTTTGCTTGTCCAAAAGCATACTCAGTGTCACACTTGGGCCACCCTCTCCTCGTGGTGAATTCCAGAGCTGTGGTAAAGGCAATTGCTGGGTAAAGAGATTTTAATTTGCCAGAAGTCATTGACAGCCACAGGCTGCCTGTTCTCTGGTGTTGGAGCCATAACGACTATGATCAGATGTATGAAGAGCAGTTTGCCCCTTCTCACCATTTTTGTATATAAAATAAATAGCAATGATGGATTAGAGAGCTGGCATTTGTTCCCAATGTTGATTCTTACAGCTGAACTCAGCAGCACGTGTGTTTTCTCAGACAGAGGAGTTGATGGGTTTTGGTTCTTTGTCTAGATGTAGTGGAAAATATTGATTTATTTATTTGGGTGTCAAAAATCTGAACATGGAATTTCTGTGTGGTTCAAATCTTTGGAATGAAATTCAGAGTTATTGACTAAGACAACTAGAAAATTCATAAGCTTGAGCTCTTCCAGGTCCAGCTCCTAACACTTAAGGTTTCAAGTCCTCGAAGACACCAAGCGCTCTGGTCCTAGTTCAAAAGACTATATAAGCACATGGTGAGCTTTAAAGTCCAGGAATAATCTCAGTGGGAATGAGACTATGTATGTGCTTAAAATTCATCATGTAGTTAAGTACTTCATTGGATTGGGGCCAACGCGCTTAGCACTTTGGAGGGCTGAATCCTTATTCACTGGTGGTGGTTTATACACTTTTTTGGCTTATGAATTTCCTCACTGACCTGCTCCTTTGTTTAATGGTCAGCCCACAACATGGTCAGGATTAAAAACTTCTGGGGCTTGTTTTGTCTAGAAGGCTATGGATAATCTCCAGAGGGAATGGCTCATTTTACATAATTACTGATGCTAAATAAATATGTTCTTTATAATCAACTTATGTTTAATGTGAAATTGCTAAGATTTTTGATCAGGAGATCGACATTTGACCCAGATTTTATTTCTTCCTTATTTGAACTATGTTGTTTATCTGCAGAAATTAATAATGCCTATCTACAGTTAGTATATAAAATCCTGAAAATAAATTATATTTGTTTATATTGACTTTTCTGTTTCCAAGGTCTCTCTGCTTCCTATCACCTTTTTTTTTTTTAACTTGTTCCAAATGAGCATTCTTCAGACAATTATTAGCAGTGGTCTTTATCTAAACTGAGACCTCTAGGCAGTAATGTCAGATATTCGGTCTTGACTCAAAATGTGTTGGCCATGTAAGGTAATGGTTCTAATTGTTTTCCTTCTCCTCCTCTCACCTGTTCTGTTAAGGAGCATAATCTTGGCTCTACCTCAATAGTGTTACAGAAGCCAGAAAATCTTCTTCTGTTATAGTATGATTGCTGTCAATTATGTAGGGATTTTAAATAAATATTGTCCATCATTCTCTAAATTCTTGACCAAGCATCACAAAGGGTCAACTGAATAAACTGAATAAAAAAAAAAAGGAAGCTGGGGGAAAATCCTGGATGTCTCCAGCAAAGGTAATCGATGCCATTTCTCCTCAGCAGGAACCAACCTTGATCTTTTCAAACCTCTGAGGGAAGAGACTTTCATTGTCTCTGTAAGAGTTTTTGCTTGCTCCCACCAGGATGGAATAGGGGTGCAGTTAAGTGCTAGCTTAAATCTTGACTGTTTGTCTTTCTTTTTATGCTCTGTCTTTAAAATAGCTGAGGTAAAGTATTTATATAGCCTAGATTAGAGTGTAGACAGGCATGTTGTTGCACGTCTAGCTGGAGGGACAGAAGAAATCATACGTTTAGCTCCTCTTTCCTGCCTCTCAGCTGAGGTGCAGCAAATGACTGTGTGATTGCTTCGAACGCAATGTCACTGTGTGGCGAAGGGAGGTAGCTGAAACCACAGCTCGGACCATGCAGTGTCTGAGTGGAGGGACGGCCAGTTCTAGCAGGGAGAGCAGTTCTGGTTGCACCCCTAAGAGGAGGAACAGCACACGCCTCTGATGCGGCCCTGGGAGCGGTGGGGGCCAGCACTCAGGGCGAGGGAGGGGAACTTGGCGTTATCGATTGTTTTGATGCTGCCACAGACCGTGATTGCTGACATGTTACTTTACTCACAGTACCCGTCTTTCCTCTTGCGCAATCTGCTGAGACTACAAGGTATAAAGAGTGTCTCCCAACTCAGTGTTTGCGCCGTGGTTAGTGTGTTTAAGTGTGTTCTGGGTGCAAATGCTAAGAGTTGCAAATGTATGAGCAGATAAATTTAATGCTGCTGTATGGACATGTGCTCTGAATCCACCACAAGAATCTAATTTCCAATTCAGTGACAGTAAGGTCCTACATGCTTAAACCACTATGACTTTTTTTTTGCCAATTGCCAGAGATTCATTGAAGGAAGAGGGTTTAAAAACATTTATCACCTTATGACTTTTAAAATCAGATAGCTCAAGAATGCTTTTAAGAAATTTAAATGGTAAAAGTGTTCCCAGTTCTATGAGTAGTACCAAATACTTGTGCCACTGACATTTTTATCTAAATCTGAGTTCAATTTTCTGTTAGTGATGACTCTTTTTTAAAAAATATTTTTACTATTATTCTAAAGGTTTATTCAGCTTGACAGTTGTAGGATTAGGCTTTACAAACAAAAGGATAATATATCCTATGTTTACAAGTTAGCCAGAGGCCAGGTTTTATAAACTTTAAAAATACAGCTATTGCTAGTTTATAAAATAGACTAGTCAGCTTTCCAAGAGAGAAAATAAATCCAGCAATGGAACTGATTTCCATAGGAGCCTGGTACTTTCATGTATAGAAACACATTTTGACCTAAAGCAGTGTTACATGTGAATCTTAAAAATGTTTTGAAAGAGGTAAAAATATGGAGCACAAAGCAGAGACATATGGGACTCGACTCTGTGAGTATCTCATCCGTCCTCTGGGACCCTTTAGCTCCATGGAAAGGAGCGCTGAGCAAGAGGCATTCAGTGCCATTCGGAACAGGGGGTATGCAAGATTTTGGAATCTGATCTTTCCAGTGCTTTCTGACAATGGGTGCAATGGTTTTCATTAGTCAAAATCTGATAATAAGTTCATAGGTGGACCTGTAAGCACCTGCGTTTTTGACAGAGGAAAGTATCTTATGTTTTCTGCTGAAGGCCAGCTAGCAATACTTTTATTCTTAGAATTTAAACTCAAAACCTAAAGAGATCCAATGGTAATAGCAAGAAAAATAATAAATTCTAGAAAAGAATTTAAGATACATAGGGCAGCACAAGGATCTTTATTTACAAGCATGAAATATAAAGAAATTCCACATAAACACAGATTCCTGTCTTATCATTTGCAGCATGGAAATAATTTATCGTCACATCAACTGTATTCACAAGAGATGAAGAGAACATCTATGGCTGCAGTGCTGGACATTTTTATTTAGTGTGTTTTTTTGTTTGTTTGTTTGTTATTTAGTACTGTTGCTCTGTGGGATCTGCCAGTGACTCTGGTGCACAGGTCTCCTGTAGCACCGAGGAGGTGCTGCCCTGTTAGTTCTCAATCTTGTCACTTCTGGGGAGCAGCAGTGAAACTGTTTGTTCCTGACAGCAGACAGCCCCACTGCAGGGCCCTGGTTTCATGTTACATTAAGTATTAGTGCTGTTCTTTCAGGAGCTATTATGCTGTGACATCAAAGATTTTCTGACAGGGCAGTTGTAGGTTAGCACTGAAGTTGTCTACTGAAATTTTTAAGAATGGAATTAAATATATATGATCAGATTTAATATGAGAGATCGGAAACTGCATATAAAATGGAGTTAGTGGTTAAAGAAAGCTGCAAGAATAATTATTTGGTTTGGCCTATTTGTCCTTTCTTGTCCAAGGCAATTTTTATTGCCTTTAATTTCTACAGCAGTTCCAAAAATACTGCCATATGTTAACATTTTTGTGTAACTGCTTATTTTCTGAAAAATGTTGTGTGAAGCAGGAGGAAAAGGTCTTTTATAAAATAAATGTTCAGTATAGCCCCTGCAGTGCTTATATAAATTAACCCTTGAACAATAATTGTAATAGCCCAAATTCTTTTTTTTACTGATTGCCTAATTACTTAAAAGGATCGAGATACACATTTTAAATAGTAAGAAACCAATTTAAATGGTGAGCAAATGCTTAATAGTGATCGCTTAGACTTGCATCTTTTTGTAAGAGAGGAGCTGTAGCTGTGCATAGATTGCAGTTTAAACTATTGCTCTTTGGAAATTCTGAATCCAGTTTCTGTGTGACTTACTGGGAAGATGATAGGAATTTGAAACTTACTGTCTGTGTAGCTGTTCAGGACAAAAAAAATAAAAAAATCTTGTACATGCGCAACTTCGACTGTTCCTGTAGATTCTTATGTGGTGAAATCAGCGTTGCTACAACTATAAAATTACTATTATGCTCTGATGAGGCAAGTTCAGTGACAGGAAATATCAAAATTAATTTTGGAAACACATGCCTGCATATTTTTGATTACGTTACTAAGGCATTTGTTCCATTTAGTATCAAGCAAGTGAATCATCCATTAAAAATGAAAATGTGTACAATAGAGTAGTACTTTCCCAGTAAAAAAAAAAAAGAAATCACCACAACTAAGAAGTAGAACAATAGTGTTTAGTCATAAGACATAAGACACAAGACACCAGTGTAATTTTTGCTATATATTTAATACTTTCAGGCATGAGAAAAATTGCATAAAGAATGTACCTTTTTCTTCGTATTGGGATCTTTCTTTCTTTCTTTCTGATTCTGAGGTCTTTGCGTATGATTATGATGTCCTTGCTCAGGTAATTGGATTATTTTGGGACTGTTGTGTTCACTGAAAGCTCACAGGGTGAATTCTGAAGTTTATCTTGCAGTAGAATATGCTATTTGTGCTATGCTGATTGACCAAAACTGACTGTGTGGTAGCTTTGATCAGGCATAATGATTTTAATTTATTTAGATAACATTGCTTGGCTTCTCCTTTGGTTTTGCTGCATTGCAACACTCTTATCAGCAAATCAAAATCTTTATGGCTGAACATTCAGAGCCAGATAGTTTAGAATGAAACCTCAACCCTTTATGTGGATGTGTGAAGCTCTGGGAATAGTGGCACTACCCTTAGGAAATACTCACTGACAGGTGGCAACAGTGGAATACAAAATTATCCTTTAGCTCTATAATCTCAAATCACAAAATTTAAAGTGTGTGTGTGTATATATATATATATATATATATATGCATATATATATATTTATGTAAACAAAATGTCGATGGTAGAGCTGGGTCTTGCAGAGAATTTTTTAAGTGATTATAAAGGTACATGACAAAATCTGGTTAGCTGCTGTGGCTAAAGTATTTGTTGAGTAGTTCTAACGCCCTCCAAGAGTGTGAGGTTGTTGGTAGAATTCTCTATGATGTAAAGCTGTGTTTTAAAACAAATTTTTAGTGAACAGTGTGTGCTATCAGGAATCCATTTGACTTTTATGATTTTGGATAGAGTATCCTTTCACTTAGGCTGTAATTGCAGAGCCTAAGGACTGTTACCCTGGAAAGTATCGTTATGTGAATGTGTCTGCACTGTGTCTGCCCTAGCTACATTTTTCTTCTTCCAGCTTTGTTATGGTTTTTTTTTTCTTTTTTTTTTTCCCTTGACTATTAGAGATGTTACTGTACTTCAGAATAGGAAACTGTTTAGGGAAGGCTTGTCAAAAATTCTCTCCCTATAGCAAGGTCTAGAGTCCTCTCAATTTCCTGCACAGAATGCCTGGAGTTTGTTGAACAGCTAATATTTCAATTTCTATTTAAATAAACAGCAGTAGAACTGACTTGATAAGTGTGCCACTAAATAGATCATGTTACCACTTAACTTAGAGCTGATGCTTAACAGTCTGTTTTGCTCCATTTTGGTGGCAATAGTCATGTAATTCCAGGCAGTTCTAGGAAAGAAACAAACAGTAGTATTTTATTGTGTTACAGCAGTAATTATGTTTGGTTATCTGCAAGTGAAAAGTTGAAAAAATATCTAGTGTGTGAATGGACATTAAGAAATTTTTAAATTATCTAGAGGAAACAAAGGCTAATTCTGTTCTAAATCTAAAAGATGTTTTAAAATCTGTGGTTGTACAGAACCCATATAACAAAACCTAGGAAATCTGACCTTCTGATAGGTCACTCTAGTGGTAGCTTTTTTTGTTGTAGAATGAAAGACAATTGCCAAGTCATTAAAGGTATAGGATGTACACACACAGACAGCAAGACAGTATCCCTTGGCAGCTTCAGATAGATAGCTCTAGATTTCCCTGGCTTTTGTTAGACTCCAGAGCACTTAAAACACTTCTGAGAAGTTGTCTTTGTCTCTTCTTGCATGTTTAAAATGCATAAATACTATCAGGGGAGTATCAGTAGAAGGTGATAAAGTTTCTACTCTCAGCCATTCAGTTTTGCTTTGGTAAATAGATAATGAATCAGGATGTTAAACCTGTATTATATTTTCAGGGGTCACTTGGGCTTTGAATGTAAACAGAATCAAATTCCTTGAGCCCAATTCTGTAGCTGCAAAGTGTTTGAATGTCTGTTGGGCATGAGCTGGACCTGTGGGCTTGGACAGTTCAGAAGGTGGCTTTTGGAGGACAAACAAACCTCACGAATTACAATTAAAATACCAATGGGGAGGTATTTTTATCCTTCAAATGAAAGATAACAAGGGTCCTTTTTTCCCTTTTCCTCTTTTTTTTTATTTAATGTCACAATGGTCATTTAGATGCAACAGAAGTCTTAGATGTCTTCACTTCTCATTCTTTTTGAGCATCTTACCTGTGTTCACAAAGTCAGGACTCACTTCCTTTCTCACAGTTCTGCGTCAGAACTGTTTGCCAGAAATAAAAAGTCAGTAGAGAACAGCCCATTTTTGGAGATGCCAGCAGTGCTGGAGATACTACAGGCAGGTCCTGGAAGGAAGTGAAAGCCTGTGCCCACCATCCTTCATTACTGAGGCTGAACAGAACCTTTCTCTGTGTCCTGGTATGGGAGAACCTGTGGGTGATTCAGGCCTTAGACTTTGAATGGCTGCTGAGTAAACCTGAACAGTTCAGCCCTGCTGGAATCATGATAGGTCAAAATTGGTATCTGATAGTATATTATTTTTATATCTGAACAGAACTTTGCCTCTTCCAGCTGATTTAAAAGTCCAAAGAACTGGGAAAGCACAGCTTACTATACATGTTAGACAAGAAGGCACCACTATCACCTTTGGGCTAGCATGGCTTGCCTCCGATCTATAAGAACAAAAAGCAGAGACAGTAAAAACCTGGCTTATATCACTCTGTTGGGAGAGAAACAAACTGTTTCATGCTCACTTGGTATCCAGTTCCAGGTTGCTTGTCATTTGCTGGCTTTGGTGAGAGAAACCTGAGGGTTTCTGATGACAGGCATTTTTCTCCAGGTTTAGAAGAAGATTAGTGTTATTATAAGAGTAAGACTCAAAGGAAAGTAAATGTGGGCCTTGGAGGAGCTTTACTTTTGATTCTGTATGTCCTTTCCATGCAGTTTTCTTTCAGTCTCTCTTTTTCTCTGAGCAGCCTAAATAACCTACGTAACCATGATTAAGCTCTCTTGCATGTTAGAAAGTGAATGTATGCAGGAGGGAAGATGCACAATTGCAATCTGTCTTTTACATTTGTTTAGAGGTGATAAGGGGTGTTGGAGCTTCCAAATAGACAAGATACTAGTGCCCTGTATTTAATTATTCCTCCACTCTTGAGAGAGAAATACCGTAGGCAAGTATGTTTATTCTCACTTTTCCAGTTGGGAAACTGAAGCAGGAAGGTTTCAAGATGGTTTGGGCCCTAGCCAGAATTCGAACTTGGAAGATATGGCTCCTTTCCAGGCCTATGCTTAAATTGCAGACCATCTCTCCTTCTTATGCAATATTTTTTAATAAAGATAAGACTTTATGTACCCTTACATATGGGGCTAGAAATGGTTCTTTAATGTACTTGGAGCTGCCTTTTCTCCATGGCTTTTTGATGGACCACAAGTCTGCTTGATCCGTGCTCTAGCGAGGATGTAGACTGTTCGTGACAAATCTGTCATTTATTCCTGTTTTCTTCCTGCCTGAAGGGGTCTGCTCCCTTATGCAGTGGACCATTCAACTTTAGGGCCTCAGCAGTTCTGTTACAGTGAATTCAAGATTGCAGCAGGCTCTGGCAGGCCGTGGAGCTCACTCATCTTGCTCTTAGTTAAGCACCCATGAGCTCCCACCCTATGTATGACTGAACATCTGTATCTCTCCTATTCGTGGCTGTGCAAGTGGGGCCTGAAATACCAACCCAGTCCTTCAGAGCACGGTGAGGAAAGAAGCTAAGTTAAATCTCCAGCAACTTTCTTTCAATTAATTTTGTCCTTGCATTCTCTTCCCGCATGTGTTTCATCCTGTCTTTCTGTTTTACAACTCAGCAATATATTCTGTCTTGAAAACAACATTAAGTGTAGTTACATGCACACACACTGAGAGGAGAATATCCCCCCACAGTGTTTACAGCAACACCTCTAGGTGACGGCAGGCAGTAAGCTTTCTTTTTATAGAGCTCCAGACTACAGATCATTAGCTTGATATGGTAGCTCAGTGGTGCAAAGTCATTTGAATATTTATTACCCTTCTTAAGACTTTCGCTTTTCAAGTGGGAAATAAATGTGATAAGACCCCCTTTCTGTCCTCTTGCCTGACATGCTAAAGCACAAATATGTGAAATGGATTTTAATTGTATTTCCTTGAACTTCTGTATTAGAGAGCAGCAACTTGGATGCTTTTGAGCAAAAACATGTGCTGAACAACTGCAAAGTTTGTTAGGTCTTTTTACAACCTTCCCTCAAAGTTAGATAGGAAGTTCAGCTCCAAAAAATGAGTTGAATTTTCAAAATTTAATATATAAATATTCATGTATAATATACAAAAAGGCAGCTTTATAAACGTATATTTGAATGGGGCACTGTGTCTTAAGTGAAGTACAAATTTAAAGGCCCCTTAAAACTGGACTTTGCCAACAGTCATAGATTTTTGAGAAATAGTAACAAACCAGACATTGTGTAAATGAAGGCTTGTGGGGCGAAAAAGCCAACCCTATTACAATACCATCAGCAAAACATGAAAGCCAGCAGCAGGCAACAGAAAGGCAGAGGCAGGCTCCTGAATATATTTTAAAGGTAGAATGTTGTCAGTGTGTTTTCATTTAGCTATTTTAAGATGTCTATGTTTCACTTGCTACAGTCACAAATTCTAACTGTGAATAACAGGAATCATTATATGGGTGTAAATGGTATATTGACTACATTTTTCAGGCTCAAACACACCTTCCTTGTTGGCAGTGGAAGGCAATGAATGAGGCATTTTATTAAAACCGGTGCTTGTGGTTCTAATCAAAGGTCACTGGTTAGCTCTCACTTTTCAGTCTCAGATTTGTCTAGATGTTTGATCAGGGGGCTGCAATGAAATTATTATGACAAAGACTTTGTACTAGGCGGTATCTGTCTGCTGAAACTTGAAAGTCTTTGCCACAGTGATGCTGACAGCATGTGAATGCTGAAAGAATGTGCAAGAAATGTTATGTCTTAAAGAAACCTTTACTAAGTATCATCTTCCCTTTGTGTTACGTTTGAAACCATTTCAGTTGCTATTAAGGTACGAATGAAAAGGTGTTTCATTGATTAAAGGTGGCGTGTTTTTTTTTAAAGTGTACTGTATGCTTTAAGACAGTCTTCCCATTACTTACTGTTCAGTCCCTGCTGCACACAGCAAGTTCATTAACATGCAGATATGCAGTGATTGAAGTCGGTTTGCCTTTTACATTGGAGTTGTCTTGATATAATGAGTTTCTCTTTAATGTTCAAAAAACTGTTGTTACTTTCTAAAAGGGGTTTGTTTGTGAATTTCATTAAATGTAATTCTGTCTTCAAACAATTTCAGTATTGTTCATTTTACCACAATTAACACGCTTGCTGATATTAAAAACTAATTTTTTTTTTTAAGGAGATTCATTTTAACTTTCAGGCTATGCGTGGTGTGGGGTTGTCATTGATGTTGAATGAGACACCTCCTGTTTAACTCACGGATTCAATATTTTAATTGGTGCCCACGTGCAAAAGTAGTAGAGAAAAGTAGGTTAGGGTTACTCCAACTGCTTTTTCTCTGGGACTGGGATAGACAGCATTCAGTCAAGGAGTGTGAAAAAACACTCACTCTGCCAACTTTATTTTCTTTGTTAGAATAGGCTGGACAAATGGAGAAGGAAACTTGCCAGTCAGATAATCTGTGTTTGGTAAAAAGAGCAGATTACAGGATGCAAACTCAAAAAGGATGGTTGTAATTTTCTGCTCAGTATTTCTAATCTAAAAAGATTTGTTCACTCAAGAAGCTTAAGGTAGAATCTTCCTTGCTGTGAGGTCAGCAGACAGCGAACATCCCATTGCTGAGATGTTGAGTCTGAGTCCTCAGTGTAGTTTCACAGCTCATTCGATGCCAGGGGCTCTTGGAAGCTGCCTGGAAAAGAAAATGTGGCATAGTATTTAAGAAGTGATTGGCTTGGTCTGAAAGAACAAATGAAGGTGATATCAGACTGAAGGTGGGGTGGGAAGCAAAATTATTCTGGAAATACTTTTGTTTTTCAATAAATGCAAGTCCAGCACTGTAAGATGCACTACTACTGCCATGGAAGTCTCTCATGGATTAGAAAACTTGTGATATTATGGATTTTAAGGAGGGATTATGGTAGGGAACAGAAGCAAAGTCTTTAAGTTGAACAAACAGAGCAGGGAAATAGGGAGTAAGTTTATATCTTGCCATATTAACGTCTTTTTTTTTTACAATTTCTAAAGCTGTGATTCTGAGACAGTTTTGAGTGAATGATATCCACTTATAAAGGTGGTAGCATTGACAGTTGGCCTTGATATGAAGGTAGTACTATCACCTTAATTTTAATTTTCACAACTACATAGAGAAGGATTATTTACAGATATCCCAGGTTACTGTGGGGTGGTTTTGTGGTCTTGAGAAGAATGCAGAGATATAGGTGTCAAATGCAAGCTCCAATGCTCCCTTCAGTGCTACCAGCTCTGAAATTTTAGATTAATTTCTAGACATAGCTAGCAGAAAGTCTGGTACAGATTACAAATGATGGCATTTTGTATGCCCGTGAAATTAAAAGTAGCTTGTATTTCCAATTAGGAAGAATACTGCTCTGTTACTACTTGGATACTGTTACAACACTATTGTTAAAGAAACATATTTTTCCCATTTGTAGTACCATAACAAATGGATGTTACTAAAACACTCTATAGCTAATAATATAAATATTTCTTCATTATTGCAATCCATATATATATATTTTTTTTTTAATCACCTTTAGTATATTATTAAATGATCCATGTACTTCTTAGACTTTTACTGCTATCTCTGGGAAAACATTCCTCGTGTTGATGGTTTTATTATCAGAATCTGTTTAATCAGTATTGAATTAATTTCCTTTACCTAACTTTTTTCTCCAGTGATGAATCTTCAGTATTAATCAGAACATCCTGTGATGAAAATCTGCATTAAAAACTTACTGAAACTGCCAAGTCTAAGTTCTCTCAAAGTGTAATTCCTAGACACCTCCTGAACTCTGTTCATTTGTTGGATTTTGTTTTCGTATAAATATTCCATTCATTTAACCTGAGATAATTTTTTTCCTGGTCAAACTTTGTTGTCTTCCAAATGAAAATGGTCTCTGGGTAGTATGCAGAGTTTATCTAACTTCTCTTTCATGCAGAGTAGAGAAAGGCCTCTTATTTATGTTGCTTTTATGATTCTGGGAACATTGGTAACTGTGTGGAAAGCCTCAGCTCCTCATCTAGGCATTTGCACTAGATATCTGAAGTGATGTGCTGTGAATATTCCCTGATAGGATTTATCATTTTATGATTTATCAGTTTCTTGGTAAAGATAGAGTGTGAGAGTAGATTTTTACTGCTGCCAATGAAGTTAATGTTAGTGAAAATTTCTAGGCAACTACGAGTAGCAAACTGGGCATCTTGGTCACAGAAATTTAATTCCAATGAAGACATCTGTTGCAAATGAAGGATTCAATCCTACTGAATGTCCTGCTTATAGCTACAGTCTCTTAGGCACATGATGGAGTCCCATTAAAGTCAAACAAGACTTTTTTGGGGGCTCAAGTGTAATGTAGCTCCAGGTGTAAAATCAGATCTTAAATTGACCTTACCCCCACCGATTTCTGGTTTTAGGTCTTTATTTTCTTCTGCCTCCCTCTTTTTCTTTCTTTTTCCTCTATTTTCATCCCTTGAAAACAGTTGTTAATATATTGCTCAGATCAGTTTTGTTTTGCCTTTCTAGATTATCAGCTTACTGTTTAAGTATTCTTTTTTTAAGTAATAAAAATGTTTAAATGCTTGCATATGAAAATTTTGTAGAAATAAACTAGAGACTCCAAGTAGACCGGTAGCAGCAAGGATATACAGTGCCTGCCTGAAATGACTTTAGAGTTTGTTAAAATCAAATGACATTCAGTACGGATACTATGAAGAGAAAAATCAAAATAGACACCTAATTATAATTACTTTTTTTCCTGTCATTATATCCGTACGTGCAGAACAACTGATTTGAAATCACAACAGCTCAATTCGGTAGGTACAAAGGTTTTTCCTTCCTTTTTTTCATCATCCACAGGATGTAATATAATTTCTTATACTGACCAAAGTCTGAAATTTCCTCAAGTCGATGGGTATGCGACCTGAATTAGAGGAATTAATTAATAGCACAAGACTGCTATCAAGGTTATAGACACTACATGTTAATCAAACAAGTAAAATTAAAAGGTTAAGCTGCTGATTTGATCTCGTAGATGGCTTTTCCAGCTGGACAAAGTTGTTAGCATACACTTTCACTGCTTTTGAAGAAATGTATTGGAGACCTAGGAATAACACTTAAGTGAGAGGGAGGAGGATACATTTGCTAGACAGGCTTTGCAATTTTGGAGGGTGGAATGCATTGGCTTTCTTCCAGACTTTCATGACCTTTTGGAAATTTTAGTCTAAACTGCCAGTTCCCTTTGTTAGATGAAAAATAATGTTTATTTCTGAAACTAACCATTCATGCCTGTAGCTTTCAGCGTGATGTGGGCAGACAAATAGGAGCAATACCGAAGCACTTCAGTCTGTATCTTATACGCTACAGAAGGACTGAATGCAACAGGTGCCCGTCATCTGTTTTCATATATTTTTGGAGGGAGCTTGCCTTTCTCCCTACAAAAGGGTATATATACATCAAAAATATCTGCATGGGTGCATGCATGTTTGTCTGATCCTGAAGGAAGGAAGTGCTAGGTTTGTGGTTAGGCAATAGCTTGATTCAAAGCTGAGCCAAAAAAGCCAGTTAGTGTCAGTTCAGAAACATGCCAACACAGGGGTGTGTAAACTCCTGTATGAAATTAGGGGAGGTTGGAATGGTGGCAGAAATGAGACTGCCATGATGTGTAACGATCAGGGAAGGTCTTGGGGGTGGCAGGGAGAACAATCATATGCTGCAAATTCTGGTTAGGAAAGTCTTACTGAAATCACAGAATCATTACGGTTGGAAAAGACCCGCAAGATCAAGTCCAACCTTTGACCAAATGCATGATCCCATGGACACTGGGATAATGTTTTCAGGGTGGGATTGTCTAAAGTTAGAGTTATGATTCACTCCAACACTTCAAAGTGTAGGTGTGATAGCCTTCTGAAAGTTGCCTGCTGCTGTAATCAGAGATGTTTGCTGAGCACCTCCAAAATCAGGCCACCTTTGTCTTGGTGGCTACAATATGAATTTAGGATTAGGAATCTTGCTGTAGGTGCTCCTGTTTTGGCTGCTTTACCAGTTATGTTTTAGAAATGGCTCCCATGAGTGTCAGTCTTGCCATAATAGAATCTCATTCTCTGTACACTTGTAACAAAGCTGGTCACTCATGGATTCCCAGAGGAATGCTCCATGTGCAGGTGGGACAATCCCTGATTATAAATTAGTCCCCATTTTAACTATAACATAGATGATGCTTTGATATGAGCCCCGATTAAGCTAAATATTCAATTTAGTGTGCAGATACCATGAAAGATGTAGGAATAGCTGAATTGTAAATATTGTAAATCTTTCAAAAGACTGTCAAGAAATGACTGACTTTTTGTAAATCATATAAATCATGTTATTGACATGGAAAAATTTCCTCCAATATTTATTTTTTACAGTAAGCTTTTGTTACATAAAGTCAGCTACATAGCAGGTTTTAGATTAAGTTCCTTTAGCTTCACAATTTTCTAGGATATGGGAGGCAGAAAGTCTTTTTACCACTTTATCAGTTTTGGCTTCAGATGACTTGTCAAAAAGTAGTAATTTTTTCTAAAATTCAGAGATACAATCAGAGGAGTTTTTTTGTTTTATTTTGAATTATATTTCTTTTTGAAAACTGCTTTCAGTACACTGCACACAGAAATGCAAGCAAAAAATGAAATACAAATTTGGCTATCTAAATTGATTGGAATAATTCCAATAACTCCTTGGAATTTTCAGCTTAAGCAGAAAGATAATAAAATACATTCTGTTTGGACAAACTATGCTTTCAAGATGGATTTTTTTCACATCTAAATTATTTACCTGCCACTGCTTTTAAAAGATAAAGATTTTGGCATAGCCTGTAAACTGGAGAATACCACACAGCGTGTGTCTGTATCAGATAGACTGTAACTGAGGAGACTTTTTTCCCCTGACCTAAAATGCTTGAGATGCTCTGCACCCTTGCCTCACCCGACATGGAAATATACTTACTGATTTATGTTCTAGGATTTTTAATATTAGCACATCAAGCCGCGAGGGGGGAGGAGGAAAGGCATGAAATAGCGCGAAGTTGCGACTCCGTATTTTTGAATCGTGAGAAAGATTTTGAAAACCTCTTAAGGAAGCACGTGACGGAATAGTTGGTCAGAAGTGGCAGCAGGTGTGGCTCTGAAAAGAAAGGCATTGTTCTCCAACTGGTAGGACTGGGGGGCCGTGGGGAGGGAGGCCCTGCGCCGCCGGAATGCCGGGCACTCTGCAGACACAACATGCCCCAGGATGAGCTTTGTACAGTTGGGTGACAGACTGATAAGCAGCTCGCTTTTTTGGAACCAGACTCTAAAGTCATTCTCCCAGGGGTATTTTGCGTGTGCAGATACCCATACATTGTTCCATACATTTGCTGTTTCCAATAACACATGTTGCTCTCTGATAACAAGTTGCTGCTCTCAGGAGCAGGACGTCTCTTTGTTGCTGCAGTATCAGTGGGGAGGCACTGGACTGTTAATACTGATGCTTATGTCCTATGTTATTTTGGGAAATAATGTTTTAGGCAAATACAAGTTGTTTTATTTTTTTTTGGTTTCAATTCTACGTAACATCCAGGTATATTCATCATGAGGTGGGGATGCACAGCAGCAAAAGAAGGCATCGGAGAATAGTCTAATTAGAAAAAAGCAGGAGAGAAAAGCCAGTGTACTGGTTATTGTTCAGCCTAGAAATATTTAGTCATCATTTAGAAAGAAATAAAAGTAAAATTTAAGTTAAAAAATTATATATGAACAGAAAACATAAACCATTTTCTCTGATGTAGATGCTAAATGTGACTAACTAATGTAGTTTTAAACACAGGCCTTCTAGAATTTGTACTGAAATACGTTTAAGATGGATGATATCCATATGAGATACCTAAGTGACAAAAATAAAATATGCTTTCAGTAGGTGCAGCAATATGTTACATTGATTTTGAGCTGCAAACCTTTGCTGCCCATGCTGGTGCACTGATGTGTTTTTGTACATCAATGTGTGCCACAAGCAGAACAGAGCTGTTCCATCCGTTTGTCCTGAAGGCTGTTGTGAAAGGATTTAATATGTTCTGACTTTTTTGCACCATGCCTGAGTTATGAGTCTACCATAACTTACCATCAGGGTTTGAACAAGGTGCCTGACTACCTCTAGGAGCCATGATTTGCTATTACTGTAATGACAGGAATTACTAAAAATCTTTGCTGCCTTGTTGACCATTTAGACTACTTAATATTTCTAAGCAAGCTCATGCTTTGAGGAGTTTTGTCCAGAAAAACATTTCAAAAAGCAGTTCAAAAGAACAGTGTGGAAATTTGCAAGTCAAACTATGATTTATAATATTATTTTTCTAAGTAGCAACCGCAAAAATAATCATGCTGCTGGAGCCAACAACAGTATTTTGAAATGGTAGGACCCAATGCATGAGGTTATTGCATATGAATGGAGAGATATGTTATTGCAATGATATATTTTATTACTTGCTTCTGTTTTTATTAAGGATAATGAAAACCTTCTGTTTGGCCCTGTGAACAAAACTAATGTGACCTTTCATGTGACCCACCTGTTGTGCTTTCACAATCGATAATAGTTACCTCATGTTAGGGCGATCTGGAAAATAGCAGTGTGCCAGCACCACAGAAAACAACATTTGTATTTCTGTGCTTTGAATTTGTATTTGCCTCAGAACTGAAATTAAGGAAAATATAGGTTATCTAACAAAATGCTTAAAAGGCAAAATATTATTGTAAGAGCATTGTCTGCGTTACTAGCGGATATGTTTTCAAAGGCATTCAGCTGCTGAATTATAGCTGTAAATCTGCAGAATTGGCTTAAAATCTGTGATTTTTAATAGTATCAAAGATGGTGGGAAAGTCCAATTAGCTCTTTTGAAAGTTAGGAGAGTATATATATTAAAAAAAGTCAGTATATATAGATGCATGTTTTCACACTTTTTAATTTAAAAAATTACATTTTTTTCCTGTTTCATGTAGTACATAGTATTTATTTATTTGGAATGGAAAACCTTAAAAGGCTGAGTTGTTCTAGATATTATTTTTCTGATTGTATTTGGCTCTTGATTCTGGATACAAACATTCAACATGTGTAGCGCAATGTTCTTTTTCTACGGGTGCATGACAAATGTATGAGAGTTTCATTGGGATGACTTCTAGGTTATGGGATAAGGGTGTGCAGGATCAGGACCCTAATTTCAAAGAGGTTTTCACATGTGGGTTTGAAGTACTTGTGCTACTGCTGAATTTGCTCGGCAGACCAGAAAGGCTCTTTCCCTTTGGAACCCTTATGGTTTATCTGGTCAATGGCTTGCAAGCTAAGAAGGATTTACACATTGGATCAATGATCCATGAAATAAGGGGGATTTCCACAATGTCTGTCAGTGACAAGTTACAGTGTGGCCACACAGTATGCATTTTCAGAATTAATATGTATGTAGAAATATGGAACTGTATAAATGATTATTATGTGATACTGCCTAATGGTCAGGGAAGGATATAAATAATGTATTATGTGTATTAGAGGGAACTTGGTGATTCCTCCATGGCTTTTGTTTGGATTGAGAGATGTGTGTGTACATTCTGTGGCAATAGTCTCTGTCGCTGTACATTCTGTGGCAATATTCTTGTGGCTGCACATACATCAAGAAAAATTAGACCCAGTGAGCACAGGAGGTCTCTCAGGGCTACCCCTTCCCTCAAGTCAATGATTTTTTTCTCTTCTTACCCAGTAAATGTCCCAGGTACTGAAGATCAGGAGTTGGCTGAAGTTACAAAAGGGGCTCAAATGTCTTTAAATGAAAGTGTCCTCTCAACAGCACCTTTGTGTTGTACCATGAGCCTGTCAGTTTGAGTTCCTCCTGATGGCAACAGCTAAGTTATGACATAGGGAGAGAGGTATCCTACTAAGTGGGCAGGGCTTGATCAAAAGCCCCTTTGAAGTCAATAGAAAGATTCTTATTGACTTAAACAGGCTTTGGAACAAGCCCTTGATTATGAGGGCATGTAATAAGCTGCTTATTGCCTAATTACGTACAATGGTAACTTTAGACCTGTGACCCTTATGTAGGTTGGACTCCGTATCTTCCAAAATCTCCATATCTCAAAGTGACCCACTAGCAAGAGCAACATCCCAGGTCCTTTTCCTTAGTTCACTCTCTTGTCTTAAGGGTCTAAGCCTAAGCTGCAGCTCAGCTCTTCTGCTCTGAGTCTGCCAGCAGGCTCATATCTTGCATTCCCCATTATCCTACTGCAATGAAGATGACACTGTGCATTAAACCTCAAATCTTGTCCATAAACCTGGCAAAGTCCTTGGGACCAGCAGCAGACTGAGCATGGCCGTGCAGAAACTGTGTGTGTGGATCTGATCTCTCAGTGTGCCTGTTGCAACTCCAACAGCAGGAACAGTTTGGTTTCAGGGAGACTTTTTCATTTCAGAGGAGGCTAAAAGTGCAAATGGTGCAGCCTGTAGCTGCATTGGCTTTTGTAAAGAGTGGCCATGGAAACATCCTCCAGGGTGGTGAAATGAGCCTCTCTTGGCCTTCTCCTGCTTCTTCAGTCCATTTGTTGACTGCTTGGTGTGTACAAGAAGCCTCCAGGAGGTACATTGCTGCAGAAGGCAAATGTCCTTAAGGAAGACAAAAGATTCTTGCAGTAGACACTTGACAAACAGAGCTTTACTACAGTTCACCTTGAGCGATATATAAAGGATCACTGGGTATTCTGTGGAAACAAGATCGTTAGCAGCAGGATGATCAAGTTATATAGGTTGAAAAGACAGATTATAGGGTGTCTCACACAGCTTTTAAGTCACCTGGATTTCAGTATTCCTGGTTATTCTTTTGAGATTTGTCTTATAAAAATATTTGCCATTGAGATAATTAAAGTCATGAACTGGCAGGCATGTCACATACTACAAAAAAGCGCTCAAATATGTAGTAGGATGTCTTGCACCTGTGTTTCAGTAATGGTGTAGTTTTGTGACTTCATATTAGAATTTTCCATGTCTGCTGGCAGTACTGTTCTTAATCACACTGTTAAACATGTATGAGTGTAGAGACAGCCTGGCAGAGAGGAATATACGAAACAATTCTTTCCACAAGTGTTTTTAGGTATCTATTTGGTTATGTTCCTTCTTTCTGTGAGGTTTGAGGCTAGGGTCAGAATAAACAGAGAATGCTGCATATTGTGTTTTTAATGTCTTTCTTTGCTTTTTGTCACTACTTGTCTTATCAAAATCTAATTTAAATTCTGAATTGCATAAATTCTAAGCAATCTGTAGCAGCACTCATGTCTTAGTTTGTTAACAAACAAGTCATTTTCACTCTGCCCTATGTCCGGTTACTTAAGGTCAAAACACCCAAAAAGGCCTCATTTTTACACAGTGAATGGCCAGGGTTTTCTGGCACTGGTGTCTGGAAGGTGTCTTTGTACCACTGGTGGGATTTTTTGAATGCTGTAAAGACCTGTATGTTTAATTTTTCTTTGATATGCTCACTACAATTTGAAGAAAATTCAAGAGGAGAGTGAACATTGGCATTTTTATTTAGGACAGATAAGCAGGATTAGTTTTTCTGCTTTGAAAAAATAATACTGTTATTTGGTTAAAAAAACACCAGTGGTTTTCATATACCAGAAATATTTCTGTCAGCCATTCATCTAACACGTGTTATTCTCTTCCCAGATCTTTTCCCTGTTGTGTCCTTATTGCAGCAATCATCAAAACCATTTGAAGAGTTTAATTTAGACTGAAATGATTCTCCATAGAATAAACAGAATATCTCACCTGTGAAGGATGATTACATTTTCTAAATTTGTTTAAAAAGGAAGGACCTTCATAATTCACAAGTGTTCTACTTGCAGTTTTTATGGTAGAGAAGTCTTGCATACTTTAAGTCTGAAAATAAAGCACTTCTGTGTTTGACTGCTATCAGCAATTTTATCTTTCATTTTATTGGCACTGAAAGAGTGAGGATCAGTGTTTTGATTTGAGACATCACCCGGCTTGATATTACTGGTCTTTTATTGTGAAAATACTTTTTTTGCTGGCTAATTGAGTACTCATGATATGCTGTGTAAATTAAGAATGTTTCAGATGTCTTTCAAATTAGGCATTAAAAGACAGTTGTGGAACAGCTTTAGGTAACGCTAGACAAAACCAGAGGTGCCTTGTGAAAGTATTAGATTGGAGTTCTGATGCATCTCCCACATGTGTGGGTACCCCTCATCTGTTTGTATAGGGGTAAGGTGATTGACTTGCTCTCTAAACTTGGTTTGGTGAGTGATTTCTTCAGGCACCTCAGTGGCACGAGTCATAGTCAAATGCATTTTAGGATGGAAAATCAAATTCTTCACCTGCGCATAATTCCGACTCTTCCCAGCAGCGACGCTGGGACAGATTTGTTTTGCAAATAAGAGTAGGCATGCCAGGAGCTGTATAAACGAAGTTCCGTGGCATTCCTGGCAAGAACAGAACCAGAGGATGGACTGTAGTGTGTCTCTGTCTCTTGCAGCCTATACAGGAGCTCTATGGCTTTGCTAGCTACCAGAGCCGCAGGTCCTCAGCCATGGCCTCCCATCAGGTCTGTGGCCCTACCAGCCCTGATACTCTGCCAGACCATCCCCAACGTGTAGCATACACAAACAGCTAATCCATTTATGCAGCAGCATCTGGCTAGTCCAGATTTCCACTAAGAACAGGGTCTTTCAATAAGATTTCGGTCTCTCTGATTTGTTAAGTACCCTTTGCTCTCTCCTCCATAATTAAACAGATATTTAGATACTGTATTCCATATATCTGCATCTGTGAAAGGATATATAGAATAGATTTTATCTCTGCCTGAATTTGTGAATTTCCGTTCATTTTTCAGAGGTGAAAACTTTTGCTGTGGGCCTAAAGCAGGCCAAATATGCTACTACCTGTTGTTATTTCTTGGGCTTATTACATAACCCATTTTTTTTTTAGTGTCAGTTATATGTGGATTTTTTTCTCCCTTTGTAAGAGGGTTACGTTTTCTCTCTTTAAAGCAACGTTAAAATTGCTTGAATTCATTTGATAATGGTTGACTGTTCCTTATACCTATTACCTAGCTTACAAGTTCAAGGAATTTGTTCAGTATATTTCCAGCAGCTCGCAAGATATGAAATGTCAACATTTTCAATGCAAAAGCAGCTGTGTGTGCTTTTGTTTTTAGAGTTGAACTTGAGACTCTGTTGAACCAGTTTTTGGCACCATCTTCAGAAAAATCAGGGTCATCTCAAGATGGAATCTTACAAAATTAGTAACTACTTTAAGAGCAGATTCATTTTAAGTACCCTTAAATAGCTGCTGCAGTTTGGTTATGTATAATTTGATTTCAGCTTTCTATTCCTTGAAAGACTTGGATATCTTTTCCTTTTGCATATTCAGGATTCCCCATGTCCCTGTTTCTCTACATTGTCTTCTACCATTTCACAGGAACAGACTTCTGTTCATCCTGTCATATTTGTTCTGTACTAGAAACAGTATCTGAAAGCCAAAGGGGAATTTCGAATGCAGAGGACTGGCCAAAAACATATTGATATGACAGGATTTCTGCTAATAAAAGTGAGGGGGAAAAAAAAGAAAGGGACAATCCCCCTTTAGAAACACCCTTTCTCCCCCCCAAGTTTGTAGATTCCTGTAGGATTTTAAATGCTGAAGAATGGTAAAGAGTAATGTTCTCATTTTTCTTGAACATCTCTCAATTCAGGAGTATTCTGTGTGCATCTGCCTAGCTGTGAATGGAAATATATGTGTATAAACATGTTTTATAATTTGAAGTTATACTGTCTGTTAACTAAAATAATAGCCCCAAAAGCAGTTCGCCTGTCATAGATGATATAGCTCAGCTTTTATATCTGCTGTTCATCAAAAGAACCAATGAAAATTTCATTCTAACTGACAGCCAAGTAGCTAGAAAAATAAAGTAAAGACTGCTGATGCCAGAGGATGAGCAACACAATAATTTGCTAAGACTAATATGCCTGGCTGTAACCTGATCATATATGGATCAATTGATGATATTTTAAATTAATTTGTCATGTGACTGACTTGCAGTTCTAAATTCCAGGAAAATATCACCACTGAGCTCAGTGAAAAATAGCATTGTTTGTTCAATATAGACATTTTTCAGCCAGACAGTGATGAAAGTGCTTGCTAATAAGCACAGAGGAAATTGAGAAACACATATTAGAATAGGATAAATATATTTTTTTACAGGCAGACTTCTGCCTTGTTTTTTTTTTTTTAGAGTCTAGAAAAGGTGCTATTTTGCCCCACATAATTTTGTATTGTAATTAATTATTAGACAAGGAGGAACTTAAAATGCTTTCAGAATTAAACAGTATGGAATTATTTTTGACCAGACCCTGAAAAAAAATTATCCTTGCAGGTTATACTGTTAAGGATTTTTTTCCTTATCCTTCATTCCTTTTTTCCCCTCTATGCTCCTTGCCTGTTCCTTGCCATTAAATGGCAGGATTGTTTTAATTGTTTAATGGAGAGGGGATTGTGGAGGCTGCTGGAGTGTCAGCTTCTCTACCTAAGCCTTGCTGGCTTACTGGTCTTTTCCAGTTCACTGGTGCAAGTGCAAGCATCGAATGCTTCATATACAGCTCTAATTCCAACTTACTTGGCAGTTATGTCCTGAATGGCCCAATTTTACATGTGATTAGTTTTTAATTCTTAAATCACAACATAAACTGTGTGTATTGTATTACGATAAAAGTATGTTAATACGTAGGAGGCGATTAACTGGAAGTGCAAGTTCTGTTTTTCCTGGTACATCAGTGTGCAACCACTGTGGCTTCTGTGGGGACTCCTGCTCTGCAGCTGAAAGCAGAATTCATCCTGAAGCGAAAAAAAAAGTGATGCAGATTTTTAGGATGTGACAAGAATAAGATATTACAAGATAGATAACTATAGCAAGGCATAACAAGAAAACTGTGTTTCTGTGAAAAGCAGACTGCAGTTATTTCTGGTCTGATCCTGGTTTCTGATTCACAGTTTTGAAGGCCAGAACATATAGAAATGAATATATTTGTGCATGGGAAGGACTTGGGAAATCTCTGCTGCACTTGTTCCTGTTTGGGTAGGCAAGAATAGGGCCAGATGAAATATCTTGCTCTGTTTATATCCACCAGCTTCTCAGTTGCATTAGAACATAATTGTAGGAAAAACCATGCACTGGGCTCACGATGAGCTCATCTGCTTAGCAAAAAATGTCCATTTTTTAAAGCTGGCAACCCAGTCTTGGTATGTTCAAGGAAATTAGGTCTACTACTATCTCATGTCATTGCTTGAACAGAATTTGCACCAAAAATATGCCAGAATATGTCAATTTTATGAATGGTAAGCTGCTAGTTTTTATTAGAATAGGTAAAGTAAGGACCTATTGTATACGTATTTTTTTATTTTTAAAATGAGATGGAGATATTAGGTTGTCTCTTTTTTAATGTAGACTGTATATCCAATTACTGTGTATAAAAGCAAATGAGGCTCCGCTGTTTCTGAGAAGTAATAAAACTGAAATAATACATTAGTGAATCTGGTCTATTGGGTTTGGCCTTTTCTAGATGCTGTGAAATTTAAACCAAAATATTAATTCCACTGGCCTGAAAGCACCAACATCCTTCCCCTACAAAGCTTTTCTGGTGTTGTAGCAGTTGCTCAAGATTCTATGGTATAAGTTGATTGATTTCTCTCCTGATTGTTATGCATTTTGATTGCATTGATCCCTTTGGGTTCGGCGTTTTATCATCACATTGTGGTTGTTACATGTCACTGTGATGAAATCGTTGAAATAACAGGGACACCCCATAATGCTTTTGTAAGGTGGCAGTAATCTGATTAGTCTTCCTGAAAGTAAATACTTTTGATCTTTTCACTTGTTGGTGGAGACTTAAGAAAGTCATGCTGGCACTCAAAAAATACGAGCCTAGGACTTGATGGCAATTTGCTACTTTTTACGATATTGTTGGCCGCGATAAAATTAAAAGGGAAAAAGCTGTGAGAATAAGTAAACCATATTTGTTTTTTTTAAATCTCTGATGTTAGGAAATCCGCTCTGAGATCCCATATAAAAATAAGGATGTAATGTGCAGTTTGTTTTTGCCAACAGGGAGATATGGACTCTTTGGAGTGTCACCCAATGAAGATGATACTCTATGTAGTCAAATGTTTATTTACTTGCTCATATATTACATTTTGCCTGTCTGATGGCTTGTTTAATAGGGATGAATGTGATTGTGACGCCTCAGATTGCCGTGTGCACCCATAGATCTCTTCACCAAATCGACTGTTTCTAATTTCTAACTTTCATTAGTTCCACACCTTATTCTCCTGTGCAGAAATACTTTTGTGTGATTACGTATTTTATACATCCTTTTTTTGCATTTTGCCATTATAATTTCATGAAACTTGTTTCTTCAGAATGTTGTTTTGTTGACGGACTACCCCTCAATGTTACTTGCAATAATAGCTTCTTTAATTTCCATCCAAATTTTTTATGTGACTTTCTTACTAAATTTTTTCATAAATTTTTGTTCAGTTCTCTGTGTGTACAATTATTCAATATTTTATTCTTTTGCATGTCAATTATCCATCTTTTATCTGTTATTTCTAACATTTTAGCAGTCCGTTTTAAATATATGAAAATTTTGATGGGTGCAAATCCATGTTCTGGTATGACCATTGGGTTTAAAAACCCATGTTTTTTGGTCTATATATTTTTGTGGTTTCCATGCCATACGCAGTGCAACAATTATTTATTTGCTCTGGAACTTGCAGTTCTCATTTGGGATGTATTTCTATGCTGCACTATTTGAAAAAAATATTTGCTTGTTTCTTTTTTCATATATTTTCACTAACTGGGGAGCAGTTCATCCATTTTGATGCCAACCAGGTTAATAATTTGTATGTTCAATAAATAGAAGCCTTTGAGAGAAGCATTTATTTCCATCAGGGTTAATACATAAAGTAAATTCCTTAGAGTATGTGTTCCAATAGGTTTGCATAATTTCGTGTCCTTGCTTATGGGGTGTTTGTAGGTGAGGGACATGAAATGTAGGCCTATCCTCAGAATTCCTAAAAGTAACTCAAATGTCCTGATTTGAGAATCACTTCAATTGAGTTCTCTGATTTTTGTTTTTTCATGTTCTCGATACTGTCCTGAGAAAGCTGAGAATAACATCATTACTGCACAGAAATTTTCAAATTCTGATACAGATTTTTCTGGCAGAGATGACTAAAACAAGTAAATTAAAGGCAATCTGGAAAAGACTTATTAATGCTTTTGGAAGTATGTTCCATGTTCTCATCACATTTTCTTTTTTGTAGGAAATCTTGGAAACTAAGAGCCAAAAGAGAAGTCGAGTATCATTCAAGATTAGTCCATATTCCCTACTTCTCCCATTGTTATTCAGGCTTTCTTACATTTAGGGTTGTGCTCACACATTGCATCATGTGCAAACTCTGAAAAAAAATGTGGTAGGGGAGTCCAAGGTGAAATATTCTCCATATTCTTCTTCAGAGTATCATTGTGAAATGCCTTTGGTTCCTTTTACTGCTAATAATTTGATTTCTGGCAGATCATTAGTTTGATTTCAGTGTCAGGCTTCTTCAAAGAAAACAATTTTCAAAATTGAGGCCGTTGACTTTACCTCTAATATGCTAGATAATGCTTTGAATAATCAACATATAGAGGGAACACAGAGAAATGAATTTGGTAAGAGGTATCTTGTATGTGAAGATGAGGACATCACCAAAGGTGAAGACATTCCTTCTTTCTACCCTGGTAGAACTTCCTGGGATAGAAATCAGATTCTGGTGTGTAGAAATTTCCTTTTGAGGCCGTGCTTTGGCAAGATGCTGCCTTGTTGCTTATAAAATGACTAAAGTGTCTACCAAATGCAAGTGCCAAGTCAAAATATGTTCTGTATTTTGGTAATTGTGCAGAAAGAGCACCAGATGGTTCTGATGATGAAGCGCTTTGGGTGGGATCATCAAGTTTTAATGGATGGCAAACTCCAAAAGCTTAATTATCAACCTCTCTAGCAGCATACTTTTTATTGGAGTGGACAAGTTATTTTCAGACACAGAAAAGAAATAACTCTATATTTCTTTGCGTGTAGCTGAGTAAAACCCACTTAGCTTCTCTGTAGGAGTATCTGAAGCTCAGAATACTTGGGCCTAATAGAGAGTGTGCCAAGTTATGTTTCCAGAGTGGAAAAACTATGTTATGAATAATACTGTTTTTGTTCAAATAGCTTGATATTTTCCCAGCATGCCCAGTTTTCATAGAGTGCTGCTAATGTGTAACTCTCCCACAATATGAATATATCCTACATTTTGGGTTCAGGTGTATAGCAGTGTTGTTTATTTTCCACAACTAGACTGAAATGGCTTAAGAGTGGTCTGTTCTTTTAGAAAATTTTCCTATTGGAGGAATTTGGACAGGCCACATTTAGAGCAAAGAAATGAAAAGATTAAATAGCTGATCGCGTAGCACACTTTTTAACTCCTGCGACGTTGCTTGATTTCATAAAGTGGGTCCATTCAAGCTGAAAGTGTTGATTGATTTGTTTCCGCAGTGTTAAAATTTGGCTTTTAATTTTAATACCTTCCAGTCAAGGCTGGTAGCAGCATAGCAGTAATTTGTGTGCTGTAGTCACAGAGGGCTTTGTATGTATTTGAAAGAAGTGTTCTGCGTGTGACTTCTTTTTCTTTTTGCCTTTCTACATGTGTGCTAAATCCTAGTGATGGTAGCATTTGCTTCCAGTTTTTACCCAGGAATACTCTTACCCTTGCCTGAAACTCTGGTTATTATTGTCACTGAAATAATGAAAAGTTTCACCACTGACTGCACTGTGATTGCAGGGTCAGCTTGTTGAAATACATCTCGGATGAGGCATATTTGAGCTAATGAGGCCAAATACAGCCATCACTCACACTGTGCAAGTACTTTGGCTTCTGTAGGATTGAACTGGATCTTTGAAATGCTGTGAAATTTGAGTTCACTAAAGTGTGAGAATCCTGCAACTTGTGCTGCCATATAAGAGCAAGTAAAACCAGAAGGGCCTGACTGGTTTTGTTTTCAGGCCATCTTATTTTGTCTGCAGGAGCCAGGTTTTAAAAATTGTTGGGACTTGCTACAGAGCACAGCTGCTTCTCCACATAGGGAGAGATATCAAGAAGAGTATCATATGTGATTGATGGGAGACTCTCTTGTTGGCATTGAGCCACCTTGCAATTTTTTTATATAATTATCTGTTAATTTTTGTACATGCGCTTAAGCAACTTGCGATGAGTTCATCTCAGAATCCAAGTCAGCATGCTTACACAGAGGATTCATCTGACTTATGAGAGTAATGTAATTTTTTTAAAGTTAAAACTTTTAAAATATTTTAGCAATATTTTTACCAAGTTTTGCAAAGCTCTACGTGGCTTAGACTGGGATTCTGCTCTTTCTGATCTCATTAAGTAGAATCTTATTCTCTGATTTTCAAGGAGGTGAATTGTTATTTCACCCAGTACAGGGCACCAGTATTAGAAATGTGTGCTCCTAGATCTTCAAATTATGGCTTGAAAGTTTCAAAAACTTTATGCTGGCGCTCTGTGCAGAGGAAAATGTCAAAATGTCATCCAACTCTAGTATTTTCAAATATTTGTTTTCTTGTAAGGTTCTTCAAAATTTCTTTAGGAAGTGTTATATAGGTGCAAAATATATTCTTGTGGTGATTATCAATAGTAATTTCTGACTTTGCAGTGAATTGCCGGGTAATTATAATTCAGTCAAGTTCTGGAAATTTCTGAGAGGTTCATTACGTGTTTGGGATGACAGAACAAAGGGCAAAATCCTAGATCCGTTAAATTCTTCATTGTTCTGTGATAAAACAAGCACAGGTGCATTTTAACCCTGTGTCCCCAAAATAGCCATGCTTTCCTGTGGATTCAGAGGAATCCCTAGGGTTTGCTATGTCTTTGAAGGACCATATTTATTCAGACTGAATACTGTGTCTGCCGATATTTTGAAAATTCCTGTCCTCTGAGAACTGTAGACTTTTCAGTCTCTCTGTGACAATTTACACAGCAATGAGAACAATGGGATTTTGGACATAACCGTGACCTGCAGCACCACCCTGACACCCTTAGCTGGAAAGAAAGTGGATTAAGTTATTTGGAATCAAGGAGTAGCTAGCAATAAAATAATTGAAAGGATAAATGTGGCCATTGGACCTATAACATTTCACAGTTTCTTAAATGAAGAAAAAGGAGAATAAGGAAGAGAAGAATAAGAATTAAAAGCCAGAGAGATTTTCTAAAAACATGACCTTGGTTCTTGAAAGTGGAATTTCAACATTTTCGTTATTTTTAATTTCCCAGAAATTTTTGTTATAAGTTTACTTATACATAGGCAGTTAACTTTGCACTGCATTCCAAAGGGCTCATATGCCAGAAAAAGAGGGCAGGGTCACCTGGAAAAGGGAAATTTCTAGCTCAAAGAAACAAAGTGTGTTGAGTTAAGGTAAAATAGAGGAATTGGAAAATTTTGCAATAATAATAAAAAGTAAAAAAGAAGACAACCTACATACTTTATGGGTGCCAGGGAGTAGTTATAATTTGTGCTCTAATGATTTCTGATGGATGATGCTGTAATGTTCACTCTGGTGTTCGTTAAAAAGAAAAGAGGTAAAACACCACCCTAAAATTCCACAGCAGGACCTGCTTCATTTAGCAGAAGACAGAAACACATTTGAAGCCCTTCCTATAGAACTTTCTTTTTAGAGAAATATAAGTTATTCTCTGTATATTTTTCTTTTCTTCCTTCCTTTCTTTTGTTTAGTTAAAGCAGTGATAAGATCTTGTAATGAGACATGTCAGGCTGATGAGTTAATTTGGGGAGACTTTTAGGTTTGCCAACTTCTTGAGTGCGATTTTAAAAAAAAAAATCTTTTTTTCTTTAGTAAGATCAGTATTCCACTTACATTTTTGAAATATCACATGCAAAGCACCTAGTAACCACCCCTCTAGCCATCAGCTTTTCATTGTTGCCTGTCAATATCTTGCTGAGGGCAGGTGCAGATATCCTGGGGCTCAAAGATGTCAAGCAATGCTGATAAATGCCTGGAGATATGGTTTTGTATGACTGTCTAAAGAGGCTATGACTATCTAAATAATTTTCAGCACACTAGAAACTGAACCCTTCCCCCAAACTCGCCTTTAAATTTGTAGCTTGGGACATTCTGTCCTAAAGTGTAGGGTAACTCTGACTCTGGGTTTACTAATATGTGATTCCTATAACAAGTATAAAACCAGGCTATGAACATAAAACAGATTTTTTTTGACTGATAGAAAGTAGTGCTTTAGCACTTTAACTTGCTTGACTTTAGTACCCAGGACGGTGCTTAACATAAATTGGAGTAAGGAGTCATCATATCATTTTTTTGATGGGCAGTATTGCCTGCAAGAATTTCTGTCTTTGGTGAACATATTTCAGTTCTGGTTTCAAAATATCTTGCAGAGGTGAATGTTGCAGAAAAAATAGGAAGTCCAAATCTTTAGATGATAGGCAACAAGTATTTGTCAAAATCTCAGTTCAGATTTTGACAGAGATGTCATAGGTGAAAAATCCAAAGAAGCTAGGGCTACACCTGGTAAAGTCTCCAAAGGGTGAAATCTTATCAAACTGATAGCTTTACCATTGAAGGCAAATTTCTGTTTCAAGGTGCACTCTTTCCTTAATTAAAACAATTTTTTTCTTCCTTTTTTTAACTAATGAAGTAGTCATGCTTTAGGAGACACTGAAAGGAGGGCAAAAGGTTTTTATTTTGAGGGCTTGATGAGATAATGTGGTTCATTTTTTTTTTGGAGTGATTTATTTGTCCAGCAGGTGAGAGTTAATTATCTTCAGGACTGATAATTGCAGATAATCACAAATAGAAGGGTCCTTTGGGCAGAATATAAAGCAATATCCTTGCTGGGGCACTCTGTGCTGTGTACTTGGAAACAGTTTTCTCACAGAGGATCCATATGTAAGGTGGGATCCTAATTGAACGGATCTTGGAAGAAAGAAATTTTACTGACTTATTTCTCTAAAGTGAAACGAAAATTAGAGCACCTGGACCTCCTTTTCTCTGATTATAGTGTCAGGAAAAATGAATTACAAAAATGGGAGCTGAGAGGGGAAGTTAGTACACGACTAACTAAAAAAAGGGATTTTAGCTATAATTATTATGTTTCAGGGTTTCAGGGAAAGAAAACTCCAGGATATGTAGTAAGGAGGTTTTGTCCCTCAGGGAATCCAGGGAAGTAGACCTGAAGGCAGACATTCTTAAGGTCTTCTAATTGATTTTTATGTCCTACTTAACTAGCTTTGAAAAATCTTAGCTTCAGTTACGTGGGACTCTACAATACAGAACCCAAATATTTTGTCTAGACTAACACTAATTTGAATGGGAACAAATGGCACACTTAAAATATTACAAAATAGATGGGTCAGAAAAATTGTTTGTGTGCAGCTGACTTAGCTTCGTTTCCCGTTTTCCCTTTTTCTTTTTCCCTTTTTCTGTTCTTTTTTGTTTTTCTCCTCCTTGTTTTTTTAAATTTAATCGAAACCAGCAATCTCTATGGTTTTTTTTTTTGTTGTTTAAGTGCACCGCAGTTGTGCCAGGTTGAATCTCCAGTTGTCAGGGAACCATCAAATCCATGTGCCATATGGGATAATTATGCTGGAATTTTAAATATGGTGATGTGTTACCATGCACTAGTATCATTGTTGATATCTTTAAAATATCAGCTAAACATTTTAGCTCTCTTACCATTTTTAACTCTTGGAAATAGTGGTAGAATGGTAAAACTGGGCTTTCAGAATTACCACTCCCCCTGCCCCCCATATATATAGATATATATAATATATCTTTGCTCAAGGGCTTTAGTTTCCTGTTACTATTCCAAGCCTTGTCTATGCATATGTAGGTGTTACACTTTAAAAAAAAATGTACCAAGGAGTTTGCATCTGGTGAATGTAGCACAAGTGCAGTTGAGTAGGTGTTTAAGTCAAAGTGCAGTGAAAGAACCTGATGAAGATGTAGCCTAAACCCTTTCTGTGGCCTGAGTGCAACAGCATCAGGCACTGACTGATGTTCAGTGACTCAAAGCCTCCCAAGCTATCTAAGTGTTCTCAACTCTACATAATTCTTGATGCTTTGTCAGGCAAGGAAAATACAGACCTGGAATTTGTTTTCATTTTTCTTTCCAGAAAGATGTTTTCTTTTTTGTCAGAACAGGTCATCAATTATATCTAAATATAAAAATATATACAGGCAATAGATATTAATAGCTTGAGGATAAGTAGGTACCCGTAAATATAGGTAGTTGATTTGAATAACAAATCAATGCAATTCCATTCTGTTGTGCAACAGAATTTCAGTTTAGTCCAATCCAGAGCTCATGAAGCTCATTAAAGAGACTTAACTGCACGGTGAATTACAGTTTGAATAATATTTTATATTTTTTTATACTGTTGTTTTCAGTCATATGACTGAGCTGAAAGAACATACCCTCTTTTAAACACAGTAAGCCAATTCTTCAGCAAAATTATTTTAAACATTGGTCTGCATATGAAAGAGAAGGGAACCTGACACATTATGTATTCAAAAGATAAAGGGAGCCAAAAACTACTGAAAGTATTGTTAATTTTAGTACAATTTGGCAAGAAAAATTACATCCAAGTGGTAAGCTAACAGCTCCTGGTATGTGTATTGTTGCATAAAGATAGTATTATATAATGAACAAAAATATTATTATTTTGTGTTAAAGTTGCACCTGGAGAACCCTTATGAGACTATTACAGTCGTGCCAGGAGACCCTGCTATAGTTGCAAGTACACCCCCAGGAAGAGATTAAAAAGCTATCATTCCACATGGTGAGAGTATAGTTGAGGCCCAGAGAGAGAGAAGAGAAAAAAAAAGGCCAAATATTATAATGCAGTTCAATGCCAACGCCGCCCTTTTGGTCTTTGTGTGGTTGATTTCCACAGGCGCCTGACAAAAGTGAGTCTCTGCAGAGTGACCCTGGCTGTCACTTCCAAGCCACCTCCTCTGCAGCCCCCACAGCTTCTCCAGGTGTAGAGAGTAGCTCTGGAGTGCAGCTTGGATTAGCTGTAAAGCTCTCTCTGTACTTGTCACATCCTTCCAACAGCACCATGCACTGCAAGGGTTTCTTGTGTTTGGAATCCAGGTCATACTTCTGGGGGCTTGTAATGCTGTAACTTTTCATTCAGGGCTTAACTTACCTTGTAGTGCCTTCAGCACATGGATCTGCACATGCAAATGCCACAGAAACAGCCCTGTTGTGAAAGCTTTCTCTGTTTTCTTTAATTCAGCCGTATTGATCAGGAACGCCCCAGCCTGTGGCTGTGAAAATGCCGTGTAGCTCACCAGACGTTCAGAGGTGTTTTTTGTGTCCCAGCACGCCGTGTGAGTGGCAGTGGGCTGGTGCAGGAACTCCAGGGAAATTTGAGTCCCTTGATGTGGGAGCAGGGAGCCAGCAGCATTTACCACCTTTCCCCGGGCAACAGAGGAGGCTTTTGCTGTCTGCAGCCGATGAGTTATAACTGGAGCTCCTCCTCTCCCTTCAGCCTTCCAAGCAGCGTGGTGTATGTCTTGTGGTTCTTATCTGCTCGAAAGTATGCACACAGAGCTTATCAGATCTGGAATGCTAGCACCCTGCCTTTTAAATGAAGGAATAAATGCATATTTAGGTATTTCTTTCATCTGCACGGTGAATTAGATGTTTTTGGTGTTTTCAAGTGTAATTTTAGTGGTTGATGTAGTAATACATTTAAATTAGTTGTTGGAGATATGCAATACTTTTTTTCATCAAAATCCTTTTTAGACTTAAGCTGATGCTACACTATGAAGTGATACTACATACATTTTGTATTCTATGCTCACGTCCTGTAACGATAGGATGCTTTATAGATCTGCAGGCAGACAGCAGAGAAACCTTCCTGAGTTGACTGTTGAAGACATTTACACAATAATTACTTGTTAGAGAAGAGATGATAAGGAGTTTTTACAGCCAGTTATATAATGTAACACTGCCAGGTAAAGTGCCACTACCGAGTGACACCCGTTTGGGAAAGACGGGGAACCACTGTCTGTGGAGTTTGGCAAAAGTGGTGATGTTTACGGGGTTCCTTTTTTTAAGAGGTAGTTTACAGAAATACCATCATTGTATGTGTGTGTTGACATGTTTTTTGTAGGCAGATGTGAGGTTGCTCTAAACTGGAAGTCATGTAGTTTACGTAAATGCTAACCAGAGCTAAACTGGATTAGAGTGGGTTTGTGGCCAGTCATCTCCAAGTGTGGGCAGAGTGAGCTCACATCTCCCTGCAAAACTGTGGAGATGTAGCCTATTTTAGGTACTTCTTTTGAGCCTCGTTTCTGTAATAACGACATCACAGCTTCTGGGGTGTAGAATTGTAAAGCATCGCTGCTACAGAGGGAAGAAATAGTGGCTCCTTTTTGTGTATAAGGAGCTAAGAAGCACAAAGCAACTTCTGCTAAAGGTTGAGCAGAAAATCTGTAACAAAAGCAGCAACTGAGTACAGAGACCAATTTTTACACTCTATGCTCTGTGGTGTGGTTCTTACCTCACTGTGATGCAATGTGTTTTAAAATGACCACTTGTGGAACAGGTGGTCTGCTCTGATTCCTTCTTTGATGGATCACTTGACTGCAATCTCTGTTAGGGAGTACAAAATCCAAATGAAGATCACTGCAGAGGGACTATTCTAAGATGAAAAGTGACACGGAAACAATGTTGTAGTTACTTTGTTTGGTTGGATTTTTTGTTTGTTTATTTGTTTGGGGATTTTGGGGTTTTTTTGGCTGTGCAAGAAGAGTAAAGATTTCAGGAAACAAGCCAGCAAAGGCGGTAAAATACAATCCTTGAGTGTTTGAACAGGAGTGAAACAAATGGAAGATAGCAGAAATTTGCTCATAGTGGTTAATTACTCTGTTTGCTTTCCTGTTTTAAAATGATCATGTAGGAAGAATTTTCTGCGTGTAAGTAAAACATTTTTCATTGAACCATCTTGAAACTGTGCCCTTTACCTGAATTAAGGAAGATTTTTAGAAATCCAGTTCAAAGGTTCTCATTACAATCAGCCTACTCCTTCTTTAATTTTTGTAATTGTGTCTAGACATTTACAGGTCATTAATGATGCTTTAAATATGAAATGTTGCACATTTAAGGGTGTGAAAATGCTATGTGATTCAGGCCCTAAATGTGTAGTTTCATTTCTGTATTATTCCTTTTTCTCATTTCACATCATGCTATAATTCTGAAAATAGTTTTTTAACAGTTTTTAAATGATACATATTTTAGTTCCAGCAGCCCACAATGATAGGTCACATTCTCAAATGATATAACATGATGCCATGCTTTTTACTAAATAACTACTTCCATTTTTTGCTTCCAGGCTTCCTTCATGCTCACTGGTGACTGTGCACAGAAAATACAGGCTACCTGTAGAGGCTCTATCTTAGAAACATCAGAATATTTTAATTAAGGATTTTTTAAAATTAGCAAATTTTTTTTCTGCTTTCCAAAACTATTTAAATTTTTTTTCTGAAGACTGAGACCTATTGGAATTATTAAGAGCTGACTGGGTGAAAAGATGGCTATTTGATAACTGACATTTGGCTTCTTATGGAATTTTCTTTGGTTCATAACACATAGGGTAAACAAGGTCCTACCATCATTTAGTGATGTCCATAATCTGTTTTATGTCCAGTGTTCTCTTGGTGTCAATATGTGCTCACAAGGCAAGCAAAAGCTTAGCTTTTTGAAAATTGAGTTATTTTGAAGGATTCTGTTAAATTGTTGGATGACTGTGTAATATTCTTAGTCAGGTCAATGAGGAGTGGTTACCTTTACTAACTCTTTAGCAAAGGTACCTGAAATCAGAGCGTAAGTTGCTCTCACAGATTTATTTCGCCCCTTTCATAGTGGCACAGAGAGAGCAAATCTTTGATAAGGATGGTAGCAACCTTCCAAACATGCAGAAATTGCAGGTATCCAGAATGTTTTGAGAGCACTTAAACTGCAAAATATCTGAGTGAAATTTCTGGTGGGATTTGTACCAATTAAAACAACAGAATACTTTAAAGACAACTTTGTTCTTTTATATGTTTATGCAACAGCTGTTCACCTGTGTGGTCACCTAGAGTTCAACTCGAGACATCTAAAGTGAAAATGTAAATGGTTTGAGCTAATAGAATAAATTTTTATTAATGTTGTGATGTCAGTGTTTGATGGATGGAAAGTCTTCTACGTGGATAAGAAAATAGGGTTTATTTTCATTTTAAGAAAGAGTACTTGGGCATCTGAAAACAATAAAAGGAACTGAGGCTATAGAATGTAGGGCTACAGGTGCAAGAGAAGAAAAAATAGATAGCAACTACTCCATCTAATTAGGTCATGTGGTTACTTTTGTGTGTCTCTATGTTAGCTATACTGTCTTCCTTTTGAGCAGAGAACTGTGAAAAGTAAGATGAGTCCACGCAGTAAGAAAAAGGTATTTTCTTCCATGTAAACTCTAGATACCTCATACTTGAATTGTCACTGTGAATAACTGTTTCTGGTCCATTAGACTGTTTTCAGCATTTTCCTTGCACTCTGCTTGTGTTGGTAGACTATGGGTATTACTGAACCCTTCCTTGATTGCACTATTTTATTAAATTTACTAAGAGAAAGTGTCTGAAAGAAAGGTCGGTTTTGTACAGTCTGCTAAATGCAACAGACACCTCAGCTTTGATGAGTCCATTTCGAATAGACCAGGCTCTTTAGGGCTGGGCTTTTTGCCCCCCACCCTGACCAGCTCCATAGTGGATAAGCCTGCAGCTGATTCACAGTTCTGAGGTGTTATCTGGGCAACAAGCCTTCGTTTGCTTGGGATCACTGGGTACAGTCAGCCCTGTTCTGCCTTCTCCCTCACTTGCACTGTTGCTGTAAGAATCAAGGCCTCACATACATATTGTTCCGCAGGATCTTTTACCAAACTGAACTTTTCCCCTGGTAGATTACCAGAGTGCTAAAGCTAAGTTTAAAATTTTGTATATTTAACCTTTCCCCTTAATTGCTTGCCCAGAATAAAGGTTTGGTGCTTTGTTCCTAAATTCTCTACATGAGGTGGTGTGCATTAAAGTGTATTTATACTTTCAGATTAATTAACTGTGACCTTATGAACCACTGTCCTTGTTTAATTGGTGGCTCCAAAGCACACTAATGGCATAAATCAGCTGATAATGAGATTCAGACTTGCTTTTAAAATATATAATAACAACACTGCATTGATAGAGCAAATGAGATTTGTTGACTCTCTGTTGGTATTACAGGAGAGAAGACACAATTAAATGTGTACTTTCAGGATGGGGGAGGGCTTGGTTGGAATGAATAATATGCACTTCAGGGTGGGTGTATGAAATAAGGAGGATATTCTGCATCAAGATAAGTTTGGTATTCTCTCCTTGTCTCTAGGCACTGTGCAGTACTGGCTGGTGCACTTTAGGATACAGAAATGTTGTGGGAAGGTGTTTCTTAAAGATTACTGGGGGCTAACAAAAATGACGATTTCATCTTTAAATATAGTTACATGTTTTTAAACTGAGCTTACACCCACTGTTTTATGAACTGCAAATTAATCAGATCACTCCCAGAGAACAAAAAGGTTTTGACCTAAACTAGTTGCCCAGGCTCCATTACTATTTTCAGTTTAATGTTACCCATATCCATCCTCACATTTTGGAAAGAAAACAAGGGCTGTGCAACAAAGTTCCTTTGTTTTCCTAAGAACTAAAAATGTGCTGTATGTAGACCAAACAATAAAAATAAACTACTGAACTACCTTCTAATGCATGGGGGTTCTGGAGAGAGGAAACCATGGATATTTAGAGGCATAAAGTGAGTCATTGTGCTAGTTAAAGAATTTTATAAGGCAAGCTCTGTGGGTTTGAGTTGCATCTGTTACCTTTCCAACTAGAACTGAGGGGTATGCAGGAAAAAGAATGTTGGATTTAATCATGCCTTATAGTGACTGCATTGTGCTTAGGCTAAGCTTCTAACTGGGATCTAGACCATAAGAGAACAAAATCATTAGTCTTTCTTCTTTGTATAAATTTTGCCTTAGATGGGTTCCAATTAAATGACCTACACAATAATTTTACACCAGGTAAGCTGCAAAATGCTGTTAACAAACTACTTTAATAATAAAAAAAAAAGTAATAAATATTCTGTAACACTTGAGAACACTAAAAAAGGCAAAACCTCCAAGCCAAAACCCCCCTCACAGCTATTTTCCTTATTAAAAGATAACCATGCTTGCATTTATGACAGTTCTTAGAAGCCATAATGGACTGTGTTGCTATGGTGTGAGATGCAGAACAATGAAATAATTGTTTCTCTTGGTATTGGCTTCCTGGAAACAAATTCTGTGTAAATTACTTGGCTGAAAGCGTGACAACAGTCTTGTGTTCTGTTTTATTCAGTTCATGGTTAAAAGTCATAACTATTTTATAATAATAAAAAGTAACATTTATCAGTTCTGGGCTTTCTTTTGTTTCAACTTTTTTTTTCCTTTTATATTTTCAGGTCAGTTTCATGAATTCATGATTTCTGGGAGCTGGGGCTGATTTTCTTGTGTATTTGTAAGTATTTATTATTTTCTCTGTTATGTGCATCTTTCTACTACTCTTTTGACATGGGGAATGGAAGCAATTTTAAAATGTCACTGTTGTATCACAGTTTTAGCAGTTTCATTTAGCAAGAATTTGACCTCACTACTTTTAAACTTTTGGTAGGTTTTTTGCTACCAACTTGTGCTTCTGCTGTTCAAAGGAGCTACATATACTGAATTTACTGTAAATATTATTATTTCAAGATTTATTTTGGTTTTTATAATAATAACAATGATGGGAGAACAGCTTACAGTAACACACCAATGGTGGCACTTGCTAATGACACCACTGTGTCATGTTTTTGCAATGAAAATAATTTCTAGAAAAGAAATGGGGCTGTGACTCAAGATAGATAGCACTTTTTGAGGAAATGCTGTATGGTGTTATTGAGGAAACACTAGGATGATCAGCATCTGCTGAACTAGGCATACATTTTTGTATCCCTTGGAGAAAGCTGACCTCTATGGTTGCAGCAAAACCTTGGTCACTCGGGCCACAGCTCAAGGACATGTTTCAGAGTATGCCCAAGTTCAAACGCATCAATTGGGACTACACCTGAAGAGAAATGCTTTGAGAAAGGGAAAGCCAGAGGAGAGCACCTGGGAGGAAGATAGTTATTCATGCAACAAATAGAAAGCTTTTGGAATTGCTGTTTTGGATAGTCCTCAGCTTTAGTCAAGTATAATAAGGAAAATCTAATGGGCCTTAGACTTGGCATGATATAAATTATTGCAATACCTCTTGTATGATGTAGTATAAATGAAACCAATCTATGCAGCTTGTTCTCTTAAGTCACAAATACAGTTTATGAATAAATATTTATTCAATCATTTGTGGAAAAAGATGTTCACAAAACTGCATTCATCAGGGAAAAAATATGGCTGGTTCTCCTCTCAATATGGAAATATGTTCAATTTGTACTAACCCTGCCTCTTTACAAATGTTCATTTGCACATATGGTTTTGCTATTCTATTTGCACTTTCCTTCATTTACAGGTCAGCATTTTTTTAATGAGCATTGTCAGTCAGAGATAAGAAAAATATTATCAAATAAGATAAACATTTTAAAACCAAGTATTACCATGGAAAAATAGTTCTGAGAAGGCAATATAAAGTGATTACTGAATTGAGAGTGAGGAATTTGTTATATTCTTTCTGGCTTCGCTACTGCACTTTTTTTTTAAAGCAATCAGTTTCTTTTCATAATTTTTCTCTTCTAAAAATGGAAATAGTAATATCAGTCTATACAAAGAGCACCTCTTTATACCTCAATATGGAGCCCATTTTCCAAGGAAAGCAATGCAGTAAATTTAATGGTAGTTTCATGGTGAACTTTTTGTGTACCAAGCTAATTGTGTGAGAAGTTGCAAGTATTGTTTAGTTCATGTTCATGTAGTATTACAAACAAAAAGAGGGCTTTAGTAATTATATTGTGGACTGCTGGTCTGAGTCCTGCTCTTCTTGGCTGACCTCAACAAAGAGCTGTGGTAAACAAAAGCAGCATAAAAAAGTACTTTGAGATCAATTCTTGTGTTTAGATCAATCAAGTAAGTGTTTAAACTCCTACGAGAAGTATGGACTGTTAATATCCCACAACTGCACACTGGCTGTTGCAGGGAGAGTTGTTAGTACAGCTGAGACACCTGACATATTGTGGCCATGAGAGCTGGAATGTGGTTCAGCAGCCTGAGCAATGAAGCTGAGTAAATGGCTGCATGAAATGATGAGCCACAGCCTGGCTCGTGATGGGCATCCTCTGCAACCCAGACTTCAGTTACAGTGACATGAATATCTGGAGAAGCCAACACTACGCTGACTGTTCTCTGCTTAAAGGACTTATTTTAGTGTTTAGCACTATATATCTAGAAACATATGCAAACCTTAAGTTCACATAAACTGAAAATAAAATAAAATGTAGGAGGCACAACTGATGGATTCAGCCCTGTGTTTCCTCCCGTACTGAGAACTGCACTGAAGTATAGCTTCTGCAGTAATACAGGATTAGATCTTCTCAAATCATCTCTGTTGTACCTCTCCAAACTTACAAATATTCTGTACATGAGTCAGGCAGATACAGACTCTTACTATGCACAAACAGGACTATGTACAATGCCATAAATTGAGACTAAAAAAATAGACTAACAGGACAGGTTGTGACCTGAGGTACCTTTCCATTTAAAGACTTGATTGCTGCGAATACTTATGCATGTGAGGTGACCACTGAAGCTGAGGATGGGGGCCTGAGGCTGAGCAAATAGGCCCTGAGCAAAGGAGAAGATGGGAGCTTTGGGGGTTGGTGTGCAAGACAAAAAGTTTGTGTGTATCGGGAGTTTTGAGAAGATTCAATTCTAAGCAGTATTTAAAAAATGCTAATGAGAAGTGTATACCTTTTTCATGTTATGTTGTAATATTTGGGCATGTTTTTATAGCGTGTTTGTTTGATCTGCACTCCAAAGGGAAGCAGTGCAGATCAGTGCTAGGAAGATTGATCTTTGAAACTCTGCATATTTTTATATGGGAATATAGCAAGATCAGCTAAATACTGTTATAGGTCTATACCAAAGCTATTTCAACCAGGGGCTATAATAACTTTTTCCTCAAATTTTTGAAAGTTTTGTCATAGATGCACTCTGCTGTAACATGTAATTACTTGGATCATCCAGCTCAGGCAACTTTGGGATTTTTTTGTCATATTTGGCTAGTTTTGTTCAGGAGAAAACAGGATTGATGATTCATACAAAAGTAAATTTCATGGAAAATGTGACATTTGTGCTTTTGTTTTATGCCCACAGAGTAATTGTCCTAACTAAAGGTTACTTTTTTTTCAAGAATGTGGTTTTAAGGTGGTTTAATTTATTTAATTGTTCATTTCAAGTAGGTTTGTCCAGTAGTAAACTGCAACAGTTATTTAAAGATATGGATGGCAAAATAAATGTCCTCTAATAACAGCATTTAAACCTAATTTTGCTTGTACATCAGCAATTAGATATATCTTTTTACTAGCAGTTCAGTTTCTGTGTAAACATTTTGTTGTAACTTGGCTACAATGTGAAAACCCTGAGAGAGAGAGAAAAATAAAACTTGAAATGAGAGGTGTTAAAGCCCATGAAACTTCAGTGTCTTGAAACACCTGTATTGAAAACATGGTGAAAATAATATAATTGTGTTTGTGAATAAAATAAAATTTCTTTAAAAGTGAATACCAGGATTTTTTTTCAAAGATGGTTTGAGAACAAAACCAGAAACACTTAGGGAACACACACATGCACACACATTATGACACAACAAAACTGACATTGTGGGTAGGTAAATTTTACCTTTTCAAACACTTACTCTAATCAGCATATCAACAGAATCATGCTTTGCTTCAAATTCAATATTTAATACTTTTTTCCAATCTTATTTTTAAGGCAACTTTTATACTCTTTTTGTTTTTCTGTTTTGGACTGTTTCTATTTACGCCATGGAGCATCTGGCCAAACAGATTTTTGCTTTGTGTTCATACCAGCTTATTTAAAAGGAGAAAATTGTGTAATTGTGAATATTTGTATAACAAAGTCAAAGAAAGCCCAGCTTATTTGGAGCAAATGAAGGCATGTATGTCTTTGGTACTATTTACCTTATGGGTTTAATTGATGACATGTGATGTTCTACTGAATTACTGAATTGAGTTCATATATTTTGGAAAAGATACTGTCTCTACTTTCTAGAAAAGCAATATACTGAACCGAAGTCTTAAAAAGTTGATGTCCATTTTTCTCTTCATAAGACGGGACTGTTAATCAGCATTTTGGTCAAGGAGATGTTTGCCAGCTTACCACATACCTCTTTCTATAAAGAGCTGAGTCTTTCAAAGCTCTTATTAATAAAGCAAAGTGATGCCTGACTAGAATATCTGTTTGCAGCAACATCCATACCTTTTTTTGGCACGTGTGTGCTGGAGGTATCAGAGGCCTTTATCCTCTTCTGCCTCCCTTACTGCTAGCATTGGGACATGCTAATGTAAAATGATCTGGTTGAACCATCATTTAACTGGACCATCAGCAATTTTGAGCTATATTTTCTTGGGTTTATTTTATAAATGGTGAATATAAAATCGATTTCTAGTGGAACCCTATCCTGCTGTTTTTATGTAAGGCTTGTAACACACACATTTTCTGGTAAGAAACAAATTTCCAATATATAGCATGTGGGATAAATAAATAGAAAAGAAGACACCTGTCTTGAAGAGTTTTTTGTCTGAGGAAACTTTCCTAAATATACATATTTTAGATGTTCTTAAGAGAGACTAGGTTGAATAGAAAGATAATGGAAGCGGGAAAAGCATTTCTTTACACTCAGCTAAAATTTGGTGCCCAAACACATTTGCCAATGAGAATCTGATAGCTGCATAGTTGCATTCATCCAGAGCTTTACACTTGTACCTGAAGAGAGGAAGGTGTGGGAAAAAGGCTCAAGGGGAGGGAAAGATTGCTGGGCCACCCCTCTGCTAAGAACAGGACAGAACTCGAATACGAAAAGTTCAGTTTGTTTTTCAGTATCTGATTCTCTCTCTCCAGCCTGTGCTTCCAGCTGGGATGTCTGATGGACTCCCCTGTGTGATTTTATCTAAAGCTGTGTGGTTGTGGGAGGTCACCTGGGGACTTCTAATTCTAATAGAAGGAAAGTCTGTTGCCTGATGCTGGCACAGAAACCTACTGCTATCTGAGTTCCCATTTACCTTCTGAGTGCAGCAGACATTTTTTTGGCTGCTTCTCTATTGACTATACAGGTTGTGTCTTGGTAATAAGTAAACAAATTAACAGGTACACAGAATGCTTGTATTGTGAAAGCATTGTATTCATTTTAGACAGTTTTTCTTATAATAAACAAATAGTGCACTTAAACTACTTTTGACATTTTGATATTTAGCATAGCACAGAAATCTCCTTCAATTCTTTATGAAGAATGAAATGTATGACACAAGAGAAAATACACAAAATAACAGTTTTAATTCACATAAACTCGAGGGGTTTCAGGCTATAAGACTCTTTAGCAGTCACTGGAATGAGGACACCAGTGCTGGCAAGAGCACCATCCAACTGGCTCCTGATGCATTGCACAAAGACAGGGGCCACATGTGTGGTCTTTGCTTACTTTCTGATGTAATCGAACCATTTAGTGAAGCTGGTGCTAGAAATGCTTTTTATTTACAAAGGGTTGTCATGCTCTGCATATCAGCGAGGGCTTCCTTGCTCTGCTGCTGCTCCATATGTGTGCTGGATGAGATCCGTGCAATGCACTAGATCCATCTGCTGTCTAAAAACTCCTTTGCAAAAGTGCTAAGCAATAAAATGCAAATCCTCATCCAAACAATTCTATATGTTGTTGAAGCTGCGTGCAGTGCTTGGGAGAGAGGAATAGGAAATATTTGTGTTAAGAAGCCCAATTAAGAATGTAGAAGCAAAGTACTTGCACAAGTCCGTACCTGGACATGTTTTCAGCAGGGGATGGACATTTGCAGAGCCCAGGTACTTCTAGAAGAAATGGTTGTTCATCACAAACTCAAAGCTTCAGGTAATTTGATAACTACAACGCAGTATCTTAGGAAAGCTGTAAAGAGAATTTTCTTTGGGCCATGCTGTGAGTAATAAATTATGTAGAGTATTTCTCATTTTACATAAATAACACAAAGAATGTCTTATTCGAGAGTATGGATGAACAATACCAACAGTTGATGTCAGCATTAACTTTTTTAATCATATTACTTAAAAGGGCGAGGGTTATAAAGTGTCCACAGACAGCTTCATTTTCTCTCTGTCTTCCTAATGCCCATATACCAACGACTGTTTGATTAATTTATTGACATAAAACAGAATTGCTAAGAACCAACCACTCATTCATCATAATCACAGTTACAAGAGAGAGCAGGCTAAGAGGTTAACTGCTTGCTAGATGTATCAAGATCTTTGCTATATACCAAAGCCTGACTCGATAGAAATCTGATAATGGTCTGCTGAAGGTAAAACATAAGTGTTAATAGCTAAATAAAAAAATTGATAAAGACTGTGCTGTAAAACACTCCCATTTCTAAAGTTAATTAAAAAGAGCTGATCAAAGACAAGCCTACATTGAGTGTTACTTTAAGATATTAAAGATAAGATAAAGTATAAAGGTCAGTTTTAAAAATAAGTGCATTTTAAAAAAAATTAATTTTCCATCAATTATTTTTTTTTCTTCTTGGCAATGTTTTCATTAATGATTAAAATACAAATAATGTGGACATATTAATTTTTAACTTTTAATAATTGAAGTTATGCACAGTGATGAGGAATTGATATTTTTGTTGTCTACATTAAGAAGACATTGAAAAAAGTCAATTTGAAGTAAATGGGAGCAGCTTCTGTTCTTAATACATGCGTGTGATGGATTCAGTAGTGTGCATCATAAAATATTCAAAGGCTACACTTAATTGTGTAAATATAATCCTGGCCCTGAAACTTGGTCTCAAAGATGCTCCCTGCAGGATCCAAAAAGCCCCAGGGAGTAATTAATCCAATTATCCAAAGCTAAAACAAAACAGGTTACATGAGTTTCATCACTCACTTCAGCCTTTCCCAATGAAACAGTTCACAAAGTGTAAAACTCCACTCAGAGTTCTTGTTTTCAGGAGCTGAGACACAGTCCTGCAGGAGATCTAAAGTCTTGTACGGCAGCAGAGTGAAGAGGAATGAGTAGCTATCAAACTGGCTGTGTATACAAAATTCCTTCTTTAGTATATCTTTTCCACTCAAATGCTTTACTAGTTTGGAATATAACACTTTCTAAAAAAGAATTGGTCACTTGTACAACACAACTACAGTTAGATCTGCTGAACTGATTAGAGTAAAGCTCAGGAATCTGAAGCCAAGCTTAGTAACATGAAAGTGAAGTAAAAATTTCCCCCTCAACCCTCATAATTAACAACCTAAAACTTGAGAGGTGGTTCCACAGCAGGCATAAGGGGTCAGAAGTGTGGTTAATTTCAGAGTGTATGTTATTAATTCTTGATTCTATTTCAGCAACAGTTTTATGAACATCACATCAGGCAGCCCTTTGCCATTTAGAGACAAGTAAAAATGTTCCAGAATTTACCTGGTTTACTAAAAATTTGTGATGTCCATTATTTCATTCTTACTTCTCTTGTATTTCTAAGATATATTTCAGACTAGAACACCCTATCTTAACTGAACACACCCTATCAATTTATTTAAAATAGGACATTTTCTCTTTTCTTTGTATGTCTTTAGGGTTTGTTTGTACTCTTGACATTGCATTTCTTTGTTCCATCCTCACCAAGTGATTATAGTTTGTGTAAAATCCAGCAGTGAAATGAAATAGCTGAAATTATTCTTTCTAAGATGCAAGTTCTCATTTGTCAACAGAAGTTTCATTTCATTTTGCAGCTTCTTAACCCGGTATTTTTAAAGTATGGTTAGACAGTCTTAATTTTCTTAATTTGGAGGAGGAACATTTCCTCCTCCAAATCAAGATAGTGATTTTAACATAAATTTTTGAATAGCCATTTACCCCACAACCATACTGAATCTCCCCCATGCCCCATATCCACAAAAGAACAGCTATTAAAAATCTCTTATCCTATCTTGCTTGGACAATTTTTAATCCTTGCCGGGTTATTGGCCTCTTTAATTGATTATACTTTAAGGTAGCATCCCATCCTAGCAAATAGTCCATATATCTCCTTACTGTGTTCACTAAAGCCTGACAGTCTATCTGCGTTGGTAAGAAGCGGGAATAGGTTTGAAAGGAATCTTTTGTCCACAGATTTGTTTGATTCAAACTCTGGTATATTCACTCACCTCTGAAACACCAGATATTGGTGGCTGTCCACTCCAAGATTTTTTTGATCCATTATGGGAACCTAATGTGTTCTTGAATTTTTGGGTCTTGAAATGTGATAAAGAAACAAGCTGCATTTCTGATCCTTGGCAGCCCCTTTCCTAGATAATCCCATCTGGGAGGTGGCTGTTACCATCACGCCTGTGTATAATTTTTCTGTTAGTTACTTGGTTTTTGATCTCTTGCTTTTAAAGTTGTTTTCCTATGGACATAACTGTAACTTTTAGAGGACAATGAGGGAAGCATAACCATACACCTTCAATTACCTTTTTTTTGCTGGATTCCTCAAAACAGTTGCAAGACCTGTATGCTCTTACTCCAGATTCCAGAGTTGTACATCAGGTAACACATATGCACCCTGCTCGCAGGTCAACTTGAATAATTATATAATTACGGAAAAAGAAAATTTTATCTTCTGTAACTTTTTTAAACTGAATTTATACATTCTGATTGCCACAGTTTGTGCTACGGTTTTGTTTCATATTGTGCAATATTGAGCTGTAGGTTATAACAATAATCAATGTTATGTCCTGTCTAAAGCATTTAGGCAGAGTTCACGCATTCAAAGAGAGTTGTTTTTTCAAGACCTAAAAGTTTCTTGTAATTTACCCCACAAACATGCTAACCTAGCTTTTTATAATGTATTTTCCTCCCTTCTCTTTTTAATTTTGGTGTTTTGTTTCTGTGTGTGAACAAACTCCTTCCCTCCTCCAAAACAGCCATCCTTTTGAGATGTGTGTTGTTCAGGGGTTTTTCCTCACCCACCCACCTGCCATTAACTATTTGGTTACCGCTTGAAATACTTCATCACCGAGATTCAAACTCATTGTCCCATGGCCATTGTTGCTTAGCAGAACACCCATGCTTGCTTTCTACACAAACACACACACAAATTATTAACTGAGTGGAACTCCTCCTCCTCTGTGCTCCAGAAGGAGCTGCTCCAAAAAGAAGCCATTTATAGTATCAATAAGCTGCTTCTCCAAACCATGTACAGATGTGTTATTCAACCAGTTAATATTGGGGTAGTTAAAATCACCCATTATTATTTTTCTGGCAGATTTTGCCACTTCATTAATATCTTTCAACATACTGAGTTGCTTGGCTGTTCCTTCTTTTACATGGCTTATATCATATCATGCCATCACAGCATATTCTGTAGTTTCGAGTTAATTGCCCAATTAACAGTGGTATTCATGAAGTGCTAGGAAAATTCCACAACTAATGATTTGGACAATTTCAAAATAGGTTGGTATTTCATAGTTTAAAATGTCAAACATGCCAATAGCTGCAAGCTTAAGACTGTGCAGGCTTAGAACCCAATAGCTCGAAAATTCTGTATCTCAAAAATCATAATCCAGCCCTCAGAATCATGTTTCCCAGACCCAAGTATTTCACTGTAGGGAAGTTCTGCACTACATTAATTTCTTCCTAGACCAGTGAGGTGGAAGCATGAAATGGGACCTCCTTGGCTTCTCTGTATTTTGTGAAAATATGGAATAAATACTTGTGGCAGCAGCGAATGCACCCTTACCCCCAACCTGGCCCCAGATGAGGTTTATGGCAGCACTGGGGACGCTGCTATTACAGTGGTTGTTTATATGCTCACCAGACTCAGGAAAATGAAGATGTGAGTGAGTTGGAAGGTTGTAGGATTTACTAGGGCACTTTGTACTTTTCTTTCCCATTGCCTGGATTAGGTAGGGATATTAACAATGCGTAGTTAGCTTTGATGGGTCATTGTTCCCAGATGCAACTGAGAGTTGCCAATAGACTCTCTAGGCAGTGATCTGATTTTTTTTGTTTTGTCTCACCAGCTGCCATGCAGAGATGCCAGGGGATACAGTGCCTCTCCTTTCTGCCTTTTCTGCGTACCTTCTGTGCCATTTGTGAGTTGTAGGACTGAGGTCATGCCATGGAATTAGTTTACAGAGTCTGGGGAAGGGCTGGGGCTGTAAAATAATTTCATTATCACTACCGAAGAAAGACAGTATTCATTTTCAGTCTTGAAATTCAGAGTCAGAGACATGGGTGTGATAAAGGAGACAAGCCACTGCCTCAAAGCTAAAGGATCACAGGCTCAGGGGACATTTATAACATTTCACATAGAATCATAGAATATCCTGAGTTGGAGGGGATCCACAAGGATCACTGAGTCTCACTCCTGGCCCTGCACAGAACAAACCACACCATGTGCCTCAGAGCATTGTCCAAATGCTTGTTGAGCTCTGTCAGGCTTGGTGCTGTGACCACTGCCTTGGGGAGCCTGTTCCAGTGCCCAACCACCCTCTGGGTGAAGAACCTTTTCCTGATAGCCAACCTAAACCTCCCCCTGACACCATTAGAGCATTTTGAATTTCCCTACTTATCCAGTGTATTGAGACTGTACTGGTGATCTAATGCAAACTGCTCAGAGGTGCACACATATGTGATTAAGGCCTTAATTCAGCAAGGTGCCTTCAGCACTTTGAGGTACTTCATTGCAATAGACAGGACTTTGCAGGAGCTAAAATCCTGTAAATACTGAGGTCTTTGCTGTGATTGTACCGATTATGTAAGTATGGCTGCTGGATAGCTCTTTTTAAAAATTAAATTACTGAAATACTCTGTTGTTTAGATCTTCCTTTTAGTCCTTCTTGGAGTTGTGGCAGATTCTTTAGGGTGTTATAATTTACATTTTATAACAAAAATATAGTGAATTGTCTTGTCTCATTTCTCTTGGCAACTCGGCAAACTATCATTAACATTTTTCATCAGTATTCTGTTTAGAGTTTTCTAAACTGAACAGTATAGTGGCAACAGCTCATTTTTAGATGCTGTTACAGTTCTTTCACATCTTTATAGTACTGTAGTAAAGCTGAATTTACTGGCTACCTTGAAAGCGGAGTAAGGCAGCATTAGAATCTACATTAAAGTGATTCAATACTCTTTAGAGAAAAGCCTTCTTAACGTGAGATCAGATACAGTATGTGTTTTGGGGGTAGTTTTATAAGGATTGCCAATAAACTTGAACGCTACCAACAACAGCTGCTTTTTGAAATATTGCTCTGTCCAGCCCAATGAAATTTAGGGGAATTTTCTTTGCTTTGTAAGCACATGTGACCGACATTAGCATTCAGGGGAGCTGCACCTGCAAATGGAAGGAAGGCTATATCCTTCCTGGAGACTAATTTGGTGGTTTAACTTGGTAAAGATGGGAGGGATTAGCTTCCATGCACTTGTTTCTCCTTGAGAGTTAGTGTCAATTTCCTGTCTCTGGGGTAAGTACCATGCTCTGATATATTTTTCCTAAATATTCTTCTTGGTGGCCATTTAGATTTTTTCTCATTTGGGTGCAGAGAGAGGATATTTGTTTCCATAAGTTTTCATGAGCTGAGAAAATGCAAACCCTTCAAGGTCATTTAGTGTTTGTGTCCAGGCAGATTGACCTGTGGTTGTTGTTCCTGGTTTTATGGCTCTGAGCAGCTCACTTCATCTTTATTTCCTTTCTTAATCTTTGATAATTTTACTTTTTGTTTTTTTTCTTTCTAAAGCTATAGTAGAAGGTACGGCAAAGTCTGGTGCCCAAAAGAGGGATTAGCCACAGATGGCTGTGACACAGCTTTCAATTATTACAATTATAAAAACAGCAGTAGTGGTAACAACTGCTACTACTTGTATTACCATTCAGAAGGGGCAGTTTTAAACTACTGACGTATTAATAACTCTAAAGCTGCCCATGCCCACTAGGAAATATCTTACTGCTTTTAAATGGTACATGTTCTCCATGTTCTAGTTAATACAGAAGCTATACATGTTTCTTCCCTTTTTACCATTTTTCAATGAATATGCACCAAGGATTATTTTCAGATTAAGCCTCAGTTGTAGAAATAACCCCTTCAGCCAATCATAATTTTAGAGAATTTTGCATCTACATAGCTATGCAAAAAATTTAGTTGGTTTTTTTTTTTTGTGTAAGATATGTCCATACATTTCCCATATAACAAAATAGAGCATTCAGTATTCATCAAAGAAGTGCTTTCACTACCTTGAATGCAGTAGTTTGATGTTATTTCTTTCAAAATGTGACAGGTTTTTATTTTTTTTTTTTAGGTCAGATTCAGTAAGGCAATTACATTAGAGCCTTAATAAATTTTTAGAATATGACCAATGAATGTCATCATCAAACAGAAAAATATTTAAAAGAAGATTAAGTTATCTTTTTAAAATGGTTGTCTCTGATTCAATTAAAGTTTTTGTTTTACTCCAAAGTAGAAACTATAAAATTAGGTGAACACCAAAAGAAGTTCCTTCTGCTATTAATTAGTTGCACTAATTCTACAAACTGAAAAACAGCAGGGATGTAAAAAGTGATTGACCATTCATTGTTAATATAATCACAATATTACCATTAATTACTGTAGTGACAAATGGAGTATTACAAATGGAACAGAATGAAAGAGAATTATTTTTGCATTTAAAAAATAGAAATGGCAATTAAGAGTTAACTTATTAAATTAAAATGGACTAGTGACAGAACATAAATCAAAGGAGTATAATATAAGTTCTAAGATCTAGAAATATTTTGTGTTTTATCCAGCTGCAAACTAAAACTTTATTTTGTGGAAAATGGCATTTCTAATAAATATATTAAACTTTGTCTTTTTAATTTAATATTCATTGTTGATTATGCTCAAAAATTTTGAGAATTGTTGTTCAACCGTCAGCTTAGGAATTCCCAAATAATTGGCCAGAGCTATTAAAACAGGTACTTTTTACCCTTCCAGTAATGCATATGAAAAGTCACTGAAATACGTTATAAATATGTAATTCTGTCCAGGGAAGGTAGAAGTGATATTACTAAAGGGAACAGTTTTAGCCTTTAGCTCTTTGCACTGAAAACTAGATTACTTAGCTGAGTCAAACTTGCCTTCTAATTTCTCTGCCAAATTTAACCAAAAATCTCCTTGGTGGTGTTGCAAAAGCCTGTTTGCAAAACCACTTTCTAAGCCTTACAAATCTGAAAGAATGTTGAATTCTATTGTCCTAAAGTGTTCTTTCTCTCTTCAAAGATGTAGGATTACAATTTTTGGTATTTTTGTGAGTGGAAGGGAGAAGTTATGTGGTATTAGGGAAAGCAGCATATTTTTTGAGACTTTTTTTTAAGAAAGCAAATACTAGTCTCATCAGAACAATCTCCTGGACTAGCCCCTTATGCAGTGTTTAAGGCCAGTACATTTGAAACAACAGTCCTACAAACAGGGAGAAAAGAAAGAAAAGCATGATTCCTAATTACAGCTATTTCCTGGACCATTTCCCTGTTTTGCTGTCAGGATTCTCAAAAACCTAAGAGTTTACAAACTTTAAAGGTGATCCCAGACACATCCTGTTCCTGGTTAAAGGTTCTGCTATATCACTGCTAGGACAAAAAAAGTGAAGTGCCTCTCCACCAGCTGCAGAGAAAGAAGGTGATTTGAATGTTAATGGAGGACAGAAGTTTCATGGTAACAGAAAAACAGAGGCTCTATAGATAAGAGAATATTTTCCCAGGACGTCTCAGTCTGCAGTTGTTGTAATGGGAGGAAGTAATATTACTAAGGAAGTATTTAAATGTCTTTAACAGATATTAGATGATGAAGTGGAGTAGTCATTATATTCCTATCCAAGCTCCAGTGCATGAGAGGTCTATTGAAACACAGTCTTTTGAGAATATCCACTTAGTCCTGTTTCTAGACTCCCAGATTAGTTTGGGCATCCTATTAATCTACAGAGTTCTAACACAAAAGATTTCTCAGAGAAGTTTAATATGGCAATACAGATCATAAGCTTCAATGTTTTCATAAATTTAAATGCCCACACTCCTCTCCTGCCCTTCTGTCTTGTCTGGAAAAAAAATCCCCGATCCAACAGCATTGAAATTCTTTCCCGATATTTCTACATGAGGTTTTTTAACATGTCTAGTACCTGACAGTGTCCTTAAATTGTTCATAGCTCTTGATGCAAACATAAAAACTCCTTATTACTCCTGCCTTCTCTTTCGGTCTGGTCATTCATTGTTTCAGGAGACCCATGACAATCCATTCTTTTTAACCCTCTGATCCATTCACGTAGGTAGTCCTACAAACACAAACTGGCATTCAGGGCCTGCTGTGCCATTCCCCTTTTAGCATTTGGGTCAACATACTTATGCTTTTAGGTATTCAAATCACAGAAGGGATTGGAAGGGACCTTAAAGATCATTTCATTCCAACCCCCTGCCATGGGCAGGGACACCTTCCGCTAAGCCAGGTTGCTCAGGGCCCTGTCCGGCCTGGCCCTGAACACTTCCAGGATGGTGCATCCACAACTTCTCTGGGCAACGTCTGCCAGTGCCTCCCCAGCCTCACAGTAGAATTTCTTCCCAACATCTAATCTACATCTCACCTACTTCAGTTTAACGCCATTCCCCTTTGTCCTATCACTACATGCCCCTGTAAAAAGTCCCTCATTGGCTTTCTTGTAGCCCCCATTTAGATACTGGAAGGCTGCTCTAAGGTGCACAATGTTCGTTTATTATTGAAAGCATTATCCTTGGTGTCCCCAGCAGTTGTTGGGTCTTTTTCAAAGCAGATTAACAGGAAAGTAGCAGTGAGCTCACAATAGCACCAATGAATTGCTCAGAGAACGGCTGTGAGCCTATAAAGGTACTGCATTTGTCATTCTGATGGATGACTTTTCCTGCCCATGAAATAAGGGAAGTAATCTGTCCTCATTCTGCTTAGTTCCCTCTAAGCAGAGGCATATATTTGGTTGCCAAACTCTCCTTTCCGTTCTTCAACTAATCCCAGGGAAAGATGGAAATATGTTGAAAAGCCCATGACACATGGTGGATGAGTAGTTCTTTGCTCCCAGAGCACTCATCTGTAGTGCTTGACAACCCTATGCTTTCCCTTGCTCTTGTTTAGTATCTTGATGGGATTGCTGTGGGATCCATTAAGATTAAATTTCTGCCATACATAGGAGATGTGTGGCTTTCTGGAATAATAAAGCCCAATTCTGGCTCTCTGAATACCCAGTAGAGAGCAGAATGAAGATGCACTGGCTTAAGCTAAAACCAAGGAACATGCAACAAGTGGTGTCCCTCCAAAATGTCTTTCTCTGTTGAATGTATCTCACATTGACCTGATAGATTTCAGATAAATATGAATAATACTCACTTTGCAGGAGGAAAAAAAAGGGAGCTCTATACCCAAGTGTTATTTCAAAATGTTGATTTGTGAGGACAATGGAACAATGAGCTCTCTTTTCCCCTTAGATTCTGGTTTATTGCTTTTTTTTCCACATCCCCACCCTGTAATTTCTTCTGTGTGAGCTGACAGACTCTGAAAAGCACTTATGTAACAGTCCATAAGCCTATTTAACTTTCTTGCTAACTATCTTTGAGTACCTACTGTTGCCATCATTACCATGATATCTGAATATCCTCCAATAATTTTTTTTTTTTTTTGAATAATGCTAACTTTAGATCATTTAAAAGGAGGGAAGTGACTGCTTTGCTCACAGTTCCCAGTCAGGAATTGAAACTCATATACAGAGTTTTGAGAATCCTCTCTTGCGTCTTATATTGCCACTGGTCAAAGATACAGAAATTACAATTTAGGTTTCTTTTTTTTTCTTTTTTCTTTTTTTTTTTTGGGAGGATACATCTGAATTCAACAAACAGTGAATTAGCCGCTGCTGAGGGGGTTCAGTGTTACCAGTACAAGTTCAATAGAATTATTTTGATTTGCCTAATCTAAGTTTAGCTTTATACCTCTAAACTGTATCAAAGTGACTTTTGTGAAGTCACCCTTTTCATTTATTCATCTCATAAAATTGGTAAAATGTCAGCGGTGTCACAGGATTAAATATGCAGATGCTCCTTCTTTTTCCTATTTTTACACTTGTACAGGGAGATGCTTAAGGTTAATTCCAGATGGATATTAGAAGCTAAGTGAGAAAGTAATATGAAGAGCTCTGGAAGCTTAGACATGTCATCCTGGTTCTTTAAATATAATGCAGTCTGTTGTCATGTGCTGGTAACGTCAAATATCATCTGAGCATTCTTTGGACTATTTGTCTCCACGTGCTGCTGGCACACGCACATACTTCTGTCTGTTTTTTAACAGTCCATACTGGACTTTTCCTGTGCTAACACTGCTTCCTGAATGCAAACCTACTCTGCCAGCAGGAGAAATTTGTATCTGTTCCATGCAGTGGTACAATCATGACTTAAAAGGCCACTCCTTAATTCCTTCCAGCTAAAGTTTCTTCTTATTCCATACTACAGTGTGAAGGTGTCTCCTTTTGAGGCAATTAGTTTCAAACTGTTTTACATCTATGATTTGTTCTGTCAAGTGGTGCTGGACACACAAAAGCCAGAATGTTCCCTGGTACAGTCTTTAGCAGTGCTTCTGTGCAATTACTGAACCGGGGAAAAAAAAAGGGAAAGGGTAATAATTCCGAATGCTTTTTTTCTTACAATAGAAGGTATGTGTGTAAATCAGATATGGCCTATAAATCAGAGTTATTTTCATTAATTTTCTGGTTAATGTTTAGTTTGTATTTACATCTTGGAAAGATGATTCTGGAGAACAGCTGAGTAGGAGGATTCTTCTCTGTAGTCAGCCCTGACTGATAGCTTTGAAGCGATCTCCTTTCGTGTCTGTGAGAACATATCATTCTACAGTAGATGGGATCTGCTGGGCATGCTCTTGAAGAAACAGACAAGTTAGCAGCATTTTCCACTGGCAAATCTCCAGGGAAAAATATTTCTTATAGTTCTTGTATATCTTTATACTTCATCTGCATGCTTTAATTTTTGTGTCTCAGTAAGTAATCTGCTTACAGGGTAGAAGGAGCTGCAGAGTTAAAAGTGGTCACAGCTTTTGACCACAGAAGTATATAATTCCAGAGCACTTCTAAAGTATCTGAAGACTTAATAACCACAGTATCAGTTACAAAATGCCAGTTTCGCTGTGCCTATCTAGGAAATGCTTCAGATACCTGCCTCAGACAACCTTGACAATAGACCCTACCAGGACCTCTGTGACCAGTAATTTCTGTCAGAAATCCCAGCAGATTTCTGTCAGTTTTGCTTTAGGTTTGGCAAAAGTTTGAAGCCAGCATGGTAGTTGTAAGAAGGTTTATAGAATGCTGGAATATGAGAAAAATTCCTCTCAGTTCAATTCAGGAGTCTGAATCCTTCTGCAAGTTTATAGTAGCAATGCTTGTAAGTGTCTGAGTCACTTGTTTGAAAACTCAAGTGAGAATTCTCATTTGTTGCTGAATTTGAATTTTCTTCTACAGGATCCTTTAAAATACATTACAAGAGGTTTTCTGTTGAAAACAAGATGAACAGAGCTTTGCTGACTGACTAATTAAAAGTTTAATCAGCTAACTGTACGTTTTGCGTGGTATTTCTGAAGCCTAAAGCTTCAGTGAAGATCAGATTGCTCTTTAAAAACCCGTTTGTGCAATGATTCCATTTCCTCCTTTTAACTGTTTTGAGTACAGCTTCAGTGTGCTATGGTGACAGGGAGAGGAGTGGAGCTGCCTCACCCTCTGAGCAAACAGCTGAATCCAGGAAATGTAGTCCTTGGTGGTAAACTTATGGAAAGGGATCAAAAGTGTTCTGTTGGCTAAAAAAGTTAGGGAAAGCTAATACATTCTTTCATTTTTGAGTTTTTTGAGGGTTACCTTTTCAATACTTGCTCCTTTGAACTCTGAGCTGGATGGCAAGTTGCCACTTGTTTGTTTGTCCTGTCCTTTGGTGTGTTCTTAAAACCTTTGGGATATTATTTTCTGAAAATTTTATGTGCTACTCTGTATTATTGCACCTAAACACTGAGGTTCTTTCAGTAGAATACATTAAATGTATATGACAGAGAAGCACAAAAAGCACATGGAAAAAGTGAACTGGATAACGAAATTCATTGCGGTTAGACAACTTTCTAATAAGTAAGAACATGTGTTTGCTATCTGCTATCAAATGTTGACCTACTGTGAGATTTTTTTTTTAACTGAATATCAAAGATAGAAAAACAACCACAACCTACCTTGTGCCACCACCATGGATTTGCCATTGACTTGCGTTTATTGTCTCCAGCAAAGCCATTTTATTTGACTGTAAACTTATTTTGTCACTTGAAGATAATGAAACTTTTTATTGTGAATGTTTCCAGCATGTCATGAACTAAACTTGTTTCAGTTCATACTTTGTTGCATCTAGTTTGTTCTGCAGTATGGAGAGATTTTTATATCAGGAGTGTGTTCAGAGTGTGATGTAATTGACCCAGACTGGAACAGGAGAGCACAGATGTCCCAGCACTTTGGAAGATGAGTGTAAAATAGATCAATCCATTAACTTACAAGTAAAATTTACTACATTTTAGTAATTTCATGCCTTTAATCAACTGCTACCTTCTACATTACAAAGCCAGACCATGGTTAATAAAATAAGCAGTGTCTTCTGAAGGAAAGCCAGAGAGCCTGGCAGACAGCACTAAAATGCAGAGGTAGAGTTGGTTAGCAAATGAGAGGAATCTGTTCTAAGAATTGATTATCACATTGCACGCACAATAAGGATTGTTATTTATTTATTAATAAAGATACTTTCAAATATATTACCCCAGTAGTTGTATATGAAAAGCTTAAACTTAATTAGAAAACAGAACAGGAAGACTGATTCTACGGATGCAGGACAGCCCTGACCCTAAATGACACAATCAGTATCCACCTTTAATAAATCAGATGACGCTTGTAGTCCTAGAGCAGTAAATAGGATCTTGGAGCATCACTCTGCACAGAATAAGTAGGAACTGGCGGTCTTGGTGTTCTGAATGATATACTGATGTGCATCAGTCCAGCTGAAGGTTGATAATTAACCTATGCTAAAGTGCTATAGTGAATCAGTAAGAAGTCAAAGTATTCAAAGTATGTGCTCTGCTGTAGAACTCTAAATAAAGGCATTGTACTTCTGTTGGTACACACGCTCAGAAAAAAATGAGCGTACGTTCGTGACCTGAGGTTAATATTTTTCATGAGCAATTTGTGCTGTATGGACCTTTTTGGTTCTTGTTTTCTTTGATTTTTGTTGCTAGACCTTTGATATTTTGAAGTTATGATGTAAATTGAAAGGGCACAGCTAGGACAACGAAATGGGCTCTTACCCAAATTTTAAAAATAAGAATGGGATGGTTTAAAAGCAGCCAGCCACCTCAGGTGAGCCTGCAGGAGTCATTTGATGCAGCAGATGAGGAAAGTTTTACAAATGACATAAACATACAGATAGATCAGTAGTTTCAGTTTCAGCATCCTGTACAAAGCAAAGCACATCTGGATGAGCGATCTGATTTGCTTTTGCCTTGCAAAGCCATAAAGTCCAACTTGGCTTTCTGATGCAGATTAAGCTGGGTGGATCTGAGGTATAGATGTTCTTAAAAGTGGAAAAATGGGCACTTGGCAAACCTAGCAGATATTTTGACACACTCTTGGAGCTGATAAGAATAATCATAAATTTAAATGTTACCTTGCCTTGCACAGGAACCAGACTTAATAAATGGCTTTGAATTTTTCATGAATCATGGAGCACCCTGTTTTACTAATAAGACCAAAGTTTTTTGGCGGGGGAATTGGGAGGAACAGGACTATGAAAGATGTTATAAGGCTACTGATGGAGTGTCGTATAATTTTACTAGTTGCATAACCGCTTTTAACTACTAAATTCTCTCTGATTAAAATAACAATCGAGCTTGTAATTTTTCTGAACAGCTGCTGCTACAGGGGGTCATTACCTTGGAGAGCTTTGAAATAATCGTACTCCTAATACATGAGTTATGTAGTCTCATGTTTTACAGCAATGCACAAAGTTTAAAGTCTATAGTAGAATGTTATTTGAAAGCTGTCAAACCATGTTAAAAAAGACTGCATCGTCAAAGGCCCTTGTGGCCAGGATTCAACATGTAGCCTTGTCTTACTCATTATAAAATGCATGTTTATAAAGTTCCACAGAGCATCCAATTCCCAATTCACTTATATCAGCAAGACTTAACTTGCTCATTAATCTAAATTCTTTTGCAACTTTAATCTACATGTTTAATTAATCATAAAATGAGGCGGTAAGTAATTTCAGCAATGTGTGGCTTGTTATCAGATGCATTTAATCACTCTTCTGTGAGCTCATTTGGAAACACCTGAAGATGTCGAGAGCAGTTTGAATAAGCATAAATTATTCTTTGTCAGTGTACTTCACTCAACTAATAAGACATTAATTTAAAAGGCACTGTTCGTCATTTTTAGATCTTCACCAATATTTTTAGCTTAGCAGTATAAATCTAATTGTACATACTGTATGATTCCCAACATAGTGCCCAACATTGAAAAGGGTAAGAGTTATATTGAATTCATTTTTCTTATTTACATGTAATTATATCATGTAATCGTAATTTTAATGAGGATTAACCATAGGTATCAAATCTGTTAACTGTTCAAATGTTTTTGGAATAAGCTGCTAATTACTTTGAAATGCTAAAGAATATTAGATGGTACAAAGAGTTGTAGATTCTGTTTTTTCTTTACAGATTATAGCTCTTGTCATATTTGGAACACTTGTCACATAGTAACTTGCTGTAGATATGTCTAAGTAGCTCAAATGTAGGTAGGATTACCTTCTGAAAATGCAGAAACAAAGACTGCAATATTGCTGGGCCCATTACATGAATAGCTGCTCTTTCATATGCTTATGCAGGATTACAGTGAATGGAAAATAATATTCCCACTTTTCCTAGTCACTTAACTATTATGTAGTTGGTGGTGGCATTCTAAAAAAAAAAAAAAAAAGACATTACCTCAGAGCATGTATTTCAAAGGAGCTGAGTAAGTCATACATCTCTTCATGTCAAGAAAATGGGAATAAAAATCACATTTTATTGAATGTCATCACCTGTCTCTCTCTGCTGTAAGAGAGGATGACATTCTATAAGAATAATTATTCCACTGGAAACAAATTTATTTGCTTGCCATGGAGCATCTCAGTTAATCTTGCATTTGAACAGTGGACTACATTCAATAGTTGACTGGTATGTTCCAGTACGGATCAAAACAGGAAAGGGGAGGATATACCATTTTGCCATGAAGCACAAATCACTTCCCCACACTTTTTTTTCTGCTGTATTTAATGTCTGTGAATGAACTCTTGTTTTCTCTGACAGAGCAGTGCTCTAACAAGAATAATATTGCTGTAAGTGCCCTGCCATGTTAAAGTTGCCGCACCATTTATACTATAGCAATAAATTGTGGCAGTTGATCCTTTTCCCCTGCTGTCTACGTGTTCCTTTCTACTACAATTTAGGTTTTATTTTTATTCAGCTGCCTTTTGCAGATGGAACTGATTGTTTGTTTCTAGAGCGCTAAGAGTTTGAGAACAGTAAACCTTTTGCAGCATCATATAGTACCTATCACCAGGCTGGACAGTTTAACAACATTTTATGAAACCACAAAAAACTATGTACAGATTACATTTAGGGTCTGACTAAAACACATACAAACAAGGAAATATGAGCTCCTTCTAGGCCTTGCTCCATGTAAACGTTTATTCCAACTTATTTACTCTATAGACCACAATGAATCCTTCACACGTGTTACTTGGCCTTTTTTTGTCTGCAAAATGTCTCTCGAAACATCTGTGGTCGAGTTCCAAGATAAAAAAGAAAAAGTCTTAGTTCAGGAAACTGAAAAATAACCAGTTCAATTTTTCTGTAATTGCTCCTAAGTTAGACAGTGTTATCAATGCTTAACTGTAAATATTTCAGTGTGTGTGTGGATGGAGGATTTTTAGGACTCTCTCTGCCTGTTGCTGTGTTTGAACCAGAATTTGAACCATTCTTACCTATATTCAAGTAGTTAATTTTTTTTCTGTGGTTAGCCCAAGATGAAGACTCATTCTTCTTTTTTTTTTTTTGCCTTTTTAAAAAATTTTTAAAATTTTCCTAGATCATAGATCAACAGAGCTAAAACGTGAGAGTGTTGTAAGACATCCTAGAACAAAAGTCATCATTACAATCACTGCTTTAATAGATAGCTAACATACAACTTGTGATAAGTCTAAGGAAAAAAGCATGCACTTCATTAAGCAGTAGGTAAATTTGTGAAGTTTCTCTGCTAATCACATTGGCCTTTGAAGGGAACCTTCTAATCACTTGTTTATATAGAAATTGCAGAGAGTTCATGCTAAATACATTCAATTTGCATAATATATTTTGGCCTTTTCTAATTGTTTGGATGTATCTGTTATCTGCTTCAAGCCAAAAATATTTATTGGCTTTATGGATTCATGGGATGTTGTAAATGGAAATTCTTCATAAAGATGCAGCTTTTAAATTTGCAAAAGCCCATGTTTTTATTTTGCAAGTGACAATCCTGTCTTTGACAAGAAAAACTTGCATTAAATTCCAGGGTTAAAAACTTGAATGAACAGTCCTCCCTCAAAGAAGTAAAACAAAGCAAGGGAATAATTTTTGCCTTGTTAAATTTGTGCTTTTAAAGTTTGCATTTCCAAATGTTTCTGTTTCTATGACTTTTAGATGTAAGATGTAAGACTCTTTGAAAATGTACAGAAGGTGAGATTCTTCTGCTTACATTACTCTGTCATGGCTTGAACAAAAGATCCCACTCCAAACCCCGAAAATCCTACATTTGTAAGAGGTCTGTAAGAGGTGGCATCATGGTGTTTTGCCATAAAGCTAAACTCCTAGAAATAGTGAGGCACTGTAACAGTAGAGGTGCTTATATTAGAGCACCCGATTAATTGTACTTAAATATTCCAAGGTAGAGAACAAAGTCCTTGCAGAAAAAGATAAAATTGCTCGGCCCTGGTTACTTAATATCATTGTAGCTCACAGTACAAATTCAAGTAGCTATGCGGAAGAATCATGTCTGAAAGCCATATTTGGCAGCAAACAAGTGAAATAGCAATTTTTTTCCCAGAAATGGGGAAATAGTCAGTAGCTGCCATAGAAATTAGATTGAACCTGTGGAGTGGTATGCTACAACGCCACACCTACCATGGACAAAGAATGGAAAAGCTAGCAATGGCTTGAAAAAACAAGTGTGTTTGTTAGCTGAACACTTTACTAAAAGGGAGGAAATACAGTAACAATTCTCTCAAAACTTTATTTACTCTTATAAACATGACTGTGAAATATTTCACTTTAAATATGTTCAACTGGAGGGAAGTGCTAGTCGATGGTTTCCAGAAAAGTTCTTGCACTTTTTTAGCTACCTTTGAGTGGTTAGGCCTCATCACCGTTAGAAAGCAAAGGATCTGACAGCCAAGCACAACCTCAGTTTTGGAACAAAATTTCAAAAGGTAAATCTCTTACCTGAGGGCTGTGAATTTTACACTTTTTTACTAGTTATGTGTGTTTGAGAGACTGTTCCCTATTTTACGAAAAAGTGAATCTGACTCTTCTGCTTGTGTCAAAATATTGATTTGAATTAATGACCTTTTCCTGTTTCTGGAGAAAGTGCCCCACTCTGTGCTTCAGCTTCATTCTTTGTGGGGTGTGAAACTTCTGCCTGTTGCATGAAAAACAGATCTTGTGCTAATTCACTTTTGTGTGAATTTATGAGATTTTAATGCTTGAAATTGGGCCAAAATGCAAGTCCAGTAATGGTGGTGTGCTACATCTTGTCCTGATCTCTTATTTAGTGTAAATATATCTATTAATTCACAAGTGTTGAAGGTTCTCATGTTGCAAAGGATCCACATAAATGAGAAATAATGTAAGGTACAAGGAGATCCCTGAGTTACTTGAGACATTGAATTTGGCCGGTAGTTGCTCTTTTTGGCACAAAATTAGTTTAGTGTAAGATTAATTTTTGCATCACAAAATGCAGCTTGTGAACGCTGCATTCTGCAGGATGTCCCGAGAAGGGAAATACGGCAGATGATCAAAGGAAATTATAAACTTCCTGCAATTTCCTAGACATTAAATGGGAGAATTCTTAGTACTGTCACACCAGGCTTTATTACATTTAGGTGATTGAAAAGCTCAAAATTTGCACAGAGAAAGTAAAAAAAAAAAAGAAAGATATTTAATTATTTTTAGATACATAAAGGAAACTCCAGAGACATCTATTTAATGCTGTGGGAGTTCTGAAACAGGCAGTATCTTTCCAAAAAACATGTGACAGCCCTCGAGTTTGCTTCAGAGACTATGTCTGACAAAAAGAAATCATTGAGAGTAGTAAACTTTTAAAATACTTACTGTTTACCCTTGAGGGCATCATTAGTCACCAGCAATGTGGCTACTTTGGAAAGCAAGAAATCTTGAAAAGCCCAGGAAAATATTCTTGTGAATTTTGGACCAGCCTTTTTGGAATAGTGCAGCCCTCTAAAATTGATTTACATGCTCCCTCATAAATAAACTCCGTACAAGACCCATTGCTTGATTCAGTCAGATCTGTGTTTTGGAGAAACTTGACATGATAAATAAAAACTTCCCATTGTACCAAAGAGCATTTTGATCCCACGAAAATTAAAAGATTAATAGAATTCTTTGTATTATAGGTGTAATTAATTTTAGACATGCCTATAAAATATAAGAACAAAATATTAAAAAACCCCCCACAAATACCACAAACCCCAAAGTACAATAGGGAATGGTAAAAAGAGGAGGGAGAACTCCATCTTTGGAAAAAATAGCCTGCACTTGTATTATGAATTGCAGGTCAATTTTGTAACAATAGTAAACTTTTTAATATAATTTCTTTTTTGAAAACAGACTCTTTCCTGACGTAAAAGAAATCTTTTTACTTCAGGACCTATTTTTCCACTTAAAACTCAATTTGGCAAACCTTTCAACAAACCCGTGGTAGAACACATTTAAAAGCCTCTCAAAGAGAAGGTGAGTGTTATTTTAGATCTTTATAAGCAGCCTGCTGAGTAGTGGGACCCTAATACCTCATACCAGTGAATGATCTATTAAGGATTTAATTACGCTGCAGTTATTAACAAGCTTTTAATAATAAGTAGGGCCTGTCAAATGCAAGGCAGACTTTGGGAGGTCTGAAACCCACTGGTAAGGGTACAGGGTTTGTTTATCATGGCCCACAGATATCAGTAGTGGAACCCTGGCACAACAAGGAATTTGCTGCTTGAGGACAGATCAGCAGGGTTGGAGGGCCCTCCCATGCTGGTGTTCTTGACCAGCTGGATGAATGCCTTGACAGTTTTACCTGGTTGTTTTTCTTAGGAGTTGAAAATGAATGCAAATTTTCATCTCTGGTTTGCTGATGTGCTCTATGTTGCTGATATTCTTACTGCTTGGACAACTGGCTACTGACCATTACATTCTGTGAATAAAAGAGCCATGGAGAAGTAGGTGTTTTTTTTCTGAGCAGTCTTTGTTGAAATTGTCCTTTCATCTCCATGGTATCGAAAGGGCACTTTGTAACAAATAAGGAAAGGCATCACCTTTAAAATAATCTTGACTTTTAATTAGCCAAGTGTACCCATTGTGACATTTATTCCTTTATTTCTGGGTTCTGAGGTGACTGAGAGCCTGTTTTCTGTGGCACAGATTTTTTTGTTGTTGTGCCTTAATGAAACGTGCCAAATGATAATGTGTCTTATTTGAAGTGGAAATTGCATCCTGAGTTATATCATGTCCTTCATATCATCCTCATTTTGTAAGGAAGTGAGCCTGCTTGGCCTAAATCTTTCCCATAGGGAAAACTTCAGACCCAAAAGACTGAGCATGGTTGATAGAACTGCCTTTATGTTAATTTATATAATGCTGAGAGAAAGCAAAGTCTATTTAAAAATAAGATTGTGAAGATTCATTGGTGCTGCGGGTATTAAAAGAAACGTAAAACCATATGAGATGTAAGAAAAATGGAGAATATAAAGAAGACATGGGAACTTGTGGGAGGAACTTTGCTTTATTGAGTAAGATTAAGGCCCAGCAGTAATTTCTGGATTTTTTATTAAATATTGTTATATTTTTGTTATAAAATATATTCTAAAATTGTTACCTGATGTAGGAAAGATACTGAACACTGCTCTAAAGTAATAAACCCAACAAAATTGGTGTGGTCTATTTAAAATCAAAGCAAAGCAATGACAGAAAGCTCCCTTCCCCCCCATTTCTCTAAACTTTCATGGAGCAGGAGTACAATTTTGATCCTCAGGAGAGATTCAAAAGACCTTGATGGGAGTAAGGAATACAAGTTTCTGAACTAGCATTGCTGTATAGGCACTGATTTAGAGCTGAGCATAGGGAATGGGAAACAGTAATCCTTGAAGCTTGATGACAATGCCCAAACCTGTAGGAGACTGTATGTGAAAGGCGTGTAAGTTTGTTCTAGTGGTAGAATGTTTGAGGGTAGTGTGCTGACTGAATGAGATATACATTAAATGCCTTCGGAAAATTGCTATCGGTTTCTCAAGAAAAAAAATTGGCAAACATTTGTGATCCATACTGGAATGGGAAGTGTCATCTCCCAGTCCCTTAAGGCTGTTGCAATTCAGCTGAATTTCTCATCTGTCAAGAGAGGGAAGATGCGCAAGCGAAGATCTGTGGTAGGGGCTCCAACCAGCAAAGAGAGAGGGCGGGTGGTAAGTGAGAGATTCCTCTTCAGCTTTGACAGTACTAGGCCTTCCCAATATCTCTGGCAGTTCAGCTATTTAATTTGGAGCCGTGCTCATACTTACAGGAGCTGGAACATCTGGACACTTACACAGCCAGTGAGTTAATTGTAAAGCATAGTGAGCCATTTCTTCATGTCTTTTCTTCCTCGTCTGCTGTGGACCTCCAGCTAAGGAGGGAGCCAGAATTTGAGTCCAAGTACTGAAATACCTGCCCTTTTGTCCCTGAAGGCTGTAGTTTGAAATTGTACTTGCACTTTAGATTTTAAGAGAGTCATCTGAGTTGGCAGGAATTCTTGTTGCATAGCACATTACTTTCCAAGATGGTTGAGATTCCCACCAATGCCTGCTTATCTTTAGGCTTCAAATTCCTTAATTCTCTCCCGGGATGATTAGGCAAGCAGCAGTGCTCACTGTTGTTTCAGGAAAGAGCAATCTAGGTTTTTGGAAAACAGTAAGTATAAGGACTGCTCACTTCTGCTTGGATTTAAAACTATCATAAGGCTGCATAGATATGGATTCGAGTCAGACTGAAATAGAGTTACTCGTGTTCAAATATGTTCAAAATAGAATAACTCACGTTCAAATATATACTTAATGTTTTTAATAGGGCCCTGAGAGATGATCTGATGAGTACTTAGCAATGGATTCGCGACATTACCATTCCATATGAATCACCAAAAGGGCATCTGATTCACATAATATTCTCTACTCCCTATTCTCCTTCAAGCCTGTTAGGTGGTATGTTTAGAAAGTCATTTATTGATAAAAAGAAAAGGAAGAAGGTGATGTAGGTTAAATAACTAGGACTACTTAATAATTGCTCTAAAGTTATTAACACCCTATGGTCTGCTGAATATTTGGAAAACATGTCCAATGAAAACAAAAGATATAAATGAATACACATGATTTTAATGTGTTAAATCTAGTTTCAGATCCTAAACATGAAAACTTAAAAATGAGTTCTTAATGATGGAAGCTTAAGCTGAAGGCAAGTACAAAACCTATTTTTTAAAATTTTAATTATAATTCTGAGCATTTAAAAAAATATTTATTAGTATCTAATTATTCCTTACTCTTCTGAAAATACTTCATTTTAGTTTAATGTGTTTAGGATAAATTAAGTTCCTAAGATGATTGAAGAAATGGGCTTTATTTTGTATATAGGAACATGAATTAGAAATTAATCGATCTAAATTCTGAAACATAACTTGTCGCATTTGTCAAACTTATAGGAGGCGAAGCAATATTTTGGAAAATTGGTTTCACCTGCTACAAAGAATATTTATTTTCTTTTAAAAATGCTACTTACTATATTGTTTAAAATAACGTATCCTGTTTCTAGTGTTCGAAAATATGTAGATGATATTGAAATGAAAGATGGGCTAAACTGGTTTAGCAGACTTGGAAGCAGGACTTTGAAATCGGCCCTGTGTTGCAATTTGTGTGTCACTGGGTGAGCTGTTCAGCACATCTTGTCTTAGTTTCCATATCAGTAAATATGCATGAAATGTCCATTTTACTGTTATAGTATAGGAGTGAAGATCTTTCCCCAAAGGTGCCAGGGATTACTGAAATGGGCATTATTGGATTCCTATTCTTCCTATTTTATTTGTATCACTGTATGTAAAGCCCTCGACTGAAAATAGAGCTCCCTTGAACTGAAGGTTTTGCTGCTTTTTAAAGCTGCTATTTACTTTCTAAATAGATAATGCAGGTAAAAGTTAGAGGACTGAAAATATCCCATCCTTGTGCACTGATAGAAAATTTAGATCAAAACCATCCAAACTGATTGCTAAGTTAAATCAGTCTCTGCCGTTATTACAAACTGTGGGCTTTTAAAGGTTTAGATGTCTGTCCTTCAGGACAAACTAATCAAAGGAGCTTTGAGCATCTGAATATGGGCCAGAGATTAGTTGTGGTGTTTCCCTGAGTGCTTGCATGAAAGTCCAGTGGTGAAAGTCCACATGCATGTTTGAAAAACTCCAGCTTTAAGAGGTTGGTAACTTTTAAGACTATAGGTCCATAGTAATTATTTAGTGTGACTTGCATTATGCAGGCGTAGAACTGTCCCTGAAGTCCCCTAGCTATGGCTAGAGGGATATGTCTTTGTGGGATGTAGTCTGACTGGAAGAATTTACAGTGACAGCAGATGTACCAGAATCTTTTGTTAATTTGTTTCAGTGTTTAATTTATCTCACTTATTAAGCTGTGTGCCATAATTCTAGTTTGAATTGGTTTAATCTAACTTTACAGCCATGCTTGTCTGTATGGCTGAAAAATCCTCTGTTATCATGTTTTCTTTCCCCTGTGCATACTGCTAGTTTCTGATCTAAAGATTTTTTTTTTTCCTTCAACAAATTTGATGGAGTAAGCCACTTGGCTGCCTCACTGCAGAATGTGTTTTCCATTATTTTAATCTTTCTCATGATTCTGTATTAGCCTTTCATAATTGTAAGGGAATTCTGTGGAGAGGTAGTAGTACTTCTGCTGTCACCAAGTCGATTTTACTGAAAACTTCCCCTCTTTGTAAATGCTTCTCTTCCTATAAAGCTGATGTATTTCACATGTAGGTGCTTCTGCTTTCTTTTGTATTACTTATTAGCTAAGTTAGAAGTAAGAAAATTCAATAATATGAGTCAATCATTTGAGGTCCTGGTTGTGCCTGTTTTTCTGTAAAACATATTTGATCCTCTTTTAAATATAATTATTTTTATTTTCTGTTAAGTCCAAAGAAATGTAGGTTACTACATTACACCTGGCGTTGCGAAGTTTATTCTTCCTCACAGTATCTGAGTTTTTCTTCTTGCATTAAAATTGTATATAGTAATATTGAGCATTTTGAGTTTAAAATAGTTATAAGAGGTTGGGAAAGTAATATGTTTCACAAACTGAAAGTTTTCCACCAAGTAGAGAAAATTGTCAGAGAAACAACTAATTGATCTCTGCGCCTTTACAGCTGTGTAATGCTATGCATTACTAAAAGCTCCTGTTAAATTAATTAATGATTTCAATTATGAACTTTTCTCCAAAATGTTATGATTCGTATCAAGCTGATAATGCAGTGACCTGGGAGTGTGAAATCTGTGTTATGTAGAGAGTCGCCAGTTAATTGATTCACAAATTATTTAAAGTTTGTTACACCCAGGGGAGTGCTCAGATCCATGACAGCTATTTCTTAAAGTGTGCAAACTCTCTTTTCTTTTAAGATTGTGTTGAGCTAACAAGCATGATAAAATGGTTGCAAGCTGGATATTGGCAGTTTGTAGTGCACCAGTTAATGTATGCAAAGGATTTCTCTAAGGTTTTTTTTCCTGTATCACAGCAAATGCCTATATGAAAAAGAAACTTTGCAGGTATCAACAAGAAAAGGTTAATGTCTTGTCCAGAAATTAACTTTAGTCTCTCTTTTTATACCAATTAGTTTTGTCATCTGTAATGTTTTTGTTAACTTTATCACCTGTTATCACACCTGTAATTTCTGATAATTACAGAGTAACTAGTTTCCTGTTAAGGGAAATACTATGAGCGTTCCTGCAAAATCTTCTGAGGTTTAAATATAGATTATTTAATACAATATTGTGGTAGGCTTCAGTTTCATAGTACAGATGAGTAGGAATTACACCAACCCATACTCCAGAATTTAATGATATCAAATCCTGTATTTCACTGACTTTTTCATGTCTTTGTATGTACAGAAGCTTGAACAGGAATCTTCTTACTTGCTGCAGATGCGTAGAGACAGGAGGGGATGTTCAGTGTAATTCTGTCTGATTTTAACATCCTAATTCATGAGTTTCACAACAATTAAAAATTGAAACGTACAAAGAATAATATAGGAGGAGGTATTGAAATAAGTTAAAGTACTGTTAATATTTTATAAACCTTTATTAAATTTTTATAAATGTTATTAAAGCGCAGTTGGGTTGACTTCAGCGTTGTATAAAATGACCGCTTTCACAAATCCTTCTGTGCGTGCCAGTTCTTTGCTGAAGGGACAAAAGGACTTCGTAGGGCTCCCTGGGTCCGAGGAGAGACCTAGGAGTTCGAGGTGGGCTAGGAGAGGTATGTCTTGCTCTGGAGTTCATGTGAGTGCAATATTAACAAACATAATTTTGCTCTGATATTCTTTTCTTTTGTGCTATCAAAACATTTGGGCTCATGTGAAAATAGAAAATTATTTTAGATACTGGCGGTTGGACAGCAAAAAAAATCATGGTGGTAACTGGCTAGTCTCATAATCTTCCTCACTCTTGGAATATTCTGTTGGCCCAAAGATTTAGTTCTCTCAATTACCAGTCACTTTTCCCCTTTTTTTTTCTTGTATCGTTTCTCCTTTACTAAGACCAAATAAAACAATTCTAAATGAAAGTGCATCTTGTGCTATGAAGTTGCACATTGCTGCAGGGCCATAAGAAAGTGCCTTGAAAGGGAGCAACTTAAAACTAATATCTGTATTGTAGGAAAAAAATACCATTTCAAATACTGAGTGACTGCTTCTGTTTCCTAAAATTAAGGAGCCTATAATCTCAGCACCATTAACAAGTGCTGTCATTCAGATACACAGTGTCTGGCTGATTTAAATAAAATGAAATGAAGATAGTTGTTTCTGGTCCCTTGGCTTCACTCATTGCCATAAACATATGCTCTGCGTCCCGCTTCTTTCCATCTTATTTATGACTTTAATTTGTTGTGTGGGCTGCGCTAGAAATTAAATTTAATACAATTCTCCAAGGGACCCTGTCATATAATAACATGGTAATTTCTGTGTATCCTTTTGAAAAATGAGGAAATTAATTCTTCCTGACATGTTCTAATTATTCCAGTGTGAACGGCAAATCCGTTTTTCCCAGCCCCTGAAGTGTTATAGGCAAATGGCTGCTGTTCAAAGCTGAGGTGCTAATGCTGACCAGCAGTGCGTTTAATTTGAAACATGAGCAGACACCTTTCAACACACCTTTGTAATATTGGAGTACTTTACAGAAATTAATTCACTACTTATTTGGCAGCTTAGCCTGGGGGTTATAGTTTTTATTCATCAATACTATAGTCATGTTAGCACAATGTTTCCTGCTTCCTCCAGTGCTCTGTGTCTGTGAAGCAAAATGCAGACTGAGAAAGGAGCAATGGTTCGTTTTAATGTACGTTTTTAATGTGGGGACACGGGTACCATGGAAGTGACAATTCCGTGTTGCGGTGTATTTACTGTTTGGAGAGAGGTACTATAAGGTCTTCAGTGGTTAACACTTTCTACTGAAATTGCAGGGAAGAAATTATTTTAACCAGCTTCCTGTGATAGAGTTCTTCCACTTGAATGCTGGCCTCTGTTGTGACAATCCAGTGCCTGCTTCCATTTCTACTACATTGTTGAGATCTAACTCAAACCAGAATGCATATGCTGTAAATTTAGGATTCCATAATATACTTGGCATAGGTAGATTTTTGCCAAGGAGAAGGCAACAAATTATCAGTATAGGCGCTGAAACTCGCACAAGTGATTCTGGGCATTTATGACTTTTGATATATTGCCTTTGGGAATTTCTATTTTAGAGTGTTCATTTTGTGCAGGACTGCCAAGTGAAGTCCTTCAAGAGTCCCAGATTTGTAATACACAGATGTTGTCTTTGTTAAGTGTTCTTTCAGAATTCCGATGCGTGGAAGTATAAAAGAAATATCAACTATTCCAAGAAACAGAATTTGACAGAAGGCACCAAGTGGAAGAGTCTGGAATAGTTAAGACTTCATTTACAGCTTTTCAGCCATAGATGTAAAGAAGAAAGGATAGTTTTCAGACATGCTGTTGAAGAATAGGAATGAGGAATTGTCTTAAAAACTTTGCTGACTGCAAAGTGTGGAGGGTTCAGTTAAGGCAGTAAGGACATGAGATCCATCAGGCCCAGCCAAACCTGAAATCTGAGTTTCTGGCAAAACAGGGGAGTGGATAGAAATAGTAGGTCTATGAGAGGTGAAAGGGAGCAGTGGTTGCCTGAAATGGGGTGGAGAGCTGTGAGCAATGGGTGTCGGCTAAGGCCAGAGACGATCAGATCGGGCTGAAGGTCTTTACTGGTTTGAGTGGAGTCGTTGCGCTAAATGAAAAGGACAGAGATGACACTTGAGGGGATCTTAGAATATAGAACAGAGACCAAAGTTAGAGTTATTGAGGAACCTTGTAAGTATGAAGAAGATTGAGCTAATTGGTTATTGAGTCAGAGGAAACATACAGGAACAAGGAAGATTTATTTTATGACAATGCCACCAAATGCTAAAGTAAAAAATTAATCTTCTTTTTACACATGGGAGTAGTTTTTTGCTAACAAGACAAGGAGTCAGTGTTAGAGCAATGATTAGAATTACTGGACCACACCTCAGTATAAAATTCTTTGTATAAAGTCCTGTCTGTAAAAAATAATTAACTGAAAAATGTGTTCTCACTCTGAGTACTTATCTACATTAAAATATTTGAATACAGAATGAGAAGAAAGAAATTTGGATACTACTTTCATAAAGAGAGGTTTTAAAGCATAGTTGAGATTTCCTTCTGACCAATTCATAAGAAGTTTGAATTTCCTGAGGAGATCTATAAGTGATATACTGTCATAAATACTCCATGTGCTCTTGCTCAACAGACTTCATTCAAGGTGGTTCAGAATGCAATCTAAATAGTTTGACTACTGGATCTAGCTTTAATTTGAAAAAGTAAATTTTGGCGTTAGGGTTTTCTCTGTAAAGGCTAACATCTCCCTGTGGAACTCTGCAGTGGAAGGAGAAATTACTTCCAAAAGGCTGGCAATCTTGTGAATAACTCCAGTGGTAAAATATGTAAGATGGTGGTCTGAGTGCCTGAATAACAAAATGCCAGGAGGGTATGGCCCCACCAAAAAAAAAAATGGAATGAGCGCATAAATTTGCGTGTTGTTTCTGGTCACTCAGCACTCAGTCAAGCCTGTGACCCACTGAGATTTATTTCGCTACCTAAAAATTAGTAGGTAAAGGGCAGAAAACAAGGTAGAACAAACTAAGGATGCAGAAGCATCAAAGGAGTGTTCCTGACTCAGCAGAGCCAGCGTGTGCACAGCAGCCACAGGTACCAGGAGGGACACTGGCTGAGTTTTCAGGATTGTCACTGCTGTGTCCTCTCCCTATGCCTAAATGAGCTGAAAGTGAAGGTGCCTTCTGTTTCCCAGAACTGGAATGATCTCCTGGATGCTGGGAGATCTTGCAATGCCACCTAGATCTGTTCTTTCCACAGCCTGCCTGCGCCTAGCTGCTGCAAGCACGGCAGTGGAAGCTGTGGCCAGCTGTCTGAGATCTAACATCTGTCGCTGCCTGAAAGCCTAGCTCAGATTCCAGCCTATGCACCAGGATTAGCCACATTACTCATCATCCACTGTACTCTCCTGTGTTATTCTCTACAACTTCACCGAGGCTTCAAGGCTTTATACACTAATGGTTCTGCAATTGTAGGTTTGCTAGAGACTAGAGAGGATGGTAAGAGGAATAACATAAACAAATTTATTTTTTCTTTGTCCGCTGTCCCAGCAGTAATATCCACTTCTTTGCAGAACTTCAGAATAAAAAACCCCATAGTTAAGGTAGCGTATATTGCCTTGGCTGCTTTGTGTTCATATCCATCACTCTGTTGTAAAGTTTTTCAGTCATGTTTTTCTGATATTTCCCTTAAGATGGAGTTCATAGGATAATTCAGATTGAAAGGGGCCTCTGGAGGTCTCTTGTCCAACCTCCTGCTCACAGCAGGGTCAGATGTGAGGTCTGACAGGTTACTCAGGGCTTTATCCAGATGGGTTTGCCAAACCTCCAAAGGTAGAGTCAGCACAACCTCTCTGGGCATCCTGTCCCACTGCTCATCTCTCCTAAGGTTTTCTCGTCTGCTTTGAAGAGGCACAAAACTGGTAATCTAGGTGGTAATGTATGATAGGTCTTTTAAAAATGGGTTCCCTTAGTGACCAACAATATGCAGCAACTTCTCTGCTGTCCTTTCTGCCTTAGCTTTTTCATTTGATACGTGTCGGTAAAATCTCTCTGTCTTTAACTGAGATCTCTTTTCAGGGGGGAAACCCCTCAGCTTGAATTCTGTAGTAACCATTTTGGCTCCACTTAAAGTGCATGCTATTAAATGTAAAAAAGGCAAACTAAGTTCCAACAGTGAGCAACAGATATTTCGCAACAAAACTTAGCTTGTGAGTGTGGTGCAGTTGAAAGTTAGCCCCTGAAGGGTGATTTTCTTCCTACGACACTTCATGGTAAGGCTTTGGATTGCAAACAAAAATAAGTGTTTGTGTTTGGCCTGGGCTCATGACCTTCAGTTTTTGAGCCCTCTTCTCTCCCTGTACTAGTAAATGTTGATTTCACACTTTGTTAGGGTTTTGGTATTTCCCACCCCCCCCCCCCCCCCCCCCCCCACTCCGGGGATTGGATTACAGAAGAAAGATTTAATTAGAAATACAACCTGTCATCCCAAAGGTCTCTGATTTGAGCCCAGCCAAGTAAATAATAGCATATATTTTTTACAGTTTGACAATTAGATTCTCTGTGTTGTGCTAACTGGTGGCTCAGGTCCACAAAGGTGTCCACAGGACCCATGGATACCAGCACTGTCTGATGGCTTTTTGGCAGCTTCAGGGATCGTATGAGGCTTGAAATGGAAATGGACCTTGATCTGTCTGCCCACTGCTGCCACTGGCTCCTTCTGGGTCAGGGTCAATGCAGACTGGTGGGGCAATGTGAAGAGGCCAGTGTGGCCAGTGGAGTGTCTGTTCTCAGGATAAATGGAGCCCTTTCAGTTTCGGAGGCTGTCAACCTGGCGCGAGCAATAAATTTACTTGTGGGCAGAAAACAGAAAAGAAAGCAAGACTACCACATCTGTGTTGAAAGGTCTCTTGTTCATCAGAAGAAGGAAGCAATGTAGGAAATAGAGGAGGCAAGGTCTGAATAATTGCTTTTTCTGGGCTAGAAATGCAGTAACTTCTCTAGCAGATGAATGAAGAGTTGTTTGTCGCTTTTTTCCCCCCTAATTATCTTGAGTTCATTGTAGATATTTTCTGTGGCAAACCTTTTTTCTGTTTATCCAAGAGACATCACTGACTGAATAATCAATAAGCCTTTTTTTCCTTCATCTATTCAAGCATAAGACTGGGAGTATTGAGTGAAAGAAGAGGGGGTTACCATCACAAATACTTTAGAACAATTTACAGTCTTTCTCTACTAGGTAGTTGAGGGGAAAAATTCTTGAAGGTTTTCTGATTTTCTCTTAATGATTAACATTTTTGATGATATAGGTTTATAAAAATGTATGCTTTATAGAATTAAGGCACCCAAAACATTAGTACTGAAATACCAGCATTAAAACTTATATATTCTAAGACATTAAGTATGTACTTATCCCTTGTTTTTTTCCTCTGTTCCTTAATTTTGTCCCTTCTTCTTTATTCTACCATGGTCTAGATTCCTCCCGTCTTTTTATCTGATTTGTTTCATCCCTGAAATGGATACAAGGGATTTATAAAAAAAATTGGACAAAAAAAGTCCAATAGCACTTTGAATCCATGAGTCTTTTTTTTCCTTAAAAAATAAATTTACAAATTGTAACAATGTTACAAACTCTAGGTCTGCTCTTATTCCTAAGTCCATCCTTACATTATATTGGCAGATATTGCAAGAAGAGAAACTAAAACATAGAAAACTTAAATAGAAAATTTTTTGGGTTTTTTGAGAGACCATTGAGACCATTTTTAAGCAGCCATCATTTTTCCTATCACTTCAGTCATTGCAGCTTTTTTTTTAAAGCATTATTTAAAGTAATACTGACATTTTATTCTGTGAAAAATTATGCATGTTTTGCACATTTTCTGTGTAAAAGTGTCTTACATACAAAGTTAAAAAAATCGGATGGAAGTAGAAACATTACTTGGCAAGCTGCTTTTTCTCTTGCAGCAAGATGCAGAAGTGGATGCACTGGCATTTACGATGGATCGCTCTTACTAACGTCTGTCTTGGTTCTGAGAGCTTCAGTTCCCCATTTTCATGGCCCTGTGATGCCCAGTCTGACACTGCTACTAACAGGCTTGTGCTGCACTTGCTGGGACTCTTTATTGCCCAGTCCCTGCCTCTGGATGTCCAAGTGCCCTTTCTCACCACGCAGGCTTGATGTCCCCAACCCACCTGTCCCTAAATTTATACTGCTTTTGCATTATTTCCCTTTGGTCACTGAGCCATAGTCTTTCCTGAGTCTGAATGGGCATGGCCTTTCCCTTAATTCTGAATCATAATACTGTGTTATTTCTCTGCAACCCTGGCCTTACTGAGGATTGAATATGCTGAAGATGTTTTCAAACCTTCCAAAATAGGACAAACAGATAAAAAAACCTCTCTGAAATAATGCAGTAGAAATACGAGCTGCAGAATACATTACTTTTGCATCATATTTATTTGCTGAATGGATAGTGCAGAAGTGACTTCACATTTTGCATTGTTGATTTAAAAGCACACTCCTCTTGCAAATACCTGAGTAGTCACATGGAGTTCATTTAGTTACTGTGGCAAGAGATATAAAATAGGCAGAAGAGATGTAAAAGTGTTAGGCATGGTTCATAACATTACGGCAAAGCCCTGTGCGTATCCATTTTCCACATACCTTGTTCTTGGAGAATAACTCCTTCCACCATTTCTGAGAGAACTTTATCTCACTGAAATAATTTTATAGCGTACTAAAATTATCCTAACAGAAATGATTGTCAGAATACATTGGACGAATGCTTATGGTTATTAGTGTTTATTGTTACTGATAAAAAAGAAGTTAATATAGAAACTGGTAGAATACCATGAGAAATTCAGGGGCATTCATCTTGGTCCTGACCCAAGCTAGGATTGGATAAGGCTGGGGCTAGGGAAGGCCTTGCAGCGTGTGTTTATTGGCCTCTGCCTGGTCAGTCTGCTCTTGAGGAACACGTCACAAAGGGAAAGGGAAAGTCAGAGAGAGAAAACTGTCCATGGCTCTTTTTCCCACAAGCTGCTCCAGCCTGAGTGCCTTTTCTGCCTGTCAGATACAGTGTGGGATAGAAATGGTGCTGATCTCGCGTGAGTTAGAGCCCGAGATCACATTTGAAATCAACAATCTACAGGAAATTGGATGCTTTTTAAAATCCAACCGAGACATAGATAGCAATGCTTTTGATAAACACTACTAAATTGTGGCCATTTTACATTTGTGTGCACATGCACACACACACACCTGAGAAAGTGCCGTGAATCAAATTGTGAGCCCTTTGGAAATGTGTTAGTAATAACAAGGTCACAGTAAAACAATTTGCTTTGTTAGTTACAGCAAGGTCATGGTAAAGCAAGTTGCTTAAACAACCCAGCAGTGAGATATGAGGATGTGTGCAGTATACACCTGTAGTGAAACTGCTCACACAGACGTGGGAACATGAATTAAACATCATGTACATAAAGAAGGAGTAGCTCTAGGGAGAGTATATGTGACACTGTTACAGTATTTGTTTAGCTATGGAAACGTCTATATTTGAATTGGCAGAAATTGTGCAGAAATCTCCCAAACAAGTAACCTAGTCAAGAGCAACAACCTACAAGTAAGTAGGAGGACTGTAGAATAACATGATTGTTTAGTTAATGTAGTTTTTAGTATAAATAGAGTTTCAAGTCAGCATGACTTTAATGCTGACCCTCCCAGCATATAAAAAAAAAAAATTAGCACTTGAAACTAACAGCATGTTAGCAGCTAATTCGTGCATTATTTCAGTATCATTCATAAATTACTTTTGAATCCTTTGACTTAAGAAAAAGAAAATCCTGCAAATCCTACTTTTGGTCAAAGCATAAGATCATAATTAACTCGGCATGTGCTTTTGAATTAAGAACACAGTGTTCTGAGCTTTCTTAAAAAGCTTTTAAAAATGTTGAGGGAATACTTTCATAGAGCCTTATTGACTGAGCAGAGTTTAAGATTTGTCACATATGAAGTGATGTTAATTAAATATTGTTATTCCTTTCTGTCAATCAAGGGAGGTTAAGCTTTTTTTTGTTACTTGAACAAAAAGGGAAGGGAAACAGGTGAAAATATATAAAACAGCTGTGAGGAAAACAGGAGGAATAACATAGTAGGAATTTAATTACTCAGAATTTATGGGGGATGCAGGAGGTTTAGGTGCTAATTCCAAAGCATTGCATTTTTTGCAGTACTAATACTATTTGAATATTTTTGGACTTTCTGGCTAGGTATCATTTACTTAATGAATGTAGAAAATAAATATAGCAGCAGAAGGCCAGTTTTTGACACATATATATGCTTTACTTGAAGTCATATTTACAAATTGATGTTTAATATGGCTGTCACTGAAACCTTTTTTTATTAAACCAAAGTGTTGTTAATCAGAATCCCATTCAATGATACCTCAGCTCTTTCAGATGCTACGGGCATATTTTTAAGCCAAATGCTTTATTGCTTTTATTAGGTACTTAAATATTGTTGATAATGTCTCCTCAAACCCTGAATTTTAAAAAGATTCATGTTTATATCCTTTAATTTCTGTTAACGTGCCTAAGCCTATGAGTGTGTAATATATGGAAGAACATCTTCAGGACAAAGCTTCCTAGAACTTTCCCTTCTGAAAAAAATGAAAATTGAAGTCTAATTACACAACTTCAAATGCTGGTAATTAAAATCCATCAACAAACATCATATGTTCTTCTATATAACTATTACAATTGACAGTTTTAAGGACAAAATTAAGAAGCAGCTATGGACCTATATAATAATATATAAGTTACATAGTTTCATCAGTGTATTAGGCTTGGACAGTGTATTATTGCTGCCAGTATTCAAACCTTTGAAGGCATGAAAAGCACACAGGAAGAAACATGGAGCTTGTTTAACAATTTCTTCTTGTTTTCCGATTTGTGGGGGAGAAACTTCTGTGTGAACAGAGTCGAATTAATGTGGGAAATTCTGCCTCTAAATCCTTTGTTTCAAGGCTCGTCATGTTTTTTTGTGGGTCTGTGGAAACAGTGTGGCCCACGATGACCTAGAATCATGAAAGGCTGCTTCAAGAATTTCAGTGCTTTTGAAATTGTGTAGGTACTAGTTCATGAAATGAATCTCTTCTTTGGAATATTGGGAAGTCTGTGGCAAAATCAGGCTTGTAGTTAGTTTTTTAACTTCATCCTGGATAACTGAGGAAATAAAGGTGCTTTGAACTAGAATTCCAGCTACTAAAAAAACCCCAAACAAGTATAAAATCCCTCCCAGTTTTAATATTATGTGTTTTAAAGCAGCTTAATTTGCATTGGAAGTGGCATGTTTGAAATATTCAGTGTTTTTTTAATCATTTAGGTGTATATTTTTCCCTAGTGCAGTGTTTAAGTTTTCTTTACCTGAGCAACGTGAGCTGCTGTGTGATGGAGGCCTCCAGAGGCCTCTACCAACCTACCTGATTCTGTGGGGCTTTATCTCCCTGACCAAACCTTGTAGGATGAACTGTTGAGCATAACTGAACAAATGTCTACAGGTTGGATTAAAGAGCAAGGCTTTTCAAGTGGAGAGCTCTGATGGACTGTGTAGAAAGGGACATATAGTATGTACTGAGCATTGGCACTTCACTTTGACTTGATTTTGCTTAAAATCAGTTTTTTTGTTTATAGTAAGCTTCGCTTTCTGCACCTTGTACACTCAGATAAAATTGTGAAGTAGTCTAGTTTCATTATTTTGTTAAAGAAAAATAACCAAAATTTCACTATCCTTGAGCCACTTTTAAGGGCTCTGAGGTTTTGAACTAGGATTTCTGCATGTCTCCTTTGGATTGGAAATATCACAGTGTTAAGTGAAGCATCTCTAGCACCTCAGAAAATCTGGGAGAGGAGGAAGCTACTCAAACCTGAAGCTGGTTTTTTTTCCACAGTACAAGATATCACCAATTAGCAACTAAATTAATTGATTTGCCCTGCATTAGCTGTTAGTCTTGATACTGACTGGTAAGTAATGTATTACACATCTTTGAAAAAGTCTGTTATACTTTGATCTGCAAATATTTTATTAACAGAGGCTATAAACCACAATGAGTGGCTCAGTTGTGGGTGGTTTTTTCATGCTTATTTTGATGATATAGCAGTATCTTGGGATGACATACTGTAGCGAGTGAGGATAAATATGTGTTGCCAAGGTCTAAACAGCAGCAATATGGAAGTAATTCAGCAGTCAGTTTCACTCAGAGTTTGAAATCTGTGCTGTATTAGAGGTATGCATAGAAGCTGTGTTAATTGCTAGCTTGTTTTCCATATGGTTCTGTTTTAATGGAGCACATTCGTTGCAGATGGTTGGAAAGTGGGTTGGACAGTGCCTAAACTGGCTATGACTAATTCACACAGTGATTATACTATACTTTAATGTTTAACAGTCCCCTTTGTAAACTTCTTTCATTCACAGTTCCCTTGCCATTGAAATGTGGTCCAAGATAACTGAAAAGTATTCTTCTTTATTTAAACTTGGCCTTAGAGAAGAGCGAGAACACGGAGTGTGTAGTCATCTTTTCCCTTATTCAAATTCAAAACCACACCCCAAACTTGGTTCTTCAGATGGGTTATCTCCATTATTATTATGGTTTGGTGTGCGTATTTAGCTGAGGTAATGGTCTCTAAGAAGAGCCACTTGAGGAACTGAAGTGACCTTAACAAATGCTAAAACTGGCTTTGTTCACACCACAGTGCTTTTACCTCTTCACTGGTCTGCAAGTAGGTGTAGACATTTTGGATACCAACAGCCATTTCTTGTTTGAAAATTTTAAAATTGCTGACTTGGACTTGAGGACACTGAAATCTTGCATTTTGTTGAGGTGAAACTGAAGGAACAACTGCAGCAATAGGATAATGGAATCATTAAGGACGATGTTGTAGATCAGCCTAGTGATGACATGCATGACAGGAATCTTTCATAAACTAACCCGGCGTTTCAATGGATCTTCTATGAAGACATGCTATGTCCAGAGAGGAAATTAAAATATAGAAAACTGCCCAGCATTGTTGGAGTTGATTCTTACAATAGGTTATTTGGATCTCTTGTGACAAAGCTTGTACAACTGACTTTCCCTTTGCTGAGGTGAATGTCACAGTCAAACTCCAGTCGACGGTCCTTGTAAAGAAAAAAGAGCTCTACGGTTCAGTGGGTTTCTCTACCATTTTTACTGTTGTTTTCTCACATTGTCACTAAAATATTCTCTTTGTTATCTGAATGGGACATCTGCTGACTGGCTTAGCTTTCTTTACCTGATTGTGTGAAAAGTCTTGGTTAAATCTGTGAGGCCTTGGAGGCCCAGTAACCTGCTAAGTGCTATAGAGCCTGAAAGACATTATGTCCTTGGACTAACTTGTCTCTTCTACTTACAGCTGTATGTGATAGATAAAAACAAACTTACATATAAAAGACTGGGGTGAATGTAATTTTAATGCACTTGTGGACATGCTAATGAGTAGCTGGTTTTTCTTACCAGAAAGTATATAAAAATCCATACAAATAAGGTGTATTTTACAGTAGGGCAGAAAAATAGAGCAGGCAAGCTTTAAAAGAAAGCCTTTTTCTCTGGCTCTATCACAAACCTGCTCAATTGGAATTGATAATTTGTTTGAAGTGGTTGGAAATCCACTTAGTATGGCTAACAACATAGAATAATGCAGACAGTTTGGCAGTTAGCACTAGGACATCTAAACCACAGCTTTGATGCAATAATACTATAACTTGAAGATTTACCTAATTTATAATTTTTCCCAAAGCTCTCGCCCGCTTTGCACCGCTGCTTGGCACGGTGATTTGTCTGTGCTATCCGGAGTTTAGTTTGAAACACGTTTGCCTTTGATTGGTGTTTTTAGATTTTGATAGCTGCTAGTTCCTCTCCACAGAAGTAACCTTTTAAAATGTCAGTTTTAATGTACAAATTTTATGAGAATAAAAAGACTTTTAAAAATACTAATTTTAGACTTCTCACTGCTGAGCTTGTAGTCAGCTGCTGTTGTCTCAGGCTGAGTCTTGGAAAATTAAGTCAGTGCTCACTATAATAAAATGTACACTCTGGACTTCATGGGAGAAAAAAACCCACTTTTCTTTTAAATTCTTTTTCTGTAACTGTTGCACAACAGCCAAAGTAGTCTGTCCTCTTACTTGTTGATATTTACCCTCCTTCCATCCATCCTTCTGTCTGTCTGTGTCTACAGTGCGCTGGATTTCTTGCAAGTAGGAATTCCTCTCCTCTTAGGCAATAGTCCTTCCTGAGAGGAGAAACATCAGGTGCACAAAATTTCATCTCATGGTCTGTAACATAAAAGCCTTACAAATTAGGGTGTCTGGCTTACCAAATATGTTGTGTAAAATGTGACTTAAAGCGTTTTCCCTCTGAGGGTGACACAATATTTAATTGCCACCAAAAGACCTGATAATTTTCTCTAATCTTAATTGCTGCAGCTATTCTTGTAATTTGTCATATTGGCTAGGTTGCTGTGTCATATGCTCCGTTGGAGAGGTGACACTGAAATACAAAAGGAAGGGAAGGTTAAGCTTTTTCCCCCTACTTCCAATGTCCCTTCCTCTAAATCAGAAAAGCAGCATTTGCTTTGGCTTCAGGGAGCTGTGTGTTCAAGCTCACAGCTGGAGGTATGGTGCTGCAGTGATGGTCACCAGTGATGGGAAGGGAGAGTATAATGTTTTAAAAAAACCCAACAAAAACAACCCCATCTAAAATCCCCTTGGGATTAAAGGCAAACGTTTCATTCTTTCCCTTCTCGAAGCTCCTGTATAAATTGTGCACACAGATGAAAGAATTACAGAAAGGAATATGTTCAGATTTTAGATATCGGCAAGATATATTTGGTTGTGATATTGCCTCATATGGAAAGAGTGAGATTTTTCTATATCATCTTATAGGTATGTGTCCTAAAATTGTGTCTTTTTTGGTCATGATTCTTTTCAAAGAAGTATCAGAGCAAAGCCTTTCCATTTAATTGTACTCAATGCCCTAAAGTGGAATAAAATATTATTTTTTTTATTAACTGACAAAGAAAAACATTAACATAATAATATTTTAACTATAGATCTGGCCCATCTAAACACTATGAAAATCTTCCCCACTGCAGGGCAGACAACTGCTAGATTATAATGTGTGGTGCAACAGGCATACACCATACATTTGATAATCATACTTGTGAGTCCTTCATGTTTTATGTAAAGAATCAAGGACAATAAAAATAGAAGAAAAAGAGCACTGAATGGAGTTATGGATGATATCCACATGTAAAAGAAATAAAGAAAGATTACCTTGTTCTTCTATACTTGCCTGTTCTAAAACTGTGATGCTGAATGCTGATCAGATGCTGTGGGTTATAGGGGAATGTGGAAATATTATGAAATCAGGATTCCTTTCAGATGTACTCCATTATTTTTGAAGTCCTATTAATTCCCCGTGTGTTCTGGCTAATGAAATAAGGAAAGGACCCTTTTAATGGGGGCAAGATGAGACTTTACTGTTCAGCTTGTACATGTTATGCAGCTGGACTGATGGGCCACTGTTTAGAGAAACATGGGTGGGAGGTTATTTTAAAAGAAAATGAAAAAACATTTGTTTAACTGCATGGCAACACAAATATTTTACCAAGTGAAGGCTGACTGTGCATTTCATTATGACAAAAGGTGATGGCTTGAAGGGAAAAAAATAAAGCAAAATAATATTTTTCTAGGATTTAAGATATTCCCTCTATATGGGAGTTATCTTACACCTTGCTATAAATGTATGCATTTAACTCTTTAAATTCTCACATTCCTTTTCTAATCTGAAGAAGTCTGTTGGAAGGAAGTGCTTGCTAATGTTTCCCATCAAATACAGATGCTAGGCAGAAGTTCCTGCAGTTTTGCAGGGAGTTCCTGGGCTCACCCAAGCTGCTGCCATTCTCATTCTCCTCTCCTTATTTCTGCTCCTTCCTCTTTTGCTGAAGCATCTTTTCCCTGAGGCTGCTCATCTGCAGCCCTTGCTCTGTCCTGCACCTTGTGGTGTCCTCTTTTAGGTACCAGAGCAGAGAAATGCCTCTGTATTTCCATCTGCTCTAAGTGGTGAGCTTTGAAAAATAGGCTGAAAACACAACCTAATGTTTTTGCTTAAATGTAACTGTACATGTGGGTATATATACCTACATATATATGTTTGCACATACATGCATACGTGTGCATATATTTATATATAAAAATCACAGAAACTCATTCAGGATAATAATTTCAAAACCCATTTGGGATAATCATATTTTTCACAAATATTGGAGAAACCAGGTAGTTGTACAGTTCATTCTCTGTGGTTACCAGCAAAACTTTTACAGACATGTTAAGTTATCTTGGTGGAATTTAAAATTGATTACAGTAATTAAAAAATGTAGGTGGTTTTACCTATTTGCATCACTTTGCTTACTGAATTACTTTAGTTTCTATGAGTACGATAGTTTCCAGCTGTGTTGCAATAGACATTTCATAAAGATTTAGAGATACCCCAAAATATTAATATGTACCAAAACCAACATTTTTCAAAATCTATTACCCTAAGCTCTTTGAGAGTGAGCTATAAATGAGTCTCTGTACTGTGGTTTACAGTATCCTCTTTCTATATAGGTTATATTTTAGTTGCCACTCTTTAGAAAGGAAAGATTTAAAATCCTGATAATAATATGGGCAGAAAAAAAATGAGTTCTCAAAGACTGGACGGTGCAGATCATTAAACTGCGACAGGTGTACCTTTTGAGGGATGTTAATGCGTGGAACTTTGATATATGGGGCTTTGAGAAGTGTAGTGAAAGTGCCTGTTTGCAGCACCTTCCAGGTCTGAAACACTGCGTGGCACAGCTTCAGAAAGATTTGTTAGCCTGAAAGCTGATGCAGCTGGAGCAGGATTTCGGTCTGAATCTAAGACAGATATGGACAGGATATATCGTGTAAACAAAGTGCACTCACTGTCCTGGCTTGATTAATTTGTCTGTTCTGATCCACCTCGTAAAAAAACAATGCAGAGGTATGACTGGCTGATTGGGCATTGAAAACTCCAACATTAGAGAAAGAAAATTAAAACCAAGCAACTCCCCAAATTTTATGTCTGTTTATTTGGTTTCATTTTGAAGTGATCCCTGTTTCATACTGCTTAGAGATTCGGATTCTCTCATTCCTCCTTTTTAGCAGGAGATCTCAAAGCGTTATAGAAAGGTGATTTATAAAAATGTTGTTTCACTTGTTTTACACAGAGGTAAGTTCAGGCATAAAGAGGTAAACAGCATGTCAGATACTGAGTCAAAACTAGGCCTTGCACTTTTGTATGCTTCCTTCACTAGAGAATACTGATTGGGAAATTTTGACTAGTGGGAAAATTGTAGGTCAAATGCTAAAAGTTGCCTAGTGAATCATTTTATGAGGGGATATCGAAGTTCACCACATGGTTATCTTGTGGGTGTAAGTCTGACACTGTAATTGTGTATGCGTGGTGGTTTCTGTCTCTGAGCTATGCTGGCTTCAACAGCAAACTGAAATCCTTTAACAGGTTCTTTTTACATTATATATATATATATAAAAAAATATGAAATAGTTTATCAAATTAATTTCTGGCACTCATTATAAATTCAGTGATAAATTGCATAGATCAGTATTCTCTTGCAGAAGACAATTTGGAATATAATAACCTTACCATTTATTGAAATCAAGTGATAATAACCAGAACATTGGCGTTGACTGTGTGATTTTTTTTCTTCCATAATTTATCTAGTTTATCCTCAGGACTTAAAAAATTAGCAGATTAAAAAAAAAAAAGGCTCTAATTGTGAAGAGAGTTTAACGTGTTGGGTGAGAAGTTCAATGGTAATTCATAGGGGTAAAAAAACCAATTCATAGGGTACCAAAACCAAATAAGAAATTTATAAAGGGTTTGAGCACCGTTTTGTACATTGTCTTACAAATCAGATGAGAATGGAGTTCTGGAGTGAGACAGGATATCTAGGACTGCAAAAGAGTTAAATAGTTAAAAGAATTTCTAGTGGTGAATGTGGCAATCTGACTTGAATTCAAATATCTAAGTTGTTTGGTCCTATAGTTCTTAGGGTTGAAAGAAAGCTAGTTTGTATGGCCCAAATGCAGTGTTTTGGAAACCCAAGGAGCAGACAGTTCTGCTTTCTCTCAGCTGGCAGACATACAAAGCTGTGCACACGGTGATGGCAATGTGGACTGACCAGGTATGCAGGGAACCTGTAGAGAAGGACACATGGCAAAAACTCAGAGAGGTCGTGCATAATGGGGCAAACCCAGAGAGCAGCTGCGGGTGCTCAGAGATAAGAACCATTCTTCCTTTGTGGTATATGAAGATAGAGAAAATTGCTGTTCTGTGCAAGCTGTTAATTTGGACAAGAGAATTTGGTCCCATTGTATGACTCTTGTATGGGTTCCATTATGTATATGTATTTCCATACTACAGAGGTTCAATTGTATAGATACATATACATATATATAACCACACACTAATCCAGGGCCACTTGAGTAAAGAAACATAGCAGGAACTCCCTTCCCTTTTCTTTCTGTCTTTGGGTCAAATCTCCTTACATATTATCCACGAAATTTCAACAATTTGATGATGTTTTTTTTTCCTGGAAGTACATTTTATTCTGCTGTCCATCAGTGCAGAGCATGTTGTGACTTTTGCTCAACTGTATGAAAGTGATGCTGAAAAGTGAGGAAGCAGATTGTCTTTGCTCAGTGTTGGCCACCAGAGTTCCCAGGGTCCATGTGACAGAGCTCTGTAGTCACTCAGAAGTACAGTTTAATGGACCCAGTTGAACTTGTGATGTTTCCAAGGCCAATCAGTGCCTTGCTCTGCACCACAGCAGCAGGATTGTGTGGTATTTGACTGCTTTACCAGTGTGTCTACCGTGCTATGCCACTAGCTGCTGCTGTGACAGCCTGACTCTTGTCAGGCTTCTGCACTGAATTCTTAGATTACTGCTGCTCTTTTACATGTTTTTCTACATAATACATGGATACTCAGCAAAAACCACAGGACATGAAGTACCATATTCACGGAGGCACAAACTGTACCTGGACAGCTCTCTAGCTGCTAAATGGGAAATGATGCAGATAATTTGCTATCTAAGCAGCTCTGATCTTAAAGCATGAATTCATATTCTGCGTAGGATACTAATGCAGATTTTATTACTTGTTCACTAAAAGAGCATTGGCATACTTAATATATTTTAAGGAATAAATAGAACTTTTGGGAAACAGTGTATTTGCATTGTGCATATCAATGCAGCAGCCATACCAAGATGCCTCTAGAGCACACTGTTACAATGAATTCTACAAAGGAACATGATGAGAATTTCCTGATTGTGAGTTGTAAAGGATAGAGCCACCTATCACTATGCACAAAGTCTGTTTTTCATTAGATGCTAGCTCTTTTTTTTTTCCTTTATAAATAAACTTAGCAGTCTGTTTTCTGTCTCACAGAGGTGGTTTTATTCAAGAAAAAATAACAACTAAGAGGCAGCCAAAGAATACTGGTGGATGACACATATGTCTGTGAAAACAGGTTCACGTATTTTAAGATGTGATTATCTTGGCTGAACAGAAGTTTAAAAAAATAAATAAATGGTACTACTGGCTGATGACAGTGATATCTCAAAGTTGTAGAAGACTACTGTGAAGTTCAGACTGTTTCTAAGCAGACTGAATACCACTATACGATTAATTTTATTATTATTTTATTAACGCTTTGTTCGCTGCTTTTTAAGCAGCTCAGGCGTTTGAGCGTTAAGTAAATTGAAGCTACTATCTTTGCAAATAAGTGTGCTTTCTTTTTCTGTGTAGGTCATTCAATTGACTTACATGTAATCATGTCAATATTTTCAAAGGCAAGTTGTCAATTAGTTTTTCAGGATTGGGGCTATATGGTGAGGGAGTATGGTGGCAGCAATGTGGCAGAATCTGCGTAAAAAAGGAGACAAGCAATACAGAGTGTGGACACATGGGTTTGAGATTATAATATATAAAGGACCATGCATATGGTTTAATTTGCTTAACCTGGCCACTTTGTAATTTATCTGGAGAGGAACTGGATCGTGTTTTTCATTGAGTAGCAGTTTTGGGGACACTGGGATTTGAATTCACAGAGTACCTTCCCTCTGGACTGATGAACTTGTATGTAAAATATAATGCTACCAAGGATTAAAAGTGACTGAAAAGACACTTCGCAGTCATTTTTGTCCCCTAACGGTCAATTAGGGATCACATGAGAAAGGCAGGAGACCTCTGGGAATGAGCAGACATCAAGGCCAGCATAGCTGTTCAACATCTTATCCGACTTCCTACTACTGTGACCTCTGAGGAACGCTGTCAACGCTGTGCTGGTATGTCTGGAAGGCTGCGATCTTTGTGGTGAAGATGTCAAGTTACAGAGAAAGTAGTTTTTCCCTCAACTGTTGGTAAAAAACAAGTCAAGTGGGGTTAATCTTGACTGCTAATGATTTTGGCCTTTTCAGGATGGTATTATTTGTGGTGCTGCACAGCTGCCTCTACTGCTGCTGTTTGGACCCAGTGTTGGCACTGGCGGCAAAGCTTTGCTTCTTTGTTGGTATCAGGTTGTGTCCCTCTGGGTGCTGGGTGACATTTCAGCCTGCCAGAGCTGTGGACTGTGTGGCAGGAGGAGGATTGGGTCTGTGTACAGTTTTGGTGGCGCAGAAGACTGATGAATATTTCTGCAGTTTCGAAAAAGGAAGTTAAAGCTTCATTCTGTTACTGGAACGTGAGAGTTCTTTTCTTTTGAAATTTTGTGTGAAGTAAGTTTGCTAAAAATCCAATATTCAAAAACCTAGAGCCTCGAGTACCATGAGGTTTAAGGAAATGTTTTCTATTTGGTTTGAGTCTTTGAAGACGCATTACCAGACTTTCTCCTATTGCATATTTTAAGGAAATATCATGACCTCACTTAATTTTGTGTATTCAATGAACTTGGTGCCATGAATGGTAAACTGGGAAAGGGCAAAAATATACCTGTATTTGGGATGTTTTCATGCATTGCTGCCCTTTTGTGAACAAACAACAGAAGCAGAATTTATCACAGCAATCTGGGGCTATCTCCTTTGAGATATACAGAAGTGTATCTGTAGCTTCTGCCCAAAAGGCGAAGAATTTTCTATTCTGTGCTTTTCTCTGTGCCCGGCCCAAGTACCACCTGGCCCATGGTGATTTCAAATGTTTTTCCTCTGCCCTGCAGTGTCTGAATGGGCACAGACTTCTTCCCAGTTAACATACAACAATCTCTTGTGCTGACTACTGAACTCTGATCTCTGGCTGGATGCACGCTTGTTTCTTCAAGCACATGTGGTGCAGAGCAGACCTGGAGCTGGGTAATTCATAAGAGCTGGGTGTTATTGGTATTACTACTACTTGAATGAGTCTGTATTATTTTGCGCAGCAGTGTGGTCACCTGGCAGCAGGTCATTAGCATTTTAGGTTTCTTTCCCTCACAACAAATGCACAACATGCTAATTACAGGGTTTTGAAAGCTAAGCAACCTGGTTTAAAATCAGACATTTTAATTTGCAGCTTTAATGGCTGTATTATAATAACTGGCTTGGCTCGGGGGAGAAGGGGAGAGAAGCACTTCTCATGTTCCAGTAGAAAGGTCCAATATAACAGAGGCTGACAAAATTAAAAACCTCATAATTTGACCTTTGCCTGGGATAAAAGGCTGTTTCATAACAATTTCCTTTTGTTCTTTGTTTAAGCCATTACTCCAAAAGGAGCCTCCGATTAATCTAAGTAAATGCATCATTACAGTCCTAATCCATGTCCTTCTGTCAGTGTCTGTTTTAATTAAATAAGAAACACTAGCAGAAAGATATCACGCACAAAGCTGTGGTTGGAGAAAGAGGGCTGTTTGATCAGGGCGAGATTAAAAAAGGCTTTACTGTTTTGTCCTTTTGCTCTAGATGCCATAATGTAGGTTAAAGGAAGAAAACTTGCCTAATAGTTTAGCACATTGCTCCCCATTACAATATCTAACTAACCAGATTTACCAATGAATCTGTCCCAGACACTCAATTAATTATATATAGAACATTCACAAACAGATGATAAGGCAACTTGGTTTGAGTAGTTTGACACATTAATATGTTTGGGACTGTATACACAGTTGGCCAGAAATTGCATTCAAGTAGCAGGTTTTTTATATTAAATAAAATATTGATTAAAGCTATTTAGGTACATTCTTTCTTTTTAGTAATTGTGGCTCACAAATTGTAAATATGATCCTTGCAAGCCCCTGATTTTTTGAAAAATAGTTTTGTTTCTCACAAAATCAGAACAATTGTTTTACAGCGGTGAAGGGCTGAAAGGTCCATTTAATAAATGTTGTAACATCCAGGTAGTTAATATTGCTAAAGCAATGCATATGTAACAGACTCTTCCTCAAGGTAGCATTTCAAGATCCCTGTGTTGAGGGTTTTCTCCCATATCCAGGCCATTATTTGATGTAATGAAAAGAGAAAGTGTGCAACACAGAGACTGTTAATTAATTTAGCCTAACAAGATGAAGATAAATGAAGCAAAGCATGGATTGAATGAAGCAAGAGGTCTTATTTACGAGTTAATACTACTTTATATTAGGCATTTCTCAATTTACAAAAGAGAGGAGTTTAAAGAAAAGGTATTCTGCAAAAGCATGTGAAAAAACTTTACATTTTATGAGTGGTTCCTAGAACTGATGGAAATACCTTTTGGGTTAATCTTTAAGTTTTCCTCTCTCTTTCCATGCCCCCCCCCCCCCCCCCCGCTTCACGATTATTTTTCTCAATTTGATTTACAATATGTTGATAAGAATGAGAAAAACAAACCCTAAACGTTTTCCCATTGAAATCAATAGCAAATTACGAATGGAAACTCTTGCAAGGCCAAATTGTGTAGTATTTCATTGTTTATATTAATCCAGAGTCATAGCTTGTTTTTGAGCAATTTGTGGGTAGAAAGATGCATTAAGAGACATAACTATAAAAATACAATAAGACATGATTTTAGTTTGCATTCCAAAGTGTAAATCTATTGTTGCTTATGTGTTTTCAACTGTCCTGTTGAAATGGAAGCTAAGAGAGTGATCCAGGATAGTGTTAATTAACAATGATTCTATGAAATAAAACTATGATTTTTGATTTGGGAGAATGTTTTTTTTCTCAAGACCATGTTTGTTTTAAACATTTTGTGAAAAGCTGTGGTTGCTAATTCCTTAACAACTAAAAAAACCCCAAGATTAAAAGGCTTGTCAGAGATTTTAGATGTCTCTTCTTCCCAGTCCCAAATTTAAATAAAGACTATCCGAAGCTAACAGTAAGCTACAATTTGCATCAGTTCAGTCACTGCATCTCAAGGTGTACATTATTCGGCTTCCCAATGACAAAATTTAGGGTACAATTCTATAGATGTGAAGAAAAAAAACCAGAGTCTGTCATTTTTAACATCTAACAAACTAAACAACAAAACAAAGTCCTGTGCTGTGGCTGATTAGAGATACCTTTATCAGTTTGTCCTAAACCCTGAATTGTAAATGACGACCAAACATACTAGGCCATTTTTTTTTAATAAAACATCCTCATTTTTACAGATGAATTGGGTCTGTCCACTATTTGACCTTCTGCCATGATTTCTGTCTGCAAAGGAAATGCCTTCCCTCCTTTTGCAGTAGCTAGACAGGACAGCGTTATCTACAAGCAGTGTCACTACAAGCAGTGGTCGCCACAAATAGCATTATTATGGTCTCTATGTTTTTATCTTGGGGGTCATGAACAAATCCATGCAACTGCTTCTAAAGATTTCAATAAATAGGACTTTTTATGCAGACAATTGGCTTTTATATTACTTTTAAACAAAACTACTAGTCCATCAAGAGTTTCAAAAGGAAAACAATTCTACAGAGTGCTGGTATGGCAGCACAGACCAATCATTATGGCACCCATTCTCCAGTCCTTTATTTTTCAAGTCCACAACAATAGGTTGTTGATTCAATGGACAAGACCAGAACAATTAAGTTCTCTGTTTAGCAGCAGTGCAGCATTTTAATGCCCTCCTCTAATAATGGTCTCATTATTGTTATTCTAAGACTGGGCCTCAGGAGGAGGAATATTTGCTGGAGGTACGTCATTATTTTGCAAATTTCGATTAGCTCATCATGTTGTCTGTACTGTGAAAATCGTAGCTAATTAGGGCAGTCAGTTAGACTACCAGCTTTTGAGCTTATGAGTTAAAAGGTAGCACACTTGATAGGCCAATGATGTGAAAAAGGTGGTAAAAAGAGGGATTAGAGCTGTTGCCTTAGTAACTCTAACTTCCATCTGTGCGGGAACAATGGACCTGTGTTTCTCCTCCACCTTGGTGTAAAAATTGGTTTTGTTTCGAAAGGAAGGGGCTTTTTATGACAATCTGGAATTCAGCCTAACGGGGTGTAGTTTTAGTTGTTAGAAGAGACCATTGGAGGATAGGAAAGACGAAAGGTCATGGCGAGCTCCAAGGACATGAAAGGTCATTGTCTCTCGTAACAATAGTGGATTGTTTGGTCCCATTATTTCCAGCCAACTACTCAGTCAGGTGATAGAAAGGATACTACCAGTTTAGTCAGGTGGAACAGGAGAGAAAGATAATGCACCTACTAAGGAACAAAAGATAACTATAATTCGCCTTTATTAAACAAAGTTGCACTTACTTGTGGCCATCCTGTGAAAAGGGTTGTTTACTGACTTACTATTCCAGCCTGCTTTGTTCAGCACTGCCTCTGTAGGCCATCACATCTCTGGGAAGCAATCCAATGTGTTAGAAAATGTTGTTTAAGCTTTCTTCCCATGAAGAGGAGCCCCCAGGAGTACCACTGATGTGATAGTTAACAATAAATGTAGTTGTATCTTTCTCACACTATTGGCGTTCTTAAAAGGCTTTCCTTCAAACACAGAATAAAATTAGCTATAAATATGAAATAAATTTGCTTCAAAACTTTATAGCATTTTATCATAAATTCTACAGCACATATTGCAGAAAGTTTACAGCAAACTGTATTAGGCACTACCGAATAGAGAGCAGAGACCTATAGTTGTGTAAAAATAGATTAGCTATAGGACTACTCTTATGCAAAAGGAAATAGATAAAGTCTCATCAGTGCTTTGCAGAAGCTTCAGGAGACTCCGTGCCTTTGTTTTAAGGAAAAAACCAGAACTACTGCCGTATTATTTAATGAAACAGCTATAGTGGAGTTCATGAGGAAAGCATTTCTGTTAGTGAATGGAGCTGTCACCTCTTACATTTTTCCAAGAGCATCCAAAACCCCAATTCACTGTTTTTCAGAAAGACCATTTTTTCCTCATTCTTTCCCTACTTTTGTAGCATTATGCCTTAGTCATCCATGCAACAAGTTTATTTTTCCTTTTCCTCTTACCTCTGTCCACAACCAAAGCACATCCCAAGGTCCTTCACATATCCCCCAAAGACTAGTTTCTTTAGGTGAGCATTTCCAGAATGTTCCACACTCTTATATGAGCTCTCTGAACCCTTTTAACAGGTTTGTTTTATAATCTTTTTACTCATTTCACAACAGACCTGCCAGAGCTGTATTGAATTTTTATGAAACTGATAACATAGATGTAATTTATTACTATAACACTTGAAAAATAAAATTACATATAATTTTTAGGTATCCCATCTTAAACTCTTCTGACCTTATTTGAACTCCCCTTTTTTAGCTTTTCTGGGCCTCTCTTATCTCATTTTCACTCGTGGCCACTCTTGCTCTTGCTTTCTGACAACACAGATGGGTGGCCTTGCACAAACTGATAACTGTGGCAATTTCTCAGCACACTATTCACTAATAAAAGATGTTATTTTCAGAATTAGGCAGGCATGTGTCATACTTACTTGCTGGCTGAAGATGAGAGGTCGAGCTGTGGCTTTCTGGGAGCGTGTGGTCGTATGAGCCATTGGACTTTACAGCTCCCAGGTTGTTGATGCACTGTTTTACCAGCAACTAGGTTTAGTAATTAGAGTCTTTCAGAAAAAGGAAGTCTTGCTTTAAGTATTTGTAAGCTTTTAGTTTTTTAAGATAATCTATTCTTAATTTTCTCTTTAGCTTTCTATTTAGTTCTCATTTATGTGCTAGCCTACGTTTTGTTGTTTTTGTATTACAATGAGCCGAACAGCGTAGTCTGCTTAGTTCAAAATGGGAGCCCTGCAAAGGGTTAACCAGCAGAGAATTACAAATGAACTATCAGGAAAGTTGATTATTAATCCAGCAAGAGAGAAAATATCCTTCCAGTTAGCAAGAATTAGTACCTGAAGAGCTGATAATATTGTTCGGGCTGTCGGTGTGGAATGGCAAAACCAGGTAAGCTAATCATCTTCTCAAAGGAGCAAAAGCTTTTCTTTCTGTTTTTCATTATAAGAGAGTTTAGTTTTTAAAAGAATCTTTGTTATTTTACTTAAAGTATCAGCATGTGAAACAGCGTATGTTGATCCTCAGTTTCCTCAAATGAATGAAAGAAATTAAACTTGTGTTTAGCTTTGGTAAGAAGATACTTTTCTAAGCCATATTTCTCAGCTACACGATGTATGTAACTGTGAAATATCATAACGATTCCTTCCTGGTTTGCGGTTAAGTGTGAGAACTGATTACAAAACCTGGAGAGTCCTTTGCAATTGCAAGCTAATATATTACGTAAGTCTGTCTTTAGTTGTGCTTGGACATATTGTGGAGGTTTAAAGGAACTTTTATATTTCATTCAGAAGTATTAGATTTCAGTTTTCACACTGTATGAATGATTTATTTAAGGGTGTTTCGATATTGTGAACACATTTCTGTTCATTAAAATTTTTGTTTTTTGGGGGGGGTGGTTCAAAAATCTATGATCTGGGGTTAGAAGGAAATGGATGTTTGGTAAACATACCACTGTGTTTATACAGAGAAATGTAAATGAAACAATTAGGTCAGTTGAATATAATCTCATAATTTGGTAATTTTTTAGAAACTCAAAGCCCTATCTTGGGAAAACTTTCAAATTTGTGCCCCTGACACTAATAAGTAGGTATGATAAACATGTCTTTTTTTCAATGTAGTCTTTAATATTTAGCTTATCATGTAAGAGTTGTGCAAAATCTTTTAAATGATAGTTTAGTACTGTGGAAACTAGAAAGTCTGTATTTAGCATTTAACAACTTTTGCTATGTTGTGTGCTGTTACTTAAATTAGTACTTAAAAAAATTCTGATTTGCTTGTAGAATGGAATTCAGTGTTCACATGATGTGACTACAGTATCTGTCTCGGTGAAAAAGGGCTTACCAAGTCCAGATTTTAGCCTGTTATGTATGAAACAGCCTGAAAGCTATACAAAAGGATTTGTGGTGATACAAGAATGAAAATACAGATAAAAACTGAAAGTATTCCAAATTTAAAGGCTGAGCCCCTGTAGCAATGTAGTTCCATGGGGTAACGTTTCATGAGCTGTAGAGAAAGGAAGAAACCTTTTAATTTTGGGAATGGGATTAGGATGTGGCCTCAGGCAAAGGAGAAAGAGAAAGGAAGACAAGGAAGTGGGGAAAGTGAAAGGGAGAAGTGGTGTTTGTCTGACAGCGTCATTGTTTTGCATGTGACTTTGGCCTCCCTGAGCAGAGGGACAGCTGGTGGCCAAGTTCTCTGAAGGGCGTCTCACCAGGTTAGAGTAAATGAAAAACCCCGAATTTGCTGTTGATGGATCTATCAGGGCAACAAATGGTGGCATGCTAAATATTCAGATACACACAGAGGCAAATAACTTCTTGAGGCACATTTTATCTGAGTATTTTAAGGAGAATGGGGACAACGTAAATAAGCTGCATTTTCCGAGTTTGAACACCAGCATCTAGGAAATATATAAAGAGCAAGAAACCCAATGATGAAAAAATTATCACACAGGAAATGATATACGTAGAAAAAAACAAGATTGTAATTAGTGGAGGAAAGTAAGAAACTGATTAGAGAAATGAAATTTCCCAGATGTTTAAGGGAAAAATGAAAGTTAAATTAGATAAGCTCTTTTAACTAGTATTGGAGAGGATTGCTTGCTTCAGAATGGGAAAGCTAAACTTAAAATTAGAAAAGAGCTGGCAACTTGAGTTTAGCTCAACTGTTTTCCTGCACGAGTGACTCTTTGGAATGCTCTGCTTGGAACATCATCAGGAACAACTAGTGTAGTGCTGTTGGGGAAAAAGTAAAACACAAACTGAAACTCACTGTATGCTTATTTGGAATGATTAAGGTGATTATGTTACTTATGTGTGTACTAACCCACAAATTAGACAAATTGGTTGGATTTTGAAGTAGTACTTCAGGATTTATTGTATTTCATGTATATATGTAGTTGACACTTGAGCTCTAGCACTGTACTGGTTCAACTGGTTCATTTTAGAATTAATTGTAAGCATTAGCTTATTGACAGAATCCTAAATCATCAAACACTACCTGCAAAGGAACAGAAATAGTCTTGATCCCCCACAGCTATAAAACTGTGTAAATTAGCTGTTATTTAATTATTATTGTTTATACCAACAGGGATAAAAGTAATATTCTTAAGTAAAAGATAGAAACAAAAGATATCAAGCAGAAACTGTGGGATTTTTGTGGTCATTCCAGTGACTTGTTTCAAATTCAACAGCATGATGGTGTAACCTTTGAAAAATGTCCCCCTACAATTCAGTTTAGCTGGCACCACTGCTTTTGTGCCAGTTCCTGTTCTCAGTTGTGTATTACAGGAAAAAAAATGCAGAAAAAAACTCCAACCAAAAAAGTTAGACGTGTCTGGAATAGGTTGATAAGAACATCATCTGATTTTCTGGAACTAGTTTGACTGAGCAGGGTGTTCATGTTAAGCAAAATTGTATTTTCTTCAACGCAGACTGTGTAGATCTGAACCTGTTTAAAGGCTTAATGTCGAGGAAAGATGAAGTTCCAGAGGTCTCTGACTAACTAGACACACATCTGGAAACACAGCTGCACTCAGGGGAGGCTGCTGAAGCAGTTAGCCTGCAAGCAAGCAAGCCATTCTTGTCCCTACATGGTTGGGGCAGTAAGATGAGATGACATGGAGGGTGGAGCATAAATATCTATATGTTTCTTGATTCTCTACTTTATAAAAACCTGTTAGTAGCCAGGAAGAAGCTTGTCTACAGAAACAGATGGCCAAAGCAAAGTTTGGGCCAGGTTATTTTTGTTTCTTGGACCACACCTTGTCTGTGGCGACAGTACTGGAGAGAGAATGTGTTTCAGTTCATTAGGAGCTCGGTGAAGCTCTATGGATAACACTGAAGTGTTTTATAAGATTCAGTGTAAAGCTGCATAGTTCAAGGAAGATCATGTCTTATTAGCTATGGCTAAGGTCAGTTATCCACACAATGAGGGGGAAACTCTTTCATAAACAAGTAGATAAATATGGGGCAGGTGGTGCTTAGCCTGGCTTCAGGCTGTAATATTACCAAAAGAGCTCACAAACAACTCCAGCTTTTACTGAGTCCTTATGGAGCATCAGCAGCATAGAGTGGTCAGATATAAAATTACAAGGTTATGTCATGAAAAAAGGACAAATTCAGGGTAATCTCTACAAGGTATTAAAGAGAGAATATAGAATCATTAGAACACTCCTTCTGGAAGAAAATAAATTATAAAATGCAAGAGCTGAAAAAAACCAAATTAAACTTACCTCATCTAAACATGAGAATAAAATAGGCCTAGTGTCTTGTGGGTTTTGCTTTCTGCAAACTCTGTAGTGTTCCATGTGTTTCAAAAAGCTGGTTAGATACATAGGTGTTTATTAACACTTGATCCATATCTGATAACAGAGAGAAATTGTATAAAATTTCATTTTGCCTTTGGGGCTAGCATTTTTACTGTCTTATAGAAAATGATTTTATCTTAAACAGCTGCAAAAAGAGAAGAGCTTGAAGAGTTAATTGAATCACATGCTGCTAAAGGAAAACCTTTTTTCTTTCCTTTTTTTTTCCTCATCTGAAGTAGGAGTTACATGTGTTCCTTATTACACCCAACATATTCCAGTAGTTTTTTAAAAAGACATACTCATGAAGCAGTGTATTCTCAAAGACACATTATTTTCAGCTACTAAATCCTGGAGCAATCAAACGTGTCATTTTTCACCTTCTGAATACAGTTCTGCGGCTGTAGTGGATGATAGCACACAACATCCATAGAACTGCAAAATGTATGACCCTGCCTGTCTGTACTACACAGGTTTTGGGTGTATTTTTATAGCTGCCAGAGGAAAATCTGCTGGCATTTCTTTCAAAGATAGTACAAATCAGTGTTGGTGTAGTTATTAATTATTCTGCGGTCTTTAGACCAAATGTTTTCATTGTAGTAGAAACACACACAAAAACAACCACCCAAGACAAAACCCACAGCAAATCTGCTTTAACTGTAATCACCCAAGTTTGGGAGAGCCAAAGGACAGCAGACTGAGTGTTTTCCCACAGATGGGTCTGTTGTACAGACCAGACTGATGAGGTTGTGATGTGCAGGTGTTCAGTGTTGGAGGCAAATAGGGGTGTTCAGAACAGAGTGGAGATTTTTCAGGGCACTTTCTGCTTCGGTATGTCAAACAACCAAACTCCATGATGCTGGGAGAAGGCCAAGGCTGGGCACTTCAGCAGCAGCTATCATGCACATCCTTTTGGCCTTTCTACCTCTGAACAGGAACGGATAAAGTAAAAAAATATATATAATGTAAAATAAAATATATATATATAATTTATAAATTAAAAAAATATATTTATATATAACATAAAGTAAAAAAATATATATAACAGTTTGTCTGCTAATATTTTATGCTCGTGCGCAAGTTTCCTGGCATTTTACCATTTTACTGGAGGAGAATCATGTCTTTAAACCTCAGTGAGAATTGCAGTAGCCAGATCCTAATTGTTCAGGCTCTTTTTTTGGATTTTGGTTTTTTTTTTCCTGTTGTTTTTTTTTTTTTTTCCAAAGCAAAGTTTTCACCAGGATTGTGCTTGTTTAGTTCCAATTCAAAGACTTGTTCCACCTCCCTATGAACTTGCATTTTAAAAAAGCCACGTGTATAAGCATACATCCCAATTTTTGCATAAAAAATGTGAGCTAAATCACAAATGTCCTTGTTCTTGCTTTACCAGGGTAGGCTTTTAGCATTTACTGAAGTGATGTATATGGTTTACTAGTGTTTATACTGAATCTTTCTTGTCTGTGCTTTTTCAATAGACTGCTTTTCCTTTGAAAAAAGTATTTTTAGGATGTTGTGGATTCATCTTTCTACTTTTCCCATCAGTTGTATTCCGTTTAACACTATCGCCACCTTAGAGAGCACAGTGCTGAGAGAAAACAGAGTAGCTGCTGGTGACCCCGTGACAACTGTCTGGTAAACCTGATTACTAACCTAGAGCGTTGTTCAATCTAAAGGCCAAATAAAACCCTGCAGGAGAGAAACATTGTTTTGTTCTAAATGCCTATTAGGAAGGGAGCTGCTGTGTTATAAGCAGCAGAATAATAAGCCTCCCTGGCTTGTCGGGGTTCAGATCTGGGCATTCAGTGCATACTTGCTTAGACTTCCTATTGCAAAGAAAGAGCTAAGTTTTGGAACCGATGTCGAAGTCAACTAAAACAATAATCAGAAATAGCAGCTTTGTGTTTCAGGGAGGATCAGAGTCTACTTTGAGCTGTACTGATATAGTTCTAAAGATAGAATATGGACCTCATTAGGGTTATTCTCTTCTGCACCCTACAGCTGTGACATGGAATCCAGAGTTACTGGGTCCCCTGTCTCCTGCTATCTGCTTTTAGCTGTTTTGTCTCTGCAAGCAAAGAAAGAAAAAAATAAAAGTGACTACTTCATCTACTAGTATCAATAATAATTTCTGAATTGTATGAGAAATGTCACTTTCCTATTTTCCTAAAACTGATGTTTTCGGGGAATAAATTAGAAAGAAAGCTTGGTGCCAGCAAATAAATTTTTGAGCCTTCTTATAAATGTTTTTTTTCACTATCATACCATTCATTATCCTTCAAGGGTACAATCGGCATGCCTTAGGTCATAGAAGTTGTAGAAATTTTAACTCATCAGTGGTAATGCTCTGATTTTACTTCCGCAGCTCCAGCAGTGAAGCAATAATTTTAGTATAAAAAATGTGCCAGTATGTTAAAAAACCTCTTCAAAAGTTACTAGAACTACACAAAATGGGTTGACCGATATCAACCAAATCTAGAGAGACTCAGTCGTACAGCAGGCAATTGAAAGAAAAAACATTTAAAAAATATATTGCTTTGTGAACCTGCAATGTGGTTTTCAGAACCAGAATGGGAAGAGATCTGCGCTTTAGAAAATTTGTGAGCAAGCACTATATCAATTACTGTAGTTCTCACTGGTAACAATTAGTATAGTGAATTCCATCCATATTATGTGTAGGCGTGTCAGTCTAAACAACACATAATTATATGCAGGTTAGAGAACTTTTATCCACTTATTTATGTGTCTGTGTATACAAGCATGCACGCAGATACATACACACATGGATACAAGTCCATTTTGTCCACTATTTATATGTATTTCTACAGATGCAAATATACAGGTGGACATATATGTGCATCTAATGGTCATGTGCACAGTAATATCAGTACGTAATTTTTGTACTAATATTAGGCACAAAGCTTCACACTCCCTTAAAAGTACTGTCTGTCTTCCATATAATTCTACTTTCAGAGATGACAATCTATAATTCAGAGGGCAAATACAGCAAAAATTATTGAGTATTACTTGATAAAATCAGGAGTAGATGAGAGTGTTTATGATTCTTCCAGGCCATTGGTAGCAGTTTTATTTGTGTAATGCGTGTGCCAGTGCTAGCATAGCAACGGGCCTGTGGCCATCCCTATGTTCTACCTCGCAGTTGCAGGATTTCTATTATTAAACAAATAGAGACTTGGACATTGTACATGTTTAATTATTAGCTAAGATATTATTAAAATTGTGTTTAGAGATTATAGAGATATTATAGATATTTTTGCCAATTTTTTTAAAAATTATTTTTTGTCTTTTTTTAAGAAAGATTTCAGGAGAAGAATCTTTAAAAAAATACCTTCCTGGCAATATCTGTAGTAGTCCATGAAGGGTTAGTGTCTCCTAATTTACGTAGAAGTCTGGAACATAATTCCTTTTCTCATTGTTTCTGTTGCTGTCTTCTGTAGAATATCATCATCTTCTAATGTGATGTTATGTTGTGAAAACTGAATATTAACCTAATCAAAATAGCTTTGAGATGCTTGATTAGATTTTTTGTGTTTGCTAGAAAATAGATTTTTTTTTAATAGCTTTTATTTGTAAATGTTTCTTACAAGAATAAGCGAGTATCAATTCTTTCTAGTATTCATCCTACTTTGCTGATCAGACTTCTTCAATTATAAGAAGTGTCTATCACTTTTCTGTCCAATAAAAGATAATAAAGTACACATACTTTTCGGCTTGAACACATAGGAAATGTTTTCTTACATCCTTGAAGTCAGAGGACAAGTGATTAACCCCAAAAGTTGCATCAATATTTTTAATAACATTACCACTGATGGCTTTATTGTAATGATAAGAGAATTTAGGGATCTTTTACCTACAACTTAAGAAAGCATCCTTATATGATGTTACAGAGTTTTTGTGGAATTGCTGGGATTCGTGTATGATTGGTAGAGATTTGCTATTGGCCTGAGAGTATCAAATTTGAGCTACTGAACACTTGCACATTTGTGTTCAGTGGTGACCTGAGAATCATGGACTAGTAATAAGGGGGCAGAAAAAAGGGGCTTGTGTTCCATTTTGGTTTCAACAGCTCCATTCCCACCTAAAAACTTTTTGGAGAGCTGTTCCCTATACTCAGTCATTTACTCTTCCTGCCAGGTGATTGTGGACTCACTGGCAATGCTTTGCTGGCTTTAACATTTTAGCTTGCAGATAACATTTTTTTTCTTCTCTTCGGTGGTATTTAATACCATTGTCATAGCTGAAGACCCAAGTCTCTCTCTCTAGTCCACGGAGTGGTATTACTTTAATTTCATGGAACCCCATAAAGACCATTAAGCTCCATACAGGCCCCTGCACTTTGCTTATTAATTACAGACATCAGACTGCAAGGTCAGGCACATAATTTTCATAATTTAGAAATAATACTGGATCAAGATTTTTAATACGTTGGTCTGTTGCCTTACAGCTTTTGATAGTGCCAATTTTTCTCTCTGTAACAAACATGGCATAGTTACCCGACCTTTGTTATCCCATTGTGTTGGTTTATAGGTTGATAACCATTCTGTGAGCTATGAGGTGTGGACCTGCCCCCGCTGCATTCCCTGAACTAAAGAGAAAAAGAAAAACAAGAAAGAGAGGAAAAAAGAAACCCCTCTCCACTAACCATTAAATTGTAGGGTGATCTGGAGATAAAAGCAGAATCTCTTTTTTGCTTTTCAAATATTTGCTTGGCCTTCAAAAGGTATTTGCCTTTTGTGTTTACATTGGATTTATTTTTTTGGCCTACATGCAGAAAGAGAATGATACATTAAAGAATAAAGGACAATAGTGAGGAAAATGCTCTCAGTTTTCACATCTAGCCTGCATTTTCTACTTTAGGTTTATTTTTTTAATCTTGTCTACTTTTATTTAAATAGAAACTGCTGAGTATTGTAAAGGGTTGTAAATGTGAAAGTATCAGATGAAGTACAGTACAAGAAGATTATCTACAGGTTGGCAGGCAGTAATGAGAGTTGGCAAAGTGCCATTTTCCTCTACGAACCTTTGGGACCTTAAATTATTCCTGTGTGTGGCAGAACAATGTAAGGCTTCAAAAGCCAGTGTTCTGTCACTTGCAGGAGTGCTTCTGCTGTTCCTGAGAGAGGCAGGTGAGGTTTGTCTCTGTAAAGTTGTATAAATCTTCACCAAGGCAAAAGGAAAGATGTTTTGGCTGAGAGTTGACATCTGCGTCACATCATCTTCAATTCTTTCCTTCTGGATGGCACTGGAACTTCCTTGGAACCTTCATTGTTCCTTGTGGATTTGCTTTCATTGAAAGAACAGGGTTTAAGCAAGTTTACATAAAATATAATTTAATTTAAAACCCCATATTTAAGGGAAGCATCACTTTATGAAAATTGCCTGTCCCAAGGCTATCTTTTCTGTTGCTCAAGTCAGTCCCTTTGTTGAGTTACACACAACTACTATAACATCAAAAGCTTGTGATTTTGTTAGAGTGGAGTCATGAGGTGGAGATATTTCCCAAACCTTCTTGCTGTAATATTTAATATTTTTGATGCTACTAACTTAAAAACAAACATGACCTAATGATTTATTTGAAGCATCTTGATTAACGTGCTTTCAAAACATGGGCATTTATATTAGATAAAAATATATTTCACCACATGTACGTCATAAAGCTCTTAGCATGTTACAGTTTGTGAAAATTACAGTCAGTTAATAATGTGTCAGCTCCCCACTGTGTGCTTCGTAGGATACTGAATGGGTGTTACAAGATTTATTTGCTGGATTTTGCAGGTTTTCTGTAGCGTGTCAGATGCCTTGCTGATTGCTTGGTGAAGCCTAGAGCATGAGCTCCCTCCTGCAATGTTTACTTTAAGTCAATCTACATTTGCTTAAAAGTATGACAGGATTAAAATCAGATCACCTCCTTGGAATTCTCTTAAAAGCCTGGATACTCTTTAGTGAGACTATTGTGCGTAATTTAGACAAACACTTACGTGGGAACCACAATTTACTTCATAGTTCTTAGAATTACAGGGAATGGATTGTTAATAAAACGTGTGTTGCAGTGTTGCTAAAGTGGAAATAATACTGCAAATAATTTATACGTTACTCTGGGATTTTGAAAGGGCATAGGAAGTTATTTCATGTTTATTGACTTTGTTCGTAATGTAATTAGAAGGATTCTCTCTCCTTTTAAGGCTTCCATTCTTATGTATTTCCTTGACCTGCTCATGTCTTCGAATTCTTTCATTCATAGAGAGAATTACTTGGCCTTGTTGATATAGTGTTATTTTCCAACTAAAATCTTAGAAAGTGGGAATGCTCAGTTAAGTTTTGAGTTGTTTTTAGTCATTATCTTTCTGGCGATTTTTTTTCTTGCTGGGATTACATTGGAGCATTTCTGTCTAAATGTTTCCATCCGTGTCCTGCAGTGCAGGCAGACTTGAAGTTTAGTTAGAAGGTGCAGAAATACTTGTTTTCAAATAGTATAAAATCCTGAAAACAATTGATGACTGGGATTAAAATTGTAGGAGTGCCAAGATGGCGGGCAATTTGGGCAATGCAGAGGTGGTCTCTGTGGTGTTCCATCGAACTGCCATATGGAATGTTGTATCAGGATAATATGGTTTAAACTGGATGGGTAAATTTCTGTGTGACTTCAGGAGCATCTAGCACCAACTTTGTGTAGCAATTCTATTTTATAGGCAAAAGAACCAAAGGGAGTTTAGAAAAAGAGAAATTGTGTGAGTTGATTTAGCATTTGAGGCTCTTGTCTGATGCTAATAAAGGTTTCTGATGTCATTCTTTTTGTAGCTATAATGTACAGTACAGAAATAATTTGTATAATGTGTGCTTGCATGTACTATCTTGAATGAGGTATACGTTTATAATTTCTGGCTTTCAGATTTAAATCTGTGAACACAGCAAGAGCTCAATGAGTTCTGGTAATAATAGTCCTATAATGCAGAGATCCTGAGAACTTCCTTGCAAATGGAAGGAGTCATTCATCTCACAAAAGTGGTAGAGAAAGAAACTTAGCAGAGCTGCAAAGAATCATTTCTTGCAAGGGTCACATAGAATAGATTAGACCATAATAAAAATATTTTTGGGACATCTTAGGATTTTGAGAGAGGCAGTTAAAAAGGAGCTTTGAAAATGGGTGTTTTGAGATGTATATTTCAGATCTACCACTTTGTCCAAGTTTCTATCTCATGTGCCCTAAACCCATGCATACTATGAATTATAGGCTTTAATTCCCTGTCTGCTTTCTACTGAGACCATATATCAGGAGAATAAGGCTCTTTTCCAGGTAATTATTGGGGGAATTATAACCCTGGTTTTCTTTCTGTTTCTCTTTCCCATTTTGTGTGTAACTATGTATGCAAAGTAGGAGTGGTAGAAATTTCTAGAATTAATATGGAACAAAAATTTATTTTTTTTACTTTTTCTTTTAATTTGCAACTTCTCCAAACTTTCTTCTTCATTTAAAATTTACCTTTCTTCCCTGCTTTGTAAAAATATATTTATTTTGTGTTGGTTTATTTGGAAATATTAGACCCCTGTGGGCAGAGGTTTTGGAAATATCATATAGAGTGTTCCTTGCATGCACAATGAAATGGTAATTTTCTTTCTGTCTTGTGTTTTCACATTTTTTTTTATATTTGGTTGTAATTGTATTTCATTGTGGAAAGTGTTTTCCACAAACAGGCTGGACTGGCACACTGCTGGGGCACCTTCAGGGAGCCCTGTGGCTCTGCAGGGAGTGATACAAGCTGATAACGTATTTCTATCTTTCTAGCTCAAAACTTGGAATATTTAAAATACTAAGTCTGCATCCGGTCGTTTTCATAAGGTTTCTGGCAAATCTAGAGGAGGTGTTCCTAAAATCTTCTCCTGGTACAGTACCACGCTGGAACAATTCCTATGCCACCTTTCAGTTGGTGTCAGGTGACAACTTTCTGGTAGGTGCTGGGCAGACTTTTGGTCCATCAGGCCTGTTAATCACTGGTTTAAGCTTAACCTGGTCTCTGGGCTAGTTTTGAAGTGCCTCCATCTCTCCTTTCCTCCCCATGCCCCAAAACCCATGCCTTGTAAAGCCACCTGAGAGAGCCCCAGGCATGTCTTGACCCTGTTATTAACCATTCAGAAGGAGGATGAGTGGGAAGCACCCCATAGCCTCTTTAGAAAGGTCTGGTGCAAGGGCTGTTAGAGCTGGTGGTGACTGCAGTGGGAACTAGGGGGAAGTGTGAACCCATTCCCACCGGTGATCCACGAGGTCTGCCTAGTAAAGCTGCACCTTAAAATATCTTGAGTGAAATCCTGATTCTGCTGAAGTCGCTGGGTACTTAGGCATTAATTTTATGTAAGCAAGGATTTCACCAGTATTTTTATTTTGCAGCTGTGGAGGGGGGGAAGCCTGAACCAAGATGAATGTGACTTCACGTTGTGAAATAGATTCTCTGCTAGTTTCATCCTTGCCTTCCTCCCATCTGAATAACTGTAAATGATGTTCTCTGTTAATAAGTGTGTACTTTGTCTAAATTGCATTTATTTTTCTTTTGACATATATACCATTTTACTATTAATCATCCCCTTCTGCTCTTTACTGTACAAAGACTCTGTTGTGCTGATGGAACATATTTAATCTTTGCTATGTTGTATTTTATTTCTATTGTTGCTTTCCCATTTCTTTATGGAAAATCTTTCTTTATTGACTCTTAAATCATGGGTTAAGCCCTTATTGAAAACATGTTCTGTATGTACTTCTTGCAAGTAAAAGAAGTTCTTTTGAGGTTATAGGCTAGGCTTATACAAATACTTCACTATACAGTAAAAATGCAGAGGTCTCCTATATGTTATCTAAAGCTAGAAATATACCCATTTACTCAGCAGCACATCATAAAAGAGATGCATACTATGTTCATGTCTGTCAGTGCCTTAAGTCATCACTCTACAGCCTTTTTTAAATTCTCTTTTTATTGAAACCAAGAAACAAAACAAAGACAAAAAAAAAGCAAAACCAACATCAATTACATGTCAACATGACATCAAACAGCATAATATATCAGAAAAATAAATGTATGATCTGGTGACTCAATGATTTCTGTCCATATGGCATTTACAGAGAGGTAAAGAAAAGGCAAATAGCTACACATCTGTATTGGGAAAAATGTCCAGTATAAAATTGGCCATCGTGACAGCATTAGAAAACTCTCAGCTGAGATTAACTGGAAATAAATAACACACAGAAGGGGAAGTGAGGTTCCAACAGTCTTGCTCTTATATATATTTAGAGTTTTGTGCAATGAGCTTTGTGCAGGTATAAATCTTTTTATATAAAGATTACTTTAAGGATGGAGATATTCTACTTGCTGATGCTAGGTCCAGGTTTATAGATGGATGTGTAGTACAGCTGCATGCAGAGCGAAGCAAAAGTGCAATGAGAAAAAAAAATAAATCTCTGAAAATAAATGTGACTATCTGGTGAAACTATTAAAATGAATACTGACTTCAAGACTATTTGTATATTTGCTGAAAGACATATGAAAAAGCCTCTTTGTATAAGTGCTAAACACATGAAAACCACTGAGAATCAGTTAAGCCCCTAAAATAATAATCTGGGAATTCCATTCATTATTATAGCAAAGGGCATCATAACTTTATGGTAAGTAGGGAAGGGTGGGAGAGAGAGGTGAGACTGTGGGGGTGGGAACTAGAGAAAGAAAACCCAGAAAGATCCAGAATCAAACACAGCCTCTGTTATTTGAATTTGCTGTTCGTTTTCAATGGAGTGATAACTGGAACAGCTCAGCCTGAACTGCCTGGCTCGACACTCCCCGTTCTAAGGAACTTGGATGTGTTTCACAGCTTACATCTGGACAGCAGGGCACAAGGGAAAAAGCCACAAGGATGGATCGCATTCTCTTTGCAGTTAGGACTTGAATCTAATATGTAATCAACGTATGACAAAGAAACCTATGTACACATAGACACATACATTTATGTATCTACACACACATGTTCATGTGTGTATAAATCCAGAGTCACACGGAATTTCTCCTCATTTTGCTGTTAGGTTCAGTTCACAGATCTATGTTCTGTCTCTCCAGAGTCACAAGAAGTTACCTTCTGGAATCTCTTTTTTCTTACTCAAGCTGACTATTTATTCAGTGCTATCTGAGATCTCTTTTTGTTAATCTTATTACAAGAACATCTGTCGGCCTCAAGGGAGGTGATAAGTGACCCATTGGACCTGGAAATTGTGCTTTCTGTGAGAGCCGGGAATACGTAATGAACTCCTTATCTTATCTTTTAGATCAGGGATAACTTCAGTGAGACCACTTGGTCAATATTGTACATCTCACTCTACGGCCACATCTCCCCAAAGCAGTGACAAAGTGCGCGGTGCCCAGGGCATGCGACTGGCTGCTAGGGATGGCAGAGCATTAGCCCAGCATGGAGCCTGTGGGGAGAAGCAGCTCCTGAGGGGGAACAGAGCAGTACATGGAAACCTCAAAGGAAATTCAAGAAGGGACGGTGTGAGGGTGTGCGCGCGTGTGCGTTGAAGTCTGAAGGCAGAGAGCTATGAGGGCTATGTGGAACATTTCCTGGGGCTTGCCGCTCATAAACATGGCAGGATCGTCAGCCCTGCAGTGTCCATACCTTCCTGCTGGGCCCCTGCCAGCGCCCCTGCGCCCATCAGGCGCTGCATCCCAGCCCCAGGGTGGGAGCTCCTCACTGCATCCTCCCGCTTGTGTTTTAGCACTCTCCCACCCCACATCCTCTCCAGGCAAGGAAGGACTTTTCAGTATCCCTGTACATTGCCCCCCAGATGCTTGGTTGTCAAAGCGTAGAGGACAAAGGGAGCTACATTTCTGTTCCATTTTGTCCTTGTTGCTTCAAGTTGTGAAAGGCAGGGAGTGGAAATTAAGTTAATCTTTTATTTGTGCACTCATTTGTTTTGGGTGAGCTAACAGTAAACTACCAACTGCCATATCCCACAATTTATTAAAATGGCATATATAGAATACAACTGCAAATAACGACCAATTTCTATGTTCCCCTGCTCTATCGCATATAGCTATATTGCTCTATTTCCCTCTCAATTGCATTGTAAAATATTTCTTATTTTTCACAATTGGGCTTGCCCCATTCGCCTACACAGAAAATCCCTGCCGCCACCAAAACACTTTGGCATAG
>JACSVZ010000007.1:11179872-11222372 GCA_014706295.1 Lycocorax pyrrhopterus obiensis | reverse complement strand
TTGTTTTAGTAGTTTGTGTTTGATTCCTCCCTAAATTATGATCTGCTATAAACTCTTGCGCCAGTCAGAGAAATAATTTTTGTTTTTTTTTTGAAAGTGCTTGTCTGTGTAAGTGAAGAGATCTTGTTATTTTGAATCAGTTCAAGAGGAACACACTTTAAAAATACTGAGAGAAATGGATACAGTCTGCTACTCTTCCTAACCTACCTTACTATTTTTTGCATTTCTCTGCAACGAGTGTTTGGAGGAATATTATCGCGTCATATGATTCCTGCTAATATTGTAATGGGAGTCAGTTTTTCACGGAAAACACAGAAATTCCATAGTGCAAAAAGACCCAATGTAAATTTTCAATGCCAATAAAAGTTGTTAAGGATATATCTTAAGATTAACGAATAGGATTGGGTTAACCTCAATATAACTACTCTGATTTAGAGAGTCTGAAGATCCGACCCATTCTCAAAAGTCTGTAACGATTCTATGTTGGTGGCATAATTCCTGGATTAAAAGATTTCTTTTCAGTTCTATTCATATTTGGGCTAGACCCACAGGCAATGGCCTGTCTCGTTTATGGTTCGTGGTAGTGAGGATAACTGTACCAGCTAAACCTGCCTGCAAAGCTGTGTGTATGCAGTGTATGTATTATGTTCTGTATGCAATGCTTTTGAAATTGTTAACAGAGCCCTCAGCAAATGTCCATGAGAAAACGAAACTGTTCAAATTTGTGTTTAGAAGTAATGGACTGTGCATATTATGCACAGTTTACTTGTCTATTATAAATTATTACCAATAAACATAAGTGGGAAACTGTTACAAAATATAGCCCTGAGCAAAAATTGACGTTGTTTGAGACGACAAGACTTCCTCACAAATGCAGATCGTATGTTTTATCCTTAATATATAGGAAAAAATAGGTCAGAGATGAAAACCACAATAAGGGGCTGTATATTTCAATGGTAAACATACTGCACCACAAGTTATAAAATAATATCTCAATATTTTAGCTTGCAGGGGATCTAACGGGGTGTGCAGGGTAGTGGTAAAAATATTTAAAATCACTGACAATATTTTAAGTCTGGATTTTAGACCTTCGGTCTTTTTACTTTCTGGTTATTTGGAAACAACTTCATCTGAGCTTTTGGTTCGTGTGTCTGCTTGTGTTTTCTTTTGTATTCCTATAGTTGTTCTTCATTATGTTCTTTGACACATTTAAAATTACTAACACTGAACTTTGAGCACTCAGAAATGTGGAGCAATTCAGAGCCTGGGCACTCTTCACCTTTACCCTTATGATTGATTTTGATATGCATGTTTCCTTCTCCTTGTTAGAGAGCAGATGCTGTATTCTGTAACCTTCCATGGAAGAGGGATAGTTGAGGGTCCTCAGTTTTTGCAGATTATTACTTTTCAACGATTTTGTGGTGCTTTACAGAACTGAAACCAAAATCAGGGAGAGTTTGTAGTTTGCTTTGCAACTGATGCAGTTTCAGAGTGCTGCATGCAGGGACTGCTGCTGCTTGATCTCTCCAAGCTGAGTGATGAAGTGGTGTAAGTTTCACCCGTGACAATGACTTTTTAATGTTCTCTGATTCTTTCTACTGCCTAGTCCAGATACCTCAGTGAATTTCTTAAAAAATACAAAACTTTCTTTGGGAATCTGGTTAGTATTAAACAATTTATTTTTTTAACTAAGTAACAGTTAAAATACTTCATGTTAAATATGTTATACTAAGAATTTGAATAACAGTGTCTTATTATTTCAGGCTTTTTTTAAAGGCAGTTAAAATTGGTAGATATTTCACCTGTGGAACTTTGAAAGGATAGGAGGTTCAAAGTCTCAATAAATTGAACTTTAAATTGTTTGCACTTAATAGCAGCTGATTACCTTAATCAATAGAGAAGAAAATATTTTGTTTTACTTTATTTGAATTCTAAGAGTGTTGTAATTATTTATCTTCTTTCATCATATTTTCATAGTGAAGATAATTAAAATCAACAGAAAAGGGTCCCATGCTGTTGCCCAGCCCAAGAAGTGGAGAGTTTGGAGGGAGAAAAAGAGACGTTACCACACTTGTTCTTGGCCACATTGCCCATCAAATAAGGGTATTTCTCAAATATTTCCTGGGTAGGCATGTAATCTTTTTCTGAGCAGTGTGCTGCTTCAGACTACCCTCTCCTTTCTCCCAGTAGTAGCTGCAGCTCACTGGTGAATGAGGTCATTCCTGCAGGGGTCTGTAAACACATTTTAGGGTTCCCATTGTGCACACAGGTAACAATCACATTGTGTAGACTTTAGCTCAAAACAAATAAATATTGTGCACAATGCTGCCTTCTAAAAGCCTGTTTGTAAGGACCCCGAACAAAAATCAGAACTTCCCAAAGTTGTAGAAAAATGGTCTCTAGTTATGTTTTATCTGACCAAAATAACTTGGGCTTTTAAAATTGTTTTAGGTTTTTGCTACCTTCCTTTCTTCCTCTGTTCCCACTGGTGCTGTGTTGTGTGAGTCAGTGCAGTGCACAGGAGCAGCCATCAAAGGCCAAAGCCTGGGAGCAGGCTGCTGCTGGAAATCCAGCCTTTCTGGGTTGCACTTGAGCTCCTGTGGATGCGGCACCTGAGACAAGGCACAGCAGAAATTCCCAGTTGGATACGTGGAGCTGCATCGTATCCTCTTCTGCAAGGCTAACAGTGTATAAGTAGCCCTCGTGCCTGCTTTATCCAAAGGGTTAGGATTACATCTGGCTCTGGTGCAGCTGTGCAGGGTGGAAAAAAGCTCCTTGACCATTACTGCCATTCTTTAATAGTCCTTCAGAGAAAAGCTGATGTCAAAGACTGATTCTTGGCTTTGTATAGTTTGCTCTTTTCTCTCCTTTTCTAACTTGCCCATAGCTGGTGAAACCTTAAACAGTATGTGAAAGTGAGGTGTATTTGCATCAGTAAATGTACAGGAACTTTGTGTGTGTGTTAGTAGTGAGCGGAATATCAACACAGAAAAGATAATCCATGATATCACTCTACAGTGCAAGTTTTTCAAGAAGAGTTTAAGTTTAGTTTCATTTCTGTGAACCAGATGAAAATAGTTTTCCATGTATATATCCTACCTAGGATACTCTTTTGTAGTTTATAGGATGCCCAGAGCTACTGTAGATATAAAACAATTTCTGGTTATTAGATCTCTGCATCACCAAAATGCAAATTTCACTCCTGAATATGTAGGCCACTTGCTGAATAACCTCAAGAAATATATGGTGAAAATTCTATTTTTCGTGTATTCAGATTACCTCCTTCAAAGGTTTTCCTCAGGTTTTTAATATCCTGAAAGTCCCAGTTCTGAGGCAGACTGCAGTTCAAACTTCATTTTCAGTTCTTAGAGTGAAGTCATTTAAATAAACAAATAAAAGTGGCACGTCATGTGTAGCTTGTGCCAAAGTACGCCGTGTGCCAGTTAGAATTAATTTTTATGAAACCTCACATATATGAGTTTATAATAACAACAATACAGATACATATGCTCGTCCCTAGCAACTCTGCTGACCCTTGCAGTACTTTAAATGAGCACAAGTAAAATCCGAGCACAGTTCTGACCTGTGTTTATTTTTAGTGTTTCATGAATCACCTCCTTTAGCTGTTTTTTTTGTATTTTACAAATAAATCTTATTGCTAAACAACACTAGGATATTTGATAGTGAGAATAAAATCTCTCATCTAAATCTCTCATCTTTTTTTTTTTTTTTTGGTGTGTGTGTAGCCAGATGGATGCGTTTACCCTTTAGAGAATTTTAGATCTGATATTTTTGTTTCGTTTTGTTTCTCCCTGGTAATTGTGTTGGCACTTTGCTGATCTCAAGTTGTGTATTATTACAATGGAAGGTGACAATTTGATTGTCTTCAGTTGGAGAAACAAGCAATTTTATATTCACTGAGCTGTCAGGTAACAGTACCTCACAATGCTAAGAGCTCCTGGCAATGTGGTTTGGCACCTATATTTAAGTGCTTTGATGCTTGCATAACCTCTACTGAATCAGAAATGTTTTGCCTGCTAGAAATGTTTTTAGGCTTGTAGTGTAAGGTTTTTATTAAAAAGACAAATCTGTAACTGAGCTGCAGAGCCATTGTTTTGTGTTACGTGGAGGTACTAATTAGGTGCTTTAGTGCAACAGGCTACAGGTGAGCCTGAAACTGATACTCATTTCTCTGTCTACTGAGGTGTTTGGTTTGACTTAGAGATGAGAACCAAAAGTATGGAAAGGAGGGAGTAGAACGCAGGAGGAGGGAAGTCTGACTGTATTGATATTTCTGTTCTGAATTGTAGAGGGATGGCATGTGACCTTTCACACCTGTAGGATTGAAAATTAATTGTTTAACTCATTACATGGAATCTTAAGCAACTCCTGAAAATGTAGGAAAATGTAGGAGGGAAAAAATGTAAGAATACCATTGGACCCTGCTTGTCATGGAGCATTGAAAGGATTTAATGAACCTTTCAGGAAATTATGCCCACCAGGTTTAAGTGTGGTCAGGAAGAATTTTCGTTATTAGAACAACTTCTTAACTGGCTTTTTAAGGGGAAAAAAATATTCTTGTCCTCTGTGTAAAGTCTCAAAGTCTCAACTTGCTAAAATAAATTTTTCTTAGTATTTTTAGGCATCCTTTATCAAAACCATTTATATAATCCAGATAAACAATTAAGTCATTCTGATCCATAAAAATATGTGGATTAATGCTTATTTATAGCAAGCATTGTTTTTTAATTTTATTCTTAAGAATTGCTTTTATTTATATTGTATATTCTCTTATTGGCTGCCTAGAGAAACAAATCCTAATAAGTTGCTGAAGGATAAATTCTTGGCATGCTCACTCTTGTTCCCATAATTATTGGTAAAGATAGCTGGGAGTCAGTACTGCCTTTTTTTTTTTTTTTTCCTTTTTCTTTTTCCAACAGTAAGAAATTGGATATCCAGAGACACATGGCCCAGTCATAGGACTTTAAAGGCAGCCATCACCGAGAAGCTAATACCAACCAATTAAACAGAGGTGGTTACGTGATGTAACATTATCAGGAGAAACAATTCATGAGTCAAAGCATTCCAGGGCATATGAGCTCCAGTCCAAAGAACAGTCTCAAGCTGTTTAAATAAAGTGACAGCAATATTGTCAGCTAAATATAAACTATAGAAAATATTAACTACAGTGACCGAAGATGAGCACATCCCAGGTGCTAAACGACTATTCTTTCTCTGCCCTTTTACTGCATTCAGTGTGGGTCCATTCACCCTAGGCATTTTCAGAGAAAGTGTCAGTGGATAAAGAGAACAGAGTATTTAGCCTGCTAAAAAGATAGGTTGTAATTTTGGCATTTTATGAATCCAGACAAACACTTTTGGATTTTCACTGAAAAGTTCTGACGGGCTGTGAGGCTGTTTTGCTGCATCCATTTTGAGGTTTTCAACAACTAGGTGAATAGACAAGAGCTCATTCCCTAACCCTAACTGTTCACCGTGGCTGCATGGTTGGGAAGGTCACTCTAATGGCAGAACATAAGAAAAAGACTTTCCAAAAAGTTCCAAGGAGCTGGGGTTTTTTCCTCGCATTGTTTTTGTTCAAATGAGAATAAATCCCATAAAAGTTGTTCCAAATCCTCTGAGCTCTAATGAAGTCTGAATCAGAAGTCAAACTTTGTGATTTGTATTAGTATCTATTAGCAGAAGTGTAATTTGCCTGGATTGGAAAAACAAATGCAAGAATAGCTGAGTGTGTATCTTGGAAGCCGTGGGTGTATTGCTTAGCTTGATGCTTATTTCAGCCAGAGATTTGGGTGCTCAGTTAACATTATAGCTGTCATTTCTTGAATCGCATTTGCTTTCACTCCCCCTCCCGCCCTTTTATTTCCAAGGTGGTTCCTGCGATTACCATAAACTCTCTAATCTTGCAATGCTGTTTATGATCTATATGTAACTAATTCTTGTAGAATTCCTGCAAAATGAAGCCAAGGAAGAGCTTGAGGGAGTAGAGTTGATTGGCCTGAGGCCTTGCCGTGACTCAGAGCCAGGAACAGAAACTGAGAATTTCTCTCCCATTGCTGCCTACTCAAGCTATTTGGGCTTTATGCACAGGGATTTATGTTGGGGTGTGGAGCCCCAGGAGAACAAAATCTTTTACTAACTGTTCAATTGTGTTCCTAACTCTCCTTGAAAAGAGAGATGAGCTTTCATAATTTTAGGAAATAGCTGTTTATTCTAAAATGGCAGAAAGATTACAGCATTAGTTTTACTGGGTTCTGCCTACAAAACATTGTTTTACAGGGGCAGAGATGCAAAATATTTTGGCTATTGCCAAAGCACATTCATTTTCTTTTAAGTCTATCTGAACTATAATGCATCTAATGTACCCCAAAGCTGAGCGCTGATTTGTGAGGGAGGGTCCTGTAACCATGTTTAATGTTATGACAGGCGTATGCACATTTTAAAAGGTGGGAAGGGATAAGATGCTGTGGCTGATTTTTTTTTACTTATGAACACCAGGTCAGCATAAAAGTTTAGAAGGAAATGCTTAAAACATTATGAGTACTTCTAAAAATGGTTTCTTTTAATTTATTTAGTTCTGGAGTCACCAAAGCACTTAGACATGTGCTTAACTTTTTGAAACCGAGTAGTCCAATTTGAAATTAGTGGACTGCTTGCATACTTACAGTTAATCATGCACTTAAGTACTTTAATCTGGCACTTTGGGGAAAAGGAATGGAGACTGTTCATAAAAGCTCTGTAAGCGAATATATTTCTAATCTAATCTGATTCCAATCTACTGTTGGAGCTGTAGACCTGGGTTATGTCTCTGCTGCAGTCACTAAAGCAGGATGAATTAGTCCATCTGAGCACCATGCTACTGTAGTTGGAGAGCTATCAGAAGCAAGCTTGTTTAAAATTAGTTTGGATATCTGAGCATTACAAAGCAGTCATTTATGTGGCTGCAGTGTAGACATGCCTTTAGGTTTATGAATGCTTTGTGAGGGTGGAGCAGAGCAGAAGTGCGAGTCCCCGGCCAGCTACAAGTCTGCTTTGTCATATATCTCGTTGTTATTGCTCAGTTTCTATGTTTTTGAAGCAGTGTCTGGGCCACTGCATTGTTGTTGTCTGTTGTTATACTTCGTGGCTTGATCCTGAAATGTCTGGCAGCTGAAACTCCAGGTCTCACCTTAATTTCTACTGTAACATTTAATCATTTGAGCAGTCAACAGGGATGGAAGATTTTTCAGGCTTTGGAAACCTCTCATGTCAGGACTATCAGCTTATTATCTTGAAAAAGAGAACATGAATTTTTTGAAGAATTTGAGACCATGGAAAAATCTTAGACAAAAAAAAGTATTAATATTTGTATTTAGAGAGGTATAACACACACTGGCTATAGGAAATAAGGAAAACCAATGTCTTGTGAATCTGACTGGCAGTCTTCATTAGGGCAGAGAGAATTTCTTCTCTGGTTTAAAATAAAAAATCAGGTCATATCTACAGCAAATGAAGCTGTTTGGGACTGTGTTTAGCTTTTTGTAGGTAAAAAAACCCTTAGCAGTTTGATTTTAGCTTTACTACCTCGTTATTGAGGCTGATTGAGGATGGGGTCCAATCCCTCAGCTTTACTGACCTTTTGATAAATCATCACATTTTGTCTCTGTCTCAAGTTCAAAATGAGATAGAATTTATTCTAGTGTTGGAAAATACGAATCAAGATTTTTTAAATTCTCAAACTTGAGTAGGTGATAGGACTTCAGTTAATTAGGGCCTTTTTCAACCTTTTCTCACACCCATTAGAAGTATTTTCCACCTTTAGTGATTGCTGTGTTCAGCTAATCTGTCAATTTAACCAAAGCAACAATTTCACAATGTAGTTTTCTTTCTGATTGTGTGCTGTGTAATCAATATACTGATATAATGTGAGTGTAATTTCCTCTCTTATTTTATCTCCACTGCACAGTATTATAAATAAACAGCTAAAAAAGAAAAAAGAAAGAAAAGCACCAAACAAATCTGTTGCATCTTCTTTTAAGATTGTACCACTGTAGACACTTGTTCTAGTAAAGTAGAATTGGACCCACTTGATTGCATTTAAATTTTTCATGCTTCAGCAGTTTGTCTGGGAGCACAGTAAAGAAAACCCCCCGAGCGAGGATAGTTTAGAATAATAGAACTTGATTTTGTGTATTATAGCGGCACCATTTGCGCTGCTGTAGTTAGGGTTGTGTCAGCACTTCCATTATAAACCCCTGTTTGCAGGGGTTATAACTAGGGAGATATTTTTTATCAGAAACTTTTTTTTTTAAAATCATTCCAGTGAGTTTAATTGATAATAGCAGAAATAAAATAAAATAAAATATAACGGAAATTAGTAAATTTCTGATACATTTTACAAGCCTTATTTATTATGAATATTGATTTTTTTCTCCCCTCTCAGCAGGGATTTTAGCAAATGCATTTTGAATATTTTAAACATAAAATTGGGAAGTTGTTATGGCTTAAAATTTAACTGCTATTCATGCTCATATTTTAACATTGAAATATTTTAACACAACACGCTGTTCTATGGCTTAATTTTATCATAAACATAAACTACTCAACTGGGCCAGAGTCTTCTCCACTGGAATTGAACGAGGCCTTGGAGTCATTGACTGAACTCTGCCTTTTGACCTGATGGAATCATGTGTTCAGAATTCTCCCAAATTGCTGGACAACACCCATCTGCAGAGTTTAAATTTGCTCTGCTTTACTGATTGCAAACCCAGGCATAAACTGGACACCCTCAGAAGCCATGTACAAATGAAGTATACTCATGGAAGTATATTCATGTGCTGGGAAAAGAAGGTGGAGGGCTTAACCTAACAGGCCTCTACACCTCTGTCCCTTTAAACCCAAAGTTTTAAATCTAACAACCAAAAAGTTACCATTCAATCTAGTTGTTTTAACAAAGCTTTGGAGAAAACAGAAGGGAAACACACCCCTAAAAATTATGCCACGAGGAGAGCGAGTGTCTGGGAGGGCTGGCTGAGCCTGTCTTCCCTTCCAGGCTCCAAGGCTATAGGTGACTGACTAAAGTGCATCATGGAAGGTGTCGGTCCGTAATGCAGCAGTGGGGAAAAGGGGTAGGTGGAGCTAGGAAGCGTTTGGACCTTACTCGTGGTCTGTTCTCTTACTCCAGTACAGAAGAAAGTTGCTGGCCTTGGCTTGAGATTGTTAGTCAATGAGACTTTGTTGATATAATTTTATTCCTAGTGTTAACAAAGTCCCTCTTCTCTATGTAATCAACTTAACAGAGCTTGAATGGAGATTTTTATTGAATTGTGTTTAAAACATCATGAATAAGAGGAAAGCATATTAGTGTACATGTCAAAGAGAAAATGTTTCCCCTATAGTGCATTACCAGTAGATAGCTTTGCTGAATGGTCACTTGAGGAAACACCAAAAGCCTGTTTATGAAATAGAGGTGAAGCCTTTCTAGACTAATTATATTCAGCATGTAATTTCTAAACTTCAGTCTGAATTTTGATTTTCAATTAACATTCCCAATTTGAAGATAATTTTCTATTTAATGTAATTGCAGGAAATAATTTATTGGCTGATTAAGACTGAGGGCCCAGCCTTCCTTAAGAAAACAGTCCCTAACAAACCAGCCTTTAAAGCCAACTCGTAGCTTTGGACAGATTCAGCCTATTTTTGCAGCTGCAGAGTTGTGTTTAATTAGGATTGTGCAGTATTATTCATTGGTGCAGTTTGTAGTTGAAATTATTCTTAAGAGACATTTTCATTTCTAGTTTTGTGTCATGATTAATTTATGGTGAAGAAACAGCCATAGCTCTTGCTTTACACAGAAGCTCGTTCAGTATGAAACAGGAATGAGATCTGTTGAGAAGGTGAAAGAAAGGAAAAACCTTTACTGTGACTTCCAGTTTTCATGTCGGGTTTTCAAATTACATAAAGCATGACTTATATTTTCATGTGAGTGATTACATTAACGTTTCTCATTTTAATGAGAAAAGGGAAAGCAACCCTTTTATTTTATCTTGGATCATAGCAATTATGAGCCAGAACCTTTTGAAGTACACACGGTAATGCCGGTTGCTGAACTCTTGGCATGTTCTCTGTGGCATCAACACAAATTCTTTAGCATAGGAAGAATGTAATGCACGGTTTAAATTCCTCAGTTCTGCTTATTGGCAACACTCATGTTAGACTCCCACTTACACTCAGGCTTCCCTAAAGAAAACACAAACCTTTTTTCCCCCACCAGTATCGAGTTTAAGAGGCAGGATTATCTCTATTTACAGAATAGTTATTCTAAATAGGTATCAGTGTTTTAATATGTTTCAAAGCACTTCAAAGCTTGTAATACTTTCATATTGAACTGTACATAATTAGATTAGTTGATCCTATATTAATTTTTTTTTCACTGTAGGATACTAAATCTGAACTCCCTCATTAATTGTGAGAAATTTAGCATTAGCTGTTAAATCCTATGTGAAACACAGGCTGCTACATAAAAACTACTGTTTAAATTGGAATTAACTTAATTATTTTTCTTTGCACTTGATATTTCCTTCACTGTAATATTCATGAAAGCATGTGACAGATTTGTAAATTTAACTGTTAGTCTCAGATTTCCAGACCCTTTAATCAGTATTTATTTGTCTGTAGAAACAGTACTAGCAAGTTAATGATTTGCTAATTTGAAAAATGCTCATGTGGTTTCCTATGTTAACTGATTTGTGCATTTTTAAAGAAATGGTATGAAATCAATTATTGTTAAAAAGCAATTAAGGTGAAGATCTTATTCCTTAGTTTCTCAGCAATTTCAGTGTCAAGGATATTCTAAAGTTACTAAAACCTGGGAAAATAGCTAATATATTTTAGCTGTCCCTTTTCAGGTTTATTAATGATTGTTTTAACAGTTGCAGTTAATCTTACTAGAAATTTTAAATGACAGTGTTTTCAGATTTTGAGTTGAAGTCAGTAATATTTTCATCTAAGTGCAGAAACTGTGGCGAAAGCTGTGTTTGCATATGAGATGGTAGTAAGAGGCCATTATTAGGAAAAGGCATTTAACATAAATCAATGCATTTATTCATTGCACTTTTAAGTAATTTAAAGTATTTTGTTGAGCTATATCCTGTGCTTCATGCCTAATATGAAAGGAAACATAATTATTTTAGATTTTTAGTTTGAACTGTAAAATGTTACTAAGGTATTATCCATCCATTCAATAAACCTTTCAGGTTCAGAACACTTTTCATGTGAGCTCCTCAAAACACTTTCTGAAAGGTAAAACTGGGCAAAATTTTAAACAGTTTAAAAGCAGTACAGCTTTAAACAAACAGCAAAAGAACTTACTTAGCAGAATTTAAATGGATTTAAAAATTATTCTCATCTGTGTAGAAAACATCTGCTTGCAAGGAATAAGGTCAGGTGAGTATGATGAGCTCTCTCCTTTAAATGTTTGCTTATAAGCTTCAGGCTGCTCATGGGAATAAGAGTTTAAAAAATTGAACTCTTATAGAAAATCAACATAAAAATATAAAATCACTATTTTCTTATGGCTGGAGAAAATGATATTGTTTGACAAGTCTAAATGAACAGAATGATGTCATATAACTTAACCCTGACCTTGTCTTGGCGTCAAGGAATACTTTTCCTCAGAGTTTGGGATCCAGATCCCCAAACCTGTGCTTTTTAGAGTACTTGTGTTGCCTGTACATGATTAATTTGTGGCTGTTCTAGGCAGGTGTGATGTGCTTAGAGGATTGTTTTGAGCTTGACTGTTTTCACTGAGCCGCAATGTTTTCTTTCTGTCTCCTTTTCTTGTTTCGTAGAAGAATGTCTTCCAAGCAGGCTACCTCTCCATTTGCATGTGCAGCTGATGGAGAGGAAACAATGACCCAGGACTTAGCACCACGAGACAAGGAAGAGGGCAACAGTGATCAGCATGCGGCCTCTCATCTGCCTCTACACAATGTCATGCACAACAAACCTCACTCTGAGGAGCTACCGACTCTGGTCACGACCATCCAACAGGATCCCGAGTGGGATGGAGTAATCTCAGCCCAACACAGAATGGTGAGTTTCCCAGTCCTCACAAGGGCTTTCGAAATGTAGTGTTGTGAGAGATTGTTCACTCGTGTTTGGAAAGACATGTTCAAGTGTAAAGCTTTTTAAATGTTAAAGTGTTAGCAGTAGATCAACATCATACGGTGTAATTGTAAATTACAATTGTATAATCTACTTAAGTATACAGGTCTGTTTGAATGAGGTCATTTGATGAGTTCACCTTCTGAAAGGAAATGCATCTATTTATCATGTTTTCATTCATACCTTGATTTATGTCATAACCTTTCTAGCTCATATATTCAAGCATTAATTTCTGACAGGAGGATGTAGCTCACAACTGTTTGTCATCTGCAAAGTGTTGTGTTGAAGGAAGAAACTTAAATGTGTTTTTTTTACTGGTCTCTCAGAAACAGCATCCACCAAACCTAGAATATTATATCTTTACCCAGCAACAAAGAAGCTGGCATTTTAGGTGACACAAACTTCCTACTGTGTCTATAGGAAATTACAACTTTTTTTGGAGGGGAAAGGTGTTTATGAGTAGCTGGATCACCACTTTGTATCCAGGCGATGTTAGAAATCATCAGAATTAGTATCATTATGCTCTTCAGTAGCCCAGATATAATTATTTAGTGGTTGTAATGGGCAGGCTGAATGAAGGCTGAATGGACGTAGCATCTCAGTCAATTTATTTTCCTTGCATGTGTTCCTCAGAAATAGGCTAAAGGTATGTGGAGCAGCCAGGTGTTCTGTAAATTTAGAACATTGCAATTCCAGACTCTTTGGAAAGTGACTAAAAATCTTAAATTCAGACAGCTTAAAAAGAATAATCTGCCTTTTCAAAAAAATATATACTCTACTTCTATTAAATATATATGAGCAGATTTTTTTCAGCAAATCTTTTTTTTAGTACAAATCAGCAGATTTCAATATTGTTAAACACAATTGACAAATTTTTTAATACCACTTTTTAATACCACCAGTTAAATAATAGAACTACAATAAGATTTATTTTGTTAATATAGTGTTGAATTTTTTTTTCCTAAAGTCCAGTTGATTCAAAAGCTCAAACCAAACCAGAAAAATGCTGCCTAATCTGTAATGCACAGTTTAACCCACTGCAGAAATTTCTATGAGGCCTAAAATATTCCTAGATATTTGGGTGATTGTCATGAAGAAAGCAAAATTTTAACTGCAAAATTGCTTTAAAGAAAAATGATTATAGTTTAGCAATTTGGCAAGGTAGGTTGTAAGTTGTATAGACGGCTTGTATTCAGAATTTTGGACAGAGAGTCACTCTTTTGTCTAAGTTACGCAATAAGCACATTAGAATAATTTTAAGTTGTATGTTATCAGGAGGACATGCTGCATGCAGACTAGAAAGGACTGATCCAGTTTGTTGATGGAAAAAGTTAATCTGTGAATTCATCAGCTACTTCTCCATTCATTCAGAGAGGCAGGTGCACTCTTGGAATTTTGATATTAGGACACCAATATCATTGACAGAATTACTCCGTGTCCTAGAGAGAAAGGAACTCTCAGCTTCCAGCAGTCCCTCAATGCATTTTTTTTTTGGTTCATCCTGTTCCTTGGAACTGGAGTGAGCCGAAATGGCCCTTGTGCAGTGTGATCAGTTGTGCTCATATTGCTCTGAAGGGGTTTGCAGTCCCAGTGACAGAGAGCAATCTCTGTTTGCTTTCCTAATGCTGCACTGTCATGTCAACACTCGCTGTACCTCTGGACAGGCACGAATCAGTGCACAGCTTATCATGTTTCAGAACAGGTGCACAAACTTTGCTCAAGGGTCTTAGCACTCTGGTTTTCCTATCTCCTTTTTCCAGTAAATACTCCATTATATATGTAGATGAATGTCCTGAAAATCATTAGCAGTTTCCACAAGTCCCTTGGCTTAAATCTGGTGGTGGATATATGTCAACCTTTTTTCGGGACCTCTCGGCTAAACCAAATGGTTTTTTTTTTTTTTTCTTCCCAGCTTGAAGCTGGGTATAATTTACAAGGCTTGGCTACCAGTGAAGGCTGAAAGTCTAAGACATGTTTTTTGGTTGCACTTAAAAGAGCTCTAAAATGTACAGAGTGTGGTCCAAGTGTGTTTACAGTTAGGTGACTTAAATGGCTAGTGAGATCACAACAGTGAAGTGGGGAAAAAATCTTTTTCTCCTTGAGGGACTGTCATTTAAGTTCCTTGTTTGATTTTTAATGATATATTTTTTTCTCACTTAAATATGTTCTTCATGAGCAAACGTTTAAGCCTCTATTAATTGCATAAAGTTTCTCTGAAGTATCTCAGTCAAGCAGGCATTTGTATTGTTAAGAAAGAATTCAGAGGTGCCTGCAACTATTCTGATGAAAACATGCTCATACTCCTCAGAGGGAGGATAGATGTTTCTTTCCAGAAAGACAGATTCCAGAAGGTGGGTTGGGCAATTCTGAGATAGGTGCTGTGGCAGTGGCCACTTTTTTACTTAATAAACCCAAATTCCCAAAAGGTAAGCACCTTTCTGACCTTTCCCAGACGGATTCTTTAGAAGCAGATTTGAAGAAGCACCTGTTCATAGCATTTACAGTGAAAGTAAAGACAGTAGAGCTGTCATTAAAATGCATCAATAATGTGTGTTGTCTGGTTAAAAGATAGTAAATTCAAAGAATGCTGTGTCGACATATGGGGAGGAAAAATTTCTCTTTTATCTGGTATCTAATTAAGGGCACAATCCTGCATCCTTTCTGTCCTTAAAACTACTAAGGAGTTCACTGGAATTTGAGAGAGCACACAGTATGCATCATAATTTGCTACAACGGCTGTACAGATATTAAGCTTAGAAAAGATACTGTAGGAGGGCAAGTTTAGTGAAAAAAATTTGCATTTTTACCCAACATTTATGGCACGCAGCACTTTCTGTAATGTAAGATACCTTTAAACTACATTGTGCATTATCAGAAAAAAACCACACTGGCTAGAAATGTTTTCAAACTTTCACTCCCTTTTGATATCAGGCATTGCTTTCCACTGAGTCCTTTGTGTATTCTGAATGTCTGGAAGCCAAAATATTTTGTTTTAACTCCCACTCTATAGTATTTCCCAGCTGTGTACTTATATGGTGTAATAAAAGGATTTAACAAATGGGAAATAGCAGCTGCATTTGGAAATTCCCTTTGTGCTCCCTTTTCATTTGACAGATTCAGCAATGTGTAACAACTGTAACGTCAGACCTGTAATGACTTATACTGCCAGTATCATTTCACCAGCCAGTTTGATGTTACAGTGGGGAGAAGATAAAGCAACCCAAAGATTTCTGTAAACTCATATTGCTGAGCTGAAAAGATTATACTTAGGTTTCTATTTGTAACTTAGTATAAAGACACCTGGATGTATGGGTATTTATTGCTGACTGTAGCCCTACCAGAAAATAAAATCTATTTTAGGCTAAGGCAATATCTATTTGTTGTGGTAAACTGTAGGGAAGACGGCAAAGTTGGTACTAAGATAATGGTGAAAGCGTTGTGCCTTCTCCAATGGACAGTCAGAAGCAGGCAAGAAAAATTGTCAAATTTTTAGATTGCATCCAAAATCTGTCTCTGTTAAGGCAACAGAGAGGACGAGTGGGAAAGGCCAAAAATGCTTAATTTTGCTAAATCTAATAGTAATTGAATTATTGTATCCCAATAATATATTTATTAGCCAGTATGTAAAGAAATGGAAAATATTAATGTGTTTGTTCACTGGGGAACCGGGAATGGCCCCCATCTTCATACAGAGTTCTGCACAGCCTGTGAGATAAATTACCAAGATCTTTTACTTTTGCTCTGAAAGTATCAGGAGAAAGCAGGGCCAACAAGAAAACGCAGATTTAGATGGAAAAATGACGTTACCTTCTTTGAGGAATGGGGTGGTGTATTCCCATGCTATTAAGGCTGGACTTGGGACTTGTGAACAATAAATTTTAGCAGCTTTAATCTAAAGAAATCTGGACTCTTTCTCCAAAATGTACAATTTCTCATCGGTTCCCAAAAGTAAACAACCCACAGAGAGGTAAGTTCTCTTCCCATCCCCAATCCCGATGTAGCAGTCCCGTAACAAACAGGGCTTGTGAAGAACGTGCAAGGGACTGTGGCAATCACCGTAGGTGGTGATGTGATTGAGATGGTCACTGGATTCTTCTTTTCCCACTGCTGTTCCCCCCTGCCCACAGCCCCAGGGCACTTAGTTAGCAGTGTGTTAGTGAGACAGCATGTGCATGCACTGAATGAGGGCAGGGACATCTTTCTTGCTCTGCTGTTATTTGGATGTGAGTGACTCTCACAGGGAACCCCTGCAGCAAATCCAGTCTAAAGGATGGGCGTTATTTCCCTGTGACCGAGGGAAACCGAACATAGATACATACACAAATAAAATTAATTATCTCCAAATATGTGCTGGGTTTCCCTAAACCTTTTGTAACATCATTCAGAGACTCGTTGGATTCAGAAACTAATCGTATCTTGTTGGATTTTATCTCAAATGGCAGCACTGACATATATGTCATAACTACGTCAAGACTCTGCCTTGTGTTGACTTCTTGCCAAAGGAGTGAAAGGCTTCCTACCTTTCCACTGTGGCTGCGTGTACATCTCAGCAGTACTGAGAGCAGATTTATACATGCAGCAGAAAAATTGAAGGTCTCTTCATACCACGTGTATTTGTTCCTTTTAAAATAATTTTCAACCACCGAGCATCAAATTTAACTTTATACAGCTTTAGCAAAGCTACTGGCATCAGAAAGACAGAAATAGGTGGTAACCTAAAGGTCTTAATATTTCGGTGCTTCTGTCTTTACATAAAACAGGCACAATCCTGTTGCTCCCCCCCACCTCCTGCTCCTTGTTATTAACTTCTCATGTTGAAGGTTCTTCCCTTTAAGGAAAATAAACTCAGGTGTTTAGGGAAGATCACTGAAAAACATTTACACATGCTAAACACTGTGAGTTTGTTGTTATATAAATTCATGGCTTCAAATTCTCGAAAGTTATAGATACAATTACATGTTTTGAGATTTTATTTTTAGTTCCTTTACGGACTGAATATGAACATATAAAGTGTATCAAACATAAATGCCCTAAACTCTGGCAATCCTGTTTCTGCTAAATTGCTCATGCAGCTGCTATTTACATGTACAAATCTGAGTTTTGTGATGATGGAAAGCAATTCTACTCTGCTAGTGATATTATTTCTGCATGTCAGGTAGTGCATTAGAATTTTTATCTAACTAAAGACGTAAATACCTACATATATAATTGCATGGGTACGAAGTTTTGGCTGAAATTAAAGGGTGTGAAAAAAGCAGAGGATATGGTATTTTGTATTTCCATAAAAACAAATTCCTATGAGAAATATATTGCAGAAAAGATAGAATTAATTTTTTTTCAAGCATGTTGTTTTGATTCAGAAGGCATTCAGGTATGCGCTTAACTTGACTTTATTAGGACTACCAGCAACTATAATGTTAAGCACACGTCTAAAGGTTTGAAATATCAAGGACTTAGTTTTACTAGCTTTAGCATAAAAAGATGTTAACGTTTCATATTAAAAACAATAAAACAATTCCCTAGAAGTGTGCAGGATAATGTGCTTAATGGAGGTGGTGAAATACAAAATTGAACTTTATTTGAAGAAGAATTAAATAATTGTTCCTGTTGGCATGCTTGTTATATTTGTTTTATTTTCCTTTTGACATTGTATAATTTTTCTTTTCCAAATGCATGGTCTGTTTTAAACCTTTCCCTGTATTCTAGGGTGAACTGTGTTTAAACAGAATTAATCATCACCTGAGTTCTTCGCAAAAGACTTGTGGTTTATGTTCATCTAAATCTGTAGCAATTTTATTCCTTTCTCCTATTTTAACATTTCCTATTTTTATGAAGCAATTTTTGAAAACTTTTTAATTCACTTCTGTATATTGACATGGATTTTTTCAAAAGTAGAAGCATTAACACGTTCTAAATTGTTAATTTTTTTTTTCCTTGGGCAAGAAGGAATCAGGTATGCATGCTGATTAACACACTCCAGTCATTAACATGTGATTATGTGGGCTGCATATTGAGCACCTGCCAAAAGATAAAATCCAGCACTTTACTACATCTGTGCAAGGACTTTTTGCATTTCTTTTGTACTTTGACAGCTCAAGAAAAAACAGACTTTGGTATCTTTGTTCAGCATAATAAAACTGTGTACATAAAATATCTTCATGGAGGAAGGAAAGATACTACATATATTTATTTTAATCTTTGAGGCCATGAAAAACCCAGGGACTGAGACTTACACAGCACCAAGTGTAATATGAATCTCCTAATGTACTGTATCACTGACATTCATATACAGTTTACAACATTCCTGCATGTTTATAAGGATTATCTGTTCTGGGATTCAGCCAATGTTATTGTAATTCACAGCAATTTTATGTGATACCTTTATGTCTCATAAATGTCTTGTTTTTATTTCAATCTTCCAAATGTTTCATCAGTGTTTACCTTAAAGAAATACAAGTACTCTATGCAGCAGGCTGGTTTCCTGCATGCATTCCTCTGCAAATGCTAAAAGGGGAACATAAAGCATGTAATACATGTCATGGAACTATATACAGAGGAGGATTTTCATGTGCATTTGATATTGCTGAAAACATAAAGACAAATTTTATTTTTATATTTACAATAGACCTACTTATAAGTTGGACAATTAAGATGACCTAATAGGAGGAAGTTGGATATATACAAAGTGGTCTGGAATATCCACGCCACACAATCCTTGTTTTATTTGGCAGCTTCTGACAAGCATGCATCACAAAATATGTGTCTTTATTTACCCAAGAGGTAAACAGTGCCGATCAGCTGGGACTGATCACAATGCTTCTTCAGTTTCAGTTTAGATGAAAATGTAAGTCTAAATACTCATTTCGTAAATGGCTGTCCATTACTTTTTCCTTAATATGAGCATTTAACCAAAGTGCAGGGCATAAAGTCTCAATATTTTTGTGATTTATTACCAAACATAAACACTGGGAGTTAGGACATATGGTATTTGGATAACTAAGGAAATCCTTAGCATCTAACTCTTACAAAAGCGCACGAGTTTATGCGTATCTTTTGTGGGTGAGTTGATTGCCATATAGAAGTGATTTGTCATTGTATTTAAAAATTTTGAGGTGATTTTGCATTGTGGAAAGGGGCAAAGTGCCTGTCAACGTGTTTCAAATCGCTGCTCATCTGTAAAGAGAAGGGTTTAAATCACAAAGCCTAAAAATTGTAACCTTCTGAAATCTCTGTACCCAAAGTTGGTTTACCTGGTTTGCTCTAACACCTGAGTAGGAAGGGGTTGCTGCAATTAAGTGGTTGTATTTCACATGAGACAAAAAGCCTCTGCCTATTCCTTCCAAACAGACAGCTGTTTTTGCAGTGGCCTCTTCATAAAACCATACTTGGATTATATATGCCTAATTATTATGACATCTCATTTTTAAACCTTTGATCTAAAGTTATTTTCTTTTTTTTTTTTTAAATTCTCAATTTAGCGTATTATTTCTTGGCTTAGACCTTACTGTCGTGTTGCTCCTTCTTGAGGTTTTTAAATGTGTATAAAAGATGAAATACAAACCCCTTACAGATTGTATTCAGCCTATACTTTGGCAGTGAAATCAGTATAAGTTTTATCAGAGTAAATGTTGAGTTAGAGACTTGAGGCTTTATTCCACTACTTGCCATTTGCCCTCCCACTAGCATAATTTGCTGAGACTTAACAAATGATGTTCTCTCAATAGCTCATAGCAGTCATTCTCAAGCCTTGGATTTAAATAAATCTTTCTTAATAAAACTTTTGTGTTTTTTTCTTAATCAGATGAGAATTGGAAATGATCACTTAGATTTTTAATTTATTTTAATTCTATTTAATTAAATTCCTCAAAATGGGAAACCATATTTAATGTAGTGATTGGAAATGATTTTGTAAACATTTGCTTTCATTATATGTTAACTCCAGACTAGTTCCAAGTGCCAGCATGCCTCTAGTACTTGGAATCAAAACCACTCTGGATATCCAACTTTCCTGGGGTGTTTACATGTGTCCCATTCAATGCAGAGACAGATAAATATCCCTTTATAACAGAAAAGCCTCATCCACATGGAAATAAGCAATTCAGCTAACACATTTTATGTTAGTAATATTTGCTTTCTACTTCTTGGCCATTCATGCTGTGATTTCAGTTGAACTCATACAGAAACAGTTTTCTCTCTGGCTATTAAGTGGGATTGCAGTCGTCAACTTTCAATCAAAGTTGATCATAGTTATTATTAAATTGCTAACTAACACTGTGACCCTGGTTTTGTACAGCCCTCAGTTTCATTTCCCAAGGTTTCCTCTTTTCTCACCTTTAGAGAGCTCCAGAGGATCCATCCTCCCTACGTGAAACATAAATAGTGCCATTAAAATCTGCAGCCCTGTGCACTTCCCCCCGTTTAAGACTGCTGAGCAGAGAATCCAGTTCACCAGGCTGTTGGTCTGTCCTTAACCCTTATGAAGATACCAAAGAGAGACCTGTCCCAAGGCAGATCTCCACTCATCATTGTGGCGTCCCCAAACCAAGATGTTGCATCTCAACCCTCAAATACAGCCCCCCATATTTTGTACTTTGGCCATTTGGAGGGAGGAGCAAGAATATTGAATTTTCTTTTTAGCCTGTAATCTTTCACCAACAGAACTGTAATTTTGTGTCTGTTTGCTCTATTTCGGAAGTGAAAAGACTTCATAAAAGGTGACCAAGTTGGCTCATGATTCAGCTTGCAGGTATTGCTATAAATATTAGCTTCCCAATGTGAGAAATACTGGGTCAGCTATCAATACCTTTATTTTCGTCACTTCCAGCAGTACTCCCCCATTAATCCTGTTAAAACCAGTGGGAGCACTGGTGGAAAATGAACTACGTAAACTGTTAGAATCTAAATGCAAAAGAAAATATTTTTTAACACTAACAAGAAAATTATTATCATTTGCTCAATCTCTTTTCAGTAGAACCATCTAAGAAATGATAAGGATTTTCCTTTTTTTGTACAGAAGCCATCAGGTATCTTTTTGAAGAATGTAACTTGTGAAATTTAGTGAATGTACTTGCTAAAAAATAATTTTCTCGGAGCAAGAGGCCTAACTATCTTTACATATTATCTTAGTGCAACAGTTTTAAAGGAATTGTGTGTGAAGAAAATACCATGTGTGTAGTCACAGAGTCCCCGTCTTTATTTTTACCAAGCTGTTTGTAATTATTCAGAATTGTTCCTGCCATTACCAAAGCTGTACTTGAGCCATTCACAACAACTCTAAAGGAAATGGCCAACAGGTCTCTTGTTTGCACCAGGCAGCCTGGAAAGCTGATAAGACTAAGGAAACTGTTGTTGGACCACGGATATTCCAAGAAAATTTGAGGCTGGTTCAAGTATACTGTCCCTCCAACACAAAAAAGGCCAAGGATAGACTTAGGAAAGCTTTTCCCATATTGTGCTGGAACACTTCATGTTGTTTTCCAATTGACATACGAGTAAGGTGGAGGTTTTAGTAAAAGTAAAGTATGATTTCACACATGGGCTATCTATCCCTGAATGAGTCATCCATAGTATTTTAGTGTCCATGCCTCACTAATTTCTGGTTGTCTGTCTTTTGTGCATTTATTTATTTTTCTCCGTTTTGTTCACTTTGGAACTTAATCCTTAAATTTTAGCGTCTATATATAGATATTTAAGCTGTTATAATAATAGCATTTTGTCAAAACACTAACCACAGTGGGTTGAATGATCAGTAATAAAATTTGGTCTGTGCTAATGGGCTGGCAAGAAAATGTAGACAGGAAAAATGCCATTTATTTACCTTGATATGAAACCCCAACATTTCAAAAATAGACTCACTTTTGCCCCTGCTGAATAGTAAGCAGTTTAAAAAGTGGTTCTAGACTGAGTTTCTCTCTTCAGGCGTTGAGGAGTAAGATTTTCTGGCTTAGTCATCTCTGCAAATAAATACCTTTACAGCTCAAAACATTTTTTCCTGACACAGGCAAAGAGGAAAAATTAAGATACAAAATCATTGTACATGTTGTTTAAGCATTCGGATTTGTTCTCTTTTTGTTTGATATGCTGTCTTCAAATTTTATGGTTTGCCAGATGTTAGAGGCCAATCTGGAAATGCCTCCATTGTGGTGGACAGATATCCCTGTGCAACCCCTTGAGCATTCCGGTGCAGACATAAACAGTTCTATGTTTTTCCAGTATTAGTGTGTAAGTGGGAGGATAGTTTTATAAATTCAGCAAAGACAGAGTGGGATCCTGAAGAAGCATGCCCTGCGTTAAATCTTTTATCCATAGACTAAATGTTTGCTATTTATCTGATTGTATTTTCCGTATTTTCCCCCTCCTTACCTGGAAATCACTGAAATCCGTAAGAATAGCACACCTTGAAAAATGCGCCTTTCAGAGGGAAATGTTGTGTTGAAGACGTTATTTCAAGTTTAGACTTAAAATACCATTTTTACAGAAATACATGAATTTTAAACCTGAGAATTCAGGGATGTGTCACTTGTCTAGTGTGTTATGGAGCTGCTGGATGAATTTGGGGACCAGATTGTGTCCACATACATTAAGTGGATATTCATATCAGTCATACTCTATTATTCGTTTTCTTTTCTTTATCAGTGATGCTGAGAAATTTGACTTTTATGGAGAATTTTCATCAGTGCTGATGGATTTCTCATTTGGATTTTGCAAAATGAAAACATTTGAGTTGATCTCGGCTAGGCATTTGTCTTTACTTCCTCTTCTGACGTCTTGGAAAATACATGAAAAAACCCCTTAATAGCATCCTTCCTTTTCTCTCTTCAGGTCAAACAAAGTGGGAATTTCTCATTCTGTAAAAGGTGGCTTCAAAAACTTATTAAGGATAAGAGATGTGTCTTTACCGAATCGTTCCATATTCAAAAGGACCAGGTTCTCCTTTCCTAGCCATGAATTCACAGGCTTGTACTAATTCAGTGGTGGTCCTTTTCCAGCTGAACTCCAGACTTTCTAGAGAGAGTACTTTATCCGTTAGAGCCAGAGGACCAACAAACAACTTGCTGAGGTGATATCCCTCTTGTTTCAGACAGCACACACGATCCACTAGATATTTTCAGAGGATACCTCGGCCACAAGGATGTGTTAGGAGGGTTTCTGTGTGCTGCTCGTGCATGTCAATGCAAATTAATTTTTGATAGTCCGGTCTGCATCTGATGTATGTGATAGTTGCACTTTTGGTCTCGCAGTGGGTGAGGTGCTGGGACAAACCTGACCTGCCACGACAAGTGGTCTGCAAAAGGTTATAAGGTCCATCATGAAAATTAAAATCCTTCATAAATTTGCTGCCGCATTTATTTCATTTTCATCAAGCTGAATGCTGCAGTAGCAACTTCTCTTCAAATAAAGTTGAGTCAACTTTCTAGCGAAAAAAATAACAGGAATACTCCTCTTGTCCCCTTGTGTTTTGGTCTGTCTAGTTAGCCATTAATGTGAGGTCAATAAAACCTGCTCTACCTGCTGTAGGACTTAACAAAACCAGAAATATTGCAAATGCATTTTTTTGTTTTATTTTTATTCTACATTTTAATTGTCCACAAAACTGCCAATATAAAATAGTTTATTAGTTGGACAAACCTGCAAAGGCAGTCATTCTGCCTCCATTCCATAAATCTGCATCATTTGTGTGGAGTTTAAACTCCTCTCATCTCCATTGTGGCTATTGCAGTCTTTTGGGCAAGAAAAAGAAGGGTGAATGTACTGCCTGAAGGAGGCAGGACTACGAGAGTCTTTCATTACAGCAAGGGAATATTGTGCTGGACCATGTATGCATCCAGATGAGGAACAGGAGAGATTATCAGGAGGAAGAGCATTCCATTATTCCTACTTGCTCCACAGATTTGCCTTATCTTCTTGTTTCCGGCCTAAACAATGGATTTAGTGTTCCTTGCTGAGAGCATGAAAACCCCTGCATTGAGCCTGATGGGTGTGCTTCATGTGCTGTAAGAGGGATGTTGCTCTCTGGAGAAAAAACTCCTTTAAAATTACTGAGTTGCTCTTACACTGTCATCCTCAAAGGTGAAAGTGCCGAAGTAGGCAGTATTCTTTGTTGAGGAAAGGGATTATAGATATTCAGGCTTTACATTTGAAAAATATTAGAGGATGCTCTTTTCATCTCAATTGTTAAGACCAAGTTTTAAGAAAAATACCAAGTAGTTTTCAGAAACAATAAAATACATGAAAGTTTTCCATTTTAAAGGCAACTAAAGAAGTTCATCCCTATACCTGGTCTAAGATACTGTTCTCTGTGATGTTTGATTCTTCAATGAATACAAATGGATGGAATGAAAAATTCGTTAACGTTTGTTTGCTGAAAAAACAATGATAAAATTTTTATTCCACGTCGCCTCTCTTCCTGTTTGTGCCTGCAAAGCCTCTGTCGCTCCTACTGTGTCCATGAGGGTCTGCTAGCACTGGGATGAGATAGTGTCTTCTAATTTCCTGTGTTAGTGAACAAATGCATTTGCAACATCCCTAGCAAGTGCTGCCTCCTTCTCCAGGGACTGTAACAGTGCTGCGCTGATCACAGACTGCTGTGCTTGAAGATGATGTGTCACCACCTCCTCCTGCACCGTCCCCAGCCCCGAGTCACCCGGCTTGCTCATTGCTGGTGTTGCTCCTACTGCTACATTGCACAGCTTCTTCTTAATCTCTTCCAGACCGAAGCAAAGATTTTTCCCTAGTGTTGTTGCTGATGGCTAATCCTTCCTAGCCTTTCTTCAGAACACAAGTTTCTTCAGTGTTCTGAAAACGGGTATTTTCAGCTCGTAAAGTAGCAGGAATACTATTGTTATGGGGAACACTAGGCATTGCGAGAATAGTTTTTGACAAGACTATTAATTCATCTCTTAGTTTTTAAATGTATTGCCGCTATTATTGCTCTTTAATTTTAAACAGAGTATGTTTCGTGGAATCTAATATACATACTAACATTTCTAGGCAAGCCATAAAGAAACAAAAAAAAAATCAGTAGTTTTTTACCCCAAATGTTTAGCAGTCCTAGCCTGGCATTATTAAAAATTAAAATAGAGGAGTAATTTTGGAAAGGGAAGTGTGTGAGAAATTCTTGTGGTTGAGTTTTTGAGGACAAATCCAAGAACTTCTCTTTTTAGCTGAAATTGTGAAAGCAGAGATGCAGTGACTGTTGCAAGTATGACTGGGAGAATGACAAGTCTGAGCCAGGGAAGTTCAGGAAAGGCTCCGCTGTTGGGTGACATCACAAAATTGAGGAGAATTGTCATTACTCATTGCTTTTTGATGCCTTTTTTTAAAGAAAAAATTGCTCAAATAAGCACTATCTATTGACAAAGGAGATGAACCCTTTTTTACTTCTATGTTTTTGACTGTATAACACCTCTGGTACATGTCTTCGTACCTGTGTGTTGGCACACGACTTGTTCAGCCATAACCCCATTTCCTTGCTCATTCTTGACAATGTTGGCCTGAAAATAACATTTCCTTTTCTTTATTAGAGGCATTGTAAGCTTCATTCTTTAAGAAAAACTTAAATTTAATTTAAAGGGCAGTATGGATAGACTGGATAAAGAGCATGGATAGACACATACCATAAGCCTTATTTAACTGTGAAGTAGATTCCTTGCTCCTCAGACATTGTTGGCCTAACACTTTCTCTGATTTTAAAGCTATGCTGTTCTCCATTAGCTGAGGATTTATCCAGGAATAATTTGTCCTTGCCTGTACTTTCTTCCTTAGTGCTACATGTATTGTCCTTAGTTAAGGAACTAAACAGAACTTCAAAAGCTTAGCATATTGTTAAATAGTGTTGAAGTGTCTTGTTCCTGACAAGGGAAATCCTTGATGAAGATTGTCTCAGGCATGAAGTATGAGTGTTAGAAACATGGAGAGGACTGGACTTAAGGACAAAAGTGCCTATGTAAAACACTGACATGAAGAAATTCAAATCATGATGCTCATTTTAGAAACTGAAAGCTACACGGAGGCTTGTTAGTATTACAGACTAAGAAATAACGCTTTCAGCTTTTACCTGCCCGAGATCCTTCTGCCCATGTTTTGACATTGTTTTGTTTCTTTGCAGGAGTCAGAGAGTAATAAGTTATGTTCCCTATATTCCTTCCGAAATACCTCTACCTCACCAAACAAGCCCGACGAAGGAGGTCGTGACCGCAGCGAGCTAATGACCAGTGTTAATTTTGGAACGCCGGAGCGCCGCAAAGGAAGCCTAGCAGATGTGGTGGACACACTGAAGCAGAAGAAACTAGAAGAAATGACCAGGACTGAGCAAGAAGGTATGCATTGGATAAGAGTGATACAGTTTCCCCACCCCGCAATCCTGTAACTTTTATGGCATAAAGGATGTGTTGGGTATCAAGAGCCATAAAACTGCATAATTGGCAAAGGCTAGGATAAAGTTACTGGTTTCCATGGCATTGGTAGTTTGAGATCCATTAGGGATTTTAGACAAATATGCCAGTTTTTAAAAACTTTTAAAATTGTCTTGGTTGTGAGTCAAAGCAAGAATGTTGGATTTGGTGAAAACTCTTACTTGAAAGGTTATGATGAATTCTTAACTGGCTGCAGAGTTGTGAGGGATATTCTTCGGCTGTATTTGCTCTTTTTCTTTTAAAAGATAAATGTTTATTTTTAACAATAAGAATGAATAAAACATGAGCTGGTTTGTTTTGCCCTGGAAATTCTCATCTTTAATGACCCAGCATCTGTAACTAGGAGAATGGGAAGCAGTTTTAAGTGTAAAAGTACATAGTTGTGACCTGTATAGCTAGAATCACAGAGGAAGAAATGTCTTTTTTTTTTTTAACAGTCTCCTCAGATATTGTTACAAGTATTAAAACAGATAAAAATGAGGACAAATCTCAGATACTTTCATCGATTTTGCTAAGATTTGGGCCATGGTAGGAAACAAACAGAATTGGAGACTGAGTTTATCAGTGTATGTGTGCACACAGTCAGGGCCCACCATGAAAATTTCTCCCCATGCTAAGTAGAATGAAGTCGCACTTGGTTCTGCAACAATACCTTCTAGTCTATGAGCTCATACATGAGTTTGAATCAGGGAAATTGTGAGAGCAGGAGGCTCTGAAATAGAAAAACAGGTGTGGAGGCATCTGTGTAGATTCTCTTAGATATTTTACCAGTTCTGTTTTGTGGCATTAAAAATAACCCAGGAAGAATATTTATAATGTAGCAGACCCACAAGGCAGTAGAACTTTGTGATTCATTTTTTCTTTAAAGTATGAGTGAGTTCAGAATTATTCTGACTCCTCAATTTCATGGTATGGCCACAGTGCACTTCAAACAGCGCACTTTAAGTTCCTTTGGCTCCATGTAACAATGCAGATTTCAATTAAAATTGAAGCTGATACAATAACATGTTTAAATATGGGATAAAATCATGTAGTGATGGAAGTAGGCTTCCAAATTTCTTGGCATAATAGTTAAATGCCAGTGTGTTCTATAGGTGTCCTTTCTGAAGCTGGTGAAACATCTCTAAGAGAGAATGTCCCAGATTCTTTACTACCATCTGTCTGTTTTCAGCTGTAAAGATCACTCTTTTAAAAATTGCTTTCTTAGATTTGGTGGTTAGGCTAGGAAAACTATTTTAAATATTACTTTGGCAAAGTTGTTTTCTGCAGTCAGTAGCAGTCGTTCGACACCCCATGCTAATCAAAGGTCTTGGCTCGTACTTTGCTGCGGGAGTGCACGAGTTGCTGTTGATTATATTGGCACCACAGCTAAGGCTTTTCCAGGAGTGTCCTGGATGGTGTGCTAATAAAAATGTGCATCAAAAAGTTTAAACATAGTAGCTATCTGTAGAGATTCAAGCATTTCATAGCTTATTTTTGTATGGATTCTCAAGAATTTTCTGCACTTCTCTTGTGTTAGTATACACTGGTTGTTTTAAGAGTGCAGAGCAGAGAGATCCCTCTCTCTGAGTCAGAGCCTTCCACGCTATGTGTTCTCATCAGCTGTGAAATAAAGGTCATTTTTGATCTATAAAATAATCTTGCCTTTTATGGACCACATTGTACTGGAAAGCTATTCTAAAGTCTGCCTGTAAGTTCAAAGGTATTTGACTATATCTTCGTGTTTAGGTTAGGTTTAGATTAGATATTAGGAGACAATTCTTTGCTGTGAGGGTGGTGAGGCTCTGGCACAGGTGGCCCAGAGAAGTTGTGGGCACCCCTCCCTGGAAGTGCTTAAGGTCAGGTTGGATGGAGCTCTGAGCAACCTGGTCTGATGAAAAGCGTCTCTTCCTACAGCAGTGGGGCGGGAATTAGATGATCTTTAAGGTCTCTTCCAACTCAGGCCATTCTGTGATGATTTTATGGTTCTGTATTAAGTTCTTTTCAATTCATCCAGCATGTTCTGTAGGAAAAAAAGTTACTTAAGTTTAAAAGAAAATAATTAATGAATATCTGGCTGATACCATATAAACTAACAAAGAAAAATTATTAATAGAAAGATTGGAAATTCTTCAGGATGTCACACTTAGGAATTTCAATCTTTCTAAACTTCTATGTAGACCAGGAATATTAAAATTCTTAGAAGAAATTTGAATACCTATTTCAGTATTCAGAGGTTTCTCTGAATTAAAAAAAAAGTAAACTCGCCATGCTTGTTTGATTAAAATATAATGTTTTAAAAATAATTACTATTTTAAGACTGTTGTAACCGTGCACAGTCAGTTTCGAGAAACGAAGTCTGAGATCATGAAATTGTATTGTCATCTTAAAATGTCTTTTAAACAACCTAATTAAAAGCCTGATCACACACATACTATACATGATGCTCTTTAATATCTATCCTTTAAAATATATTTCTCTGCAGTTCTTTGCTTAAAATGGTATGCAACCAATGCAATTGAGGAGCTCTTTGTGTACTAAGCCCTGCCCTGCCACAAAATTGCTTACCCAAATTGAAAAATACCTGCTGATTTTTTAAGAAACAGAGAGAATAATATAATTGGTTTAATGAATGAAGTGGGGAAAAGACCTGGGTTTCTTTTCTGCACTGTGGTGTGGGGCTTAGTCTTGCATGTCTTCTTTAAAAGAATGTAATAGTTCATGTTAGCCTCTTTTATAGGGATGACCTCCATGACCATTGATGTAGCTGTGGGATTTGGGCTAACACAGTCATATGTCAAGTTAATTGTGGAGTTAAAAGTGGAGTAAAGAACTCAAGAATTCCAGTGGTCAGATCTTACATCCACACCAGCGCAGCAAAAAGTCTCTTTTGATATTGTTACATAGTAACTTCCTGGTCCATCTATAGCACCTGAATTTGAGAAATACGGGCTGTTGGGGTCAAATACTTAAATACTTTGTGCTGTATACTCAGATATTAGGTGTCATGTGTGTATATACTACTTGTGGTCTCTGTTGTACCTCATAAGGTCGGAAAAGAAATATATACTGGAAGACTTTATCGTGTCTAAACAGATATATTTAATCAGAGTCCTTTGGCTCCTGAAAATAAGTTGTCTAATGAGAATTTCATCTGAGCAGCTGTGGCTGAGGAGGTCAACAGGCATTGCCTAAGAGAATATGGCCCAGCTGGTTAAATCTGGTTGTTGTAGTGATTTAAATGGTCAAGTGCTGCTTGTAATCCAGGACCGTCTGTTTGTAAAGGGAAGAGTGAGTGCTTCAGCATAATGTACAGCTGTTTTAATCTCTCTTTAATAATAGTGCTTCAGCCAGTGTCATGTCTTGTGTATGGTGTGGGAACATGGGTGCCTCACACAGGAATATACCTTAGGTATGTTTTTAGCTTTATTTGTAGTCTGAACAAAGATTACCAACATTACAGGATAAACAACATTTTTTTATTGACTTCGTGGACCAGTATTTGCATTTTTTGTACATTAAGGCACTCCTGTGTCTTAATTTGTAATGATTTGGAAATGAGAAAACTGATGAGAAAATTGTAATTGAAAAAGAAAAGAATGCTACAAATATTTAGAGTTAATTTGAGTATGTAAAGACTTTGCTGACATGTGTTCTCATAAGACAGAAGAGGTCAGAAATGAACAGGTGTCTAATTTAATCAACAACATTAGACTCTAGGGCCTCTTGGATGACTTCAGTATATTCATGTTAGTTATTCTACGAGCCGAAGGATTGTTTTACTGGCTTTTTTCTTTGGAAGGAACCTCCAGTAAAATCAAGTATTAAAGCTCTTCACAGCTCAAAATGAAGAGTTTATGTTAGACAGTATGGTGCAACTGCTTCTTTCCTTTTCTATCCCCTTTAAGTAAAAGACTTCTTTCTGAATATTGCTTATGTTACTTTTGTGAGAGGGATTTACAGGCTGCCTGAATTCTATGCTGAGAATTGGCTTCCAGACAACTATCCTACTGTACTTCATCATAAGACTCTAGGAGCAATAATTAGTAGTACACATCTTGTCTGTAGCGAGGAGAGCAGATTTCCCCCTTTCAGATCTGGAATGCTAGGTTGGCAGGTCAGCTGGCACTTCTGAGCTGGAAACTGGGCATGTCATTTCTGCTGAGTGCTAAGCCCTCATTACTCAGGGCCTGGATTCCTAATTCACTTTTGACCTTGATTCTGAGCAATGTATACAGTATCATTTTTCAACCAAGCTCGGTTCACAGTTCTAGCACAAGCATTTTATAAAGTGCTTCCCATTCTTGTTTCCTCCTTGAAGACCACAGTTGAACATTCAGAGATCAAAGATTTCTATGTATGCATGGTGGAATAATGAGCATCTATATAAAGGGTAGTATATTCATAAATTTCCATCTATTCTCTGTCATGTGCACCTGTTTGTACTCTCTCTCTATGGGTGGATATATGGGTGGATATCTAAATTAAAAATTAAGGGTTCACATGTGTTATTAATTCTATATGCAGTAGAGAAAATCTCATTACATTACTCAGTAGTGCTGGTTTTTCTGATTTTGTGTTTTGGTTTTTTTTTTTCCTCCAGCTTCAAGTGTTAATAATAATTGAACACTTTCTGTTATTTTGACTTAAAATAGGTTAACACTTCCCCTATAAAATTTTCTATCATTCGAGTAAGGACAGTCTACTGAAATATTGCACACACAAATCTACAAATTTCCTGCTAATTTCACTGGGAAGTAAAGAAACTTAAACTTTCACATACTGTGTTTTATAAGTGGACATTAGCAAACCATTTCGGTTGCAATTTTTTCTTTTTTAGGTTTTGTTTGTTTTTATTATGGTTGTTTTGGGTTCTTTTTTAAGAATCTGTGTGTATTATATTGTATTAAATGAATGGACAGTTTCCATTTTGTATTCTTTGTTTTAAGCCTGCCACAGCTGAGAACAGAGAGATTTCAGACATGTAGACTTGTTTTTTAGTATAGTTTTAAGCATAACCTTTGAGGCCATTGCATGTCAGGAGCTCTCTTTGGTGGATGACTCCTAGAAGCAAACTGCTGACCATTTGTGGTCAGTGAATATTTTTAAATGATTTTCAGATTTTTTGTAGAGATTTAATTCAAGTTATCTTTCTTTTGGCGTGCTGGGTACCCACACTTTCCACTGATGAAGGCATGATCCCTGGCTGTCCTCATACACTTGGTATTTATAGACTCTCGTTCTTTCTTCTTTTTTTCTTTTTATGGATCCAGATATTTTGTCCTATTTCAAGGCTTCAAAAATATTACTGTGTTTTGGTATTAGGATTATCCAAAGTAATCAATAAAAATGACTTATTACTGTTGTTCTGTTCTTTGTGATATCTATGAAATTTGCAAATGGTCACTGTCATTTCTCTTTGGATATGAAAAAGCCCATCTTCTTCAAAATCCTTTTATCACCTTTGAAACACTCTACCACATCTGCTCAGTACCACCCTCATTGTGTTTCCCTCTTCTTCTTAGAAATCACTTTTGCTAAGAAAATTCAGAATCAGTTATACGTATAGTTAATTTAATACTTATCTTTTATTTGCTTTTTGTAGGAAGCTGTATATAGTGGCATCTAAGAAAGAGAATTTTTCTTCTAAACTCTAACCTTACTACCAAAATAAAAACACAAAAGCCCAAATGTCCAGAAAATAAATAGATGACTCAGACCAAGTTAAAGGAGAGATATGAAGCACATTTTCCTAAATTGCTGTTTTCGTCAATTATTTACCTCCTTACCATGTAATTAAATGCAACTTACTATTTCTCTCTTTTTGTTTTTTTTTCTTTAGATTCCAATTATCTTGGTAAAATCATTTTGGTCACTCTTTTTCATTGCAATATATTCTGCTGTTTTAGAAAAAATATTATTCTATTTATGGATGTTTTACAGATCATAAAATTTCTAAGGATTTGTTTGTTGAAGTCTACAGTGAATTCCTATGTCTTAATGTGTTAATTAAAGTAATTTTGGACCTTTTTTTGGAACATTACCACAAAGAATGTGTTTTCTAGGGTTATTTTCCTGATAACTAAAAGAAGATGCAATCTATTTTCCTTCTCTCTGTTGTACTTGATATTTCTTTTAGAAATTCATTCCATTAATGTACTTCCATTTAATGAAATTTAGAATGCAACACACATTTAAACAATCTTTTTTTCGCAAAGAGAGACTCAGTCTGTGTAACCATACCGTGTCTAGTCATTAATATTTTGTCTTGTATTTTTATTTATCATTCTGAGTCAGAATTTAGGCATTTTTGTTTATTCACTTTCTTATGTACTTTAAATCTTTCAGAGTAGTATTTTGTGATTAAATTCTATCTCACAATTTTTATTTAGAAAACTGGCACAAATTGTCATCTTTCCACATCATCTTTGTATTTATCTGGCTGCCTACACTGCAGTCTTACCCAGTGTTGTAGCATTTGAGAATCTAATCATTACTCACAGGTTCTGTGTGGATATAGGAATTTTTCAGCACTTTCCAGTATGTCTCATGCTACATTTGAAAGCTTCTCTTCACTTTTCTTGGTTCTGGAATTAATTCATGGCGCACAAATGGAGGATAGTACAGACTTTTACATAGGTATCATGGAGAATGAGATCTACATGAATAACTTGATAGATTAGTTGGACCATCTGTTTTGCTAAGAGGTTTTCATGTCCCCTCTTAGTTCTTATTCAGGATCATCAACAAGAAACTGGTGAGTCTGATGGTAGCCACTTGAGAACCTGTCAGGAAAAAATACACTTTGGTTACTATCAGACAGTTCCCGAGGTGTAGGATCCATGGAATTTTATGGAGCTTCTACTTTTCTGAAGGGTCAGTTTTCCAGGGCAGGTTGTTCTCTTTTTGAAGCTTTGTACCTGTGCACCTCTACAAGATTGTTGCTTTTGCTGACACAAACAGAATTGCTCCTGATAGGGGAAGAGTCTGAAATTCAGGACTCAATTCTGAAGATTGGAAAATCCATTCTAGCCACGACAATTTTTTATTTTTGAGCTGGTATTTTCTTTCACCATTTTGAGATTCTTATATTTTGTTGAAGAAACTTCTTTATTCAACCTAAAATATGTGAGATGAGTAAAATCCTTTTCATTGGAACAAATGTGCCTTGAACCTGCTCTCATTATCTCTGAACTTAAGCTGTAGACCAGGACAGATTATACTGATAAAGGCTGAAATCTTCTCTTTGCCATCATCTGACCACTCCAGTCAGTTCCTCCCCAGAGATGTGTTTTCCAATGTCTTACCTTCAGGGATAATCTCATTTTTACTTTTTTTGTTAATCCCACTGTACCCCTCAGTTCTGAAGTTCTCCATTGTTAGATACAATTTAATTTATTTTTTATTGCATGATAGATTGTCCCAATGCTTCCATCCTATATAATTTTCTGCACTATGCTCCTCTACACTTTTGTCTCCTTTTAAACATCTGCTATCTTTACACTATTTGTATGTTATTGGTATTGTGAAAGCATTATTAAAAAAGCACATCTTAAAAGCCAGCTTTTTCCTAGGGGCAGGAAAAAAGGCAAGATCAGTATGAATAGGTGCAACTGACAATGAGCTCTGTGGTAGAGAGTATGAGTGAGTAAATAGCTGTAAAAATGTGGAGAGTCGCTTCAGTTGCATGATCTTGGCAACAGAAAAATAAATTCAAACTCCATTGGTTTCTGATGTTCTGTGACACAAACAACGTTATGATCAGATCATGCTTTAAAATGGCAATTGAAATACTTTTGTAGTCATCAGGTTAATAGTGCGGACTGGACTGTGGTGCTTCCCTTCCTAAAAATGCTAATGTAGTTGTAAGGATACAAGGGAAAAGTAGGACTCGAACATGGCTGATCTCGTATGCCATTGTATTTTCCAAGATCTGGAGAGTGAATGGCCTCAGATTTCTTTGGTGATGGACTTTAGTTTTAGTTGGTCTTACTTGCTTTTCCATTCCTGCTGTTTTGCAACAGGGCCTAAAAGTGCTTTAAGTGCTTTTGACTGGGGTAATGAATGAAAATATCTTCCCAGCACTGAGAATATTGCATTAGACTGAATAGTCACCTTACTTGTAAAAGCACTATTAGAGAGGGGCAGCTGTAAGTAAGGATAACGATTTGTGTCCAGTGCTTATTTACTGAAAATTGTAAATGTATTATTTATTGAGAGCTCTCCAGATAGTCCTTGTCAGAATAAAAATGTCAACTCTAAGCAAAATGTTATAATACATAATAAAAATGCTAGGTACACACTTTGGAGATACAGCTAATTAGATCTGCTTTTCTTAAAGAAATGACAGTAAAAATGCTCAGCAGCATATACATTTTAAATGCTGATATATTCCTTATTTTTCTATACAGTATTTGGTTTAGATACCTTATCATTATTTAAAAATAATTTTGACAACTTTATTTCGTTGCCACAGGAGAGACAGAGGCACTTGCTGCCTGGCTGCACGAGGCAGCTGCATGCTCAGGCTGTCTTGTTCACCCAGTGGAGAGAGTAGCTACTCTCACCTCTGTGTTTCAGTCTGAAACTCCAAGATGCCACTTCGTTTGTGAGGGAAACCTGCCTCCAGTGGAATCAACAATTATTAAGATTAGTCTTCAGCCGTGCTAATTAACCCCAAACAAAAATTCCTAACAGAGCGCCTAAATGCATTCATGTCAGTGTTGCTTTTGTGTATTATTAAATATGAGTAGGAATTAGAGAGGAAAAAAAACCTAGCTATTTTTTTTTAATTTAAAATATTACTTCGTTTAAGGTTTTTTTCTTTTACAATCTTATTTTCACTGAAATTTGCAATGGGAAGAATTGGAGCTTAAAAAATTTGGAAATCTTTCTAGAGTGTAAGAGTCTAAGTGTAAAATCTTTTTGCAGTGTAATGGAAGAAATTGGCTTTTGAATTTATTGTTTTTTTTATGAAGAACTGCTCAGTTCAGCATCATAAAATTTAGGATGTCATCATTAAAAGCAGCTTTCTTGTTTCTAGTGTATCAGCCAGTCTGAGAAAGAGCCTTACTGTGTTTATTTTAGTGGCAGCCGATCTGTTGCACTCGGTTTGCTGTTGGTTCTGTAGGATCATGGAGTGGCTGAGGTGGGTAAGCTTCTCTGCACGGGGCAGGATCACCTACAGCAGGTTGTTCAGAACCATGTCCTGTCAATTTTTGAGTATCTCCAAGGCTGTAAACTCCAAGCCTGTTCAGTGTTTGGTCATCCTTACGATAAGCAAGGATTTTCTTATGTTTCAAGGGACTTTCCTGTTTTTCCTTTTGTTCCCTTTGCCTCTGGGCCTGTCACTGGGCACCACTGTGAAGAGCATGGATCTGTCTTGTTTACTCCTGCCATCAGATATTTATATATTATCCCCTGGAAGCTGCTCTTTTCCAGCCTAAACACTCACAGTGCTCTCAGCCCCTCTTCATGTGCAAGGTGCTCCAGTCACTCGGTTGCCGTGTGACCCATTCCTGGACTCCCTCCAGCCCTATGCCTTTCTTGTACTGGGGAGCCCAGAACTGGACACAGAACCCTAAGTGTCATCTAAAATATTTTTTATTTTAAGGCCACTAGATCTGCACTGTAGGATTGAGCAGGTACCTTTAAAGCCAAGAGGGAATTTATTATGATAAAGTCTGATACTTCCTGAGCTTCTGCTCAGGCCCTGGCTGAGCCCTGTTCATCGGCATAATTTGAGTTTTAGCCCCACGGCTGTGCTCTCACTTCCCTGTGTGTAGCTGATGAGCACAAAGCGAAAACCAAGAATGAAAACACAATTCAGTGTTCTGAACTACATATTTCTGTACTTCACAAGTGTATTTTGGACTGTGAGGAATCCTTCTAATTCCTATTTGTAGCCAGGCTTCTTCCTTATTTGCTCATTGGCACACTGATCTCCAAAACGAAGCAGTTGTTAATGTGTCAAAATCCACCCTCTTCTGTCCTGTTTTAATAACATAAAGAAGTGATGGTGTTTTTGTAAAGTTCAGATTGTGATATTCCTGAAAAAAAAGTGCAATAGCCCTTGTTAAATATAGTCTTGAGGGCAAGTGCTGTGTAAACATCTGCAGAGAGCTCCTGTTAGCGTTGCTCTGTCCTGACCAGCAGCGCTCCCTCTGTTGCAGTCTTGGGTCGGTCTTTAACATGGGCTGCCAATCAGTAAAGCTGTGCCAAAATGTCTTGTTCTACAGCCTAGCATTTTGGAATGTATCTAATAGCTGTTTTCTTTTATTAATCATAATATATTTTTAGTTTTACTTACATAGGTGCCCAGAGTTCCTGGGCACATTGCCCTATGTATGAATGGCTGTTTATTTTCATCTTCCTTTTTGTTAACTGCTTTACTTAATGCTTTACATAACCATTTGCCATATTTTGACATGAAGCTGTAATGCAGTGCTGCCTGCTCGCATTTCTTAAAGAACTTGATGTGACATCACCCTCTACGGTAAACCATGATCTTCACTGAACCTAAAAAACCCCATCTTGAATACTCTTCTGTCTTTTATTTGTTTGAAAATGTTGAAGCAAGCAGGCTCTTTCACCCATCTGGAAGAAGTCTGAACACTACAGCTTAGAGAGCCTGCAGTGGCACCAAAAACATTAAGGGCTCTGTACTGAATTTCTTAGTGTAACACCACCTTAAGAATGAATTCTGCTTGCATTTATAGCTATGCTGTGTGTGTTACAGGATATGCACGAGGGCAGGATTCGGCTCTTTCTACTCTATCTTAAAATTTACCTGCATATTCAATATTTAAAACAGCTCTGCTTCTCAGTGTAGGTCTTAGCAGTCCTTATCGGATCTTAAATATGTAACAAGCAGATTACTTTTAAATATTTACAGTGAAACAAAAACTAACACATCGGGCAGAGGTTTGTTAAAATGTCAGAAGAACTTGCTGTAGTGAAAAATAAATATTGAACCAAGTTTATTCCTGAGGTGACTCTATTAATTTCAATAGAATTACTGCAGGAGTAGTTCTGGAAAAAATCTGTCAAGATTTTGTATCATAATTTAAATATTTTTTTACAGAACTTTGAATAGCCCTGAAATAATTTTATAGGTTTGGCATGCACATGCATCACTAAGTAAAATAAGCTTCTCTTGCCTCAGCCTCTGTTCGCTCTGTAGTCTGTTTGTGTTTTTAGCTGTTTAAATGGGGTTGTTGCAGCCTTGTTAATAGGTTTTGTTACATCTGCAGCAATACTTGTAATTAAAAATTTAGTTGGAGCATTGGTTCCACTAGGTTTCAGTGTATCTGTTGTTTCTGTGATATAATAACTAGACAAAGAATCATGTCTGTTGCCCTTTTGTGTCTGTGTATCAGGTAACACAACAGACAGTGGCCAGACATATGACCTCAAAAATCAAACCAATTTGTTAATGAACTAACAAGGCAATGTAATAAGCATCTCTATTCAGTCATTTTCCCCAGCTTTCGGATGTTCCTTAGAGCAAGGGTAGCCAGTGCTGTATCAACAAATTATTTGATGACAATAATTTGGCTGATGAGAATGCAAGGAAAAAAGCCACAATCTAATTAGAAAACACTGTATATTAGGTGGCAAAATGTGGCTAATGTTTTATGTCTAATTGTAAAACTGCAATTTGCAACTTTCGCTAGTGAACGATTTTTACACCCCCCCTTCCTCCTCTCCGCACAGAAAATCATTAAAAAAAAGTCCAAAAAGAGACTACAGGATTTGAAACACAGTGGCCCTGAAGTGATGGGAAAATGGCCAAGGTGTCACAGCTAATTTCTGACCCTGCTTTATGAGTTCTGCTGTTCCTTATTCCCCTTGTCAGTCTGTGAATCCCTGAGGCTGTACACACTGGCCTAACATCACTCAACTCCAGTTTTATATCCTCTTTTAATAATGTTGAGTCTATTCTGTCCAACTTTGATTCAGACAACCTGCTTGTCTTGAAAAAGTGATATATTTAATCAGTAGCCCTGTCTCCAGCATAGCTCCCACTGCGTGAGACTAGAGCCAAAGAGTAGTGCAGTGGCCTGTCACTTCTGTTTGAATAGGTAATGTGGAGCCGCTCAGCCGAAGAGACAGGAGCTGGAACTGCTTGTTAGGACACATGATCAAAAGCCACTCTCTGCTTTCTGCCAATCAAGCCTCATGTCGCCTTGTGGGGCAGACATTAAATAGATTTTTCTGCCGTACACTGTGGGCACTTTGCCAGTCTGACATGTGAACTGTTACAAAAGATACCAGAGTTTCCACTTCTTGCTGACTGCTTTTAAATATTACCAAGCCCTTGCTGTCCAAAGTAGAATATTTTAAATAATGGATTATGATAAATTTCCACTACAATTAGGCAGCCTCATTCCTGCTCCCAACTCTTCAAAGATATTTTGAAAAGCAAAACTGTGACTTGGTTTCTGAAAACAAAAAAGCAAACAAAAAAACTGTTGAACAATCCTATGGCACATAGATTTGAACATGATTATTGTCTGAGCCTTGTGGTGAGTTGTTGGTTTCACTTGTATGATTTTGAATATTGTTTCTATTTTTGGTCTTTTTACATTATTTAATTAGATTTTCCTAGTTGAGATCATAGCACTATTTTATTACTATGTTTATGGGGAGGGATATTAAAATTGTCTTTTTTTTTTTTTTTGTAAATGAGGTTGAATTTATTTATTGTGTTTATTGGCTGCTGTTGCAAATATAAATGTCTTAAAATGGCTCTGTAGTTGGTTTTAGTTATACTTTCCCTTGGTTTTTTCCTCTTTGTCTATTACCCTCCATAACCACCTCAGCTCTTGTGCCCATGGCAACAACGCTCAGTGGTTGAGGCTAACAAAGATGACATTTAAGCTTTGCCTAAGTAATGAATATTCTTTTGTAACTTCCAGGGCCACTGAATTTATGTCATTTTTTGGAGGTCCCCAGTACCTAGAGAACTACTTCTGTTTATGTACTTGTGGTCATGATACACAGATATTTACCCTCTTGTCCTTGCCCTTCCTGATATATCTTTTTCTTTTCTTTTTATTTTTTTTTCTTTTTCGAGTAAAACTTTTTTTTTTTTTTAACCAAAACATACCATGGCAATCTAGTGGAATTCATTTAAACAGTGAGCTACACATAAACAGCTGCTCCTTCAATAAGCCATTCTTTATAATACCCTTATTACCTTCTAGTGTCTCAAATTCTGATTAGTCAACAGTGCTGATTACTGTATGGCATTCCACTGCCCATCTTCCTTCTGCTCAGCTGCTCATGTCTTAGCTGTTCTGTGATTACAACACAACTTGTGCATTGTTTCTCCAAGTTGTTCTTCATATTGTATATCTTTTATAAAACCTCTAAACCCTCTTGAGGAGATGGAAAAAAAATTTTTTGAGTCACAGTGAATTCCCTGGAACTCTGTGAATCGTTTTTTTTACCACAGTGGTCCTCACAGTCTGTGTGCTCTGCAACTTTCTAGTGGGATTAATAAGTTCTTTAGATTTACAAGGGTAATTGATAAATAATGTCCAGTTAAAAGAACTTTGGAAAAATGATGGTTACTTATTGCAGTATTTGTAATATATCAGAGCAGGAGAGACCAAGGACTGTGGGTTTTTAAAAAAAATCTGCCAAACCCAAAAACCACATAGTGCTTTGGCCTGGTTATGATTTCACAAAAAAACAGTGGGTTCAAAAGTCTTTAAGAACAGAGTTTTGTCATGAGAAAGCAGTTTGGAAAACATTCCCCCAGTAATACATGCTGAGTTCCAGAAAGGTGTGTGGTGGCAGAAGGAATGCACAGAGTGAAAATGGGAGGGGAAGGAATTGTATCCCTGGTGCTCTGGATCTCCAATTTCTGGTCAAAGCAGCAAATGCAGGGGTTTGTTAAGGACATAAAACTTTGCCAGCTGGTTTGTAGGTAAATAGCACGGTAGTGAGGAGAACACCCTTTCTGTGGCTCCATAAACCCCCGCAGCTTCCTTTGGTGCAGCCCCTTAGAATCGAGTCCTGGTGAGCCTGAAACGCTGACACACTCAAAACGCAACCCCATTAAAGGCCTTAAATCTGTCATTGTGCTCTGGAGCCTGTTCTGAAAATAGCAAAGCTCTTTTTGTAAATTAAAATCGGTGTGAATGGGAACAGATGTTGACATGCTTTACTTTATCTGCAGGGATCCCCGTCAGGGGGGAGAGGGTCACTGAGGTTAGATGGCAGGAATTACTGCAAATGTGCAAAGGACAGGACAGCCTGATGCAGACGTTGTCTCTTATTTTACTAGAGCAGGAACAGCATCCAGTGGGTGCTTGCTGAGAAGTCTGTATGTGAGGAAAGATGGCTGTGTAACACCCATCTTTAATTCCTTGGAGAAGGCTGTCCCCTTGTATGTCTGTTTACAAGATAAAGAGGAGGGATGCTCGGCTTGTTTTACAGAGTTGGCAAATTCAGTCAAATCTGGACTCCAAGGGATTCTGGGTGACCCCAATTCCCATTTACTTTCATGTTACCTGAGCTCACTCAGGACCTCGTGGAAGGTGTTTGGCATGCCCGAGGCTCAACCTACAAAACATTTGCATTCAGTCTGACATTGGGTAGCTTGTTTGGTATTTCACCATTACTTTTTAAGGTTTTGGGTGAACTCTCATGTTGTATTAGAGTCATCGTCAACTTTTAATAGTTTTTGAAATAAAAAAGCAGTTCTGTTCTGAAATGTGCAATTTATTAAATAGCTTTGCTAGTCAATCTCAATAAATTCTTGTTGAAGATTTTTCCTGATTTAAAAAAAGATAGCAAAGGATGAATTTATTTATAAGAACTGTAATAGTTTCCCTCAATTCCTTTTATATTTTAGATTACCTTATAATTTTCTAAATCTACATGAACAATAATGATCAATTTTGTCAGTATTATTCACACCTTTTATTAATTTAGCATAGATGAATAAATGTGAATGTTGTGAAGAGTTGATTGGGAATAGATTTTAAATCTGACAGTTAGATTACAGGGTACCTAAGAAAAAATGGCTCTTTCACTAGGTACCTAGTAATTTAATTCTTGTTTGAAATTATTATAATTTATTACAGTGTGTGGGTCCTAATGAATGTCTACTATTAAATGAAAAGGAGAAATTGAAATTATGAAATTCTTTTAACTTGTATCTTAAAAATCCTCTTAAACAATTCAGTAGATATTAATAAGCAATGTGCTTTTCTTTCCCTTTTATATGAATGTAAACAAAAACATTTTCCCCACTACATGAGAATATCAGATCAGTGCTGCTGGAGATTCTTACTTGGAATCAAGACTATCTTAAAATAGAGTGGAACAACTTTATGTGATGAAAAATATCCAAGATTTTCTATCTTGATTAGACATATAGACCTTCACATAAGACTCCTTCTTCAAGGAAAGCTCAGAATCATTCCTAGAAATTTTGCTGTTGTTAGAAATGCAGACATGTGTGTATGAGAAATTAAAATTTCTCAGCATTTTTCCTAGTGAGGGAATCAATCATCAGGACATTAGAATATACCACACATTATACTTTTACTGTCATTATATAAAATTATTTTTCCACTTGGCTTATTGGTTCATTTGAGAAGTGGTTAGGAAAAATTAGTAAAAATGGGTAGGTATTTCCAAATAAACGGAAAATGGGTAGGCAATGACAAATGTAATAAATAGGTTATATTGATATTTGAAGTAAATGATGGAACACTAATTGTGAATTATCTTTGTTAAGAGGATGAAAACACATTAGAAATTTCTTAAATACAAGCTATATCAGTTCATACTACTGCAGTTTGCTTAAAAGCAGGCCACTAATGGACTTAGAATAAAATATGTTTAAAGAATAGAAGGCCTCTGGTTTTTTCTGTAACATACCATGGTGTATGAAATTATGTGACTATCATAGCAGCACCTGAT